>JBBPCX010000135.1:9281781-9297913 GCA_037974365.1 Hydrocynus forskahlii | reverse complement strand
TCTCTCTCTCTCTCTCTTTCTCTCGCTTTCTCTTTCTCTCTCTCTCTCTCTCTCTCTCACTCACTCACTCACTCACACACACACACACACACACACACACACACACAACCCCATAGCCTGAAGAGGGTACTAAAGCTGTTTTATTGCCCTTTAATAATTGCTATACAGCATTATTATCTTAATGTGGCCATTTTTATAGGCTGTATGGAACAGGCAGCAGTTTACTGGCTCTCTCTGGAGCACTCTGAGGAACAGAATCCATCTCCATCTGTCTATCCCCCCTCTCCTCATCCCTCTTTCCTCTTGAAGAGCTACTTCATAACAAGCTGGGACCATGCTGATGACATGGATTGCCATGGTGTGTTATGTAGTGTGAGGAAAAGACGCACAATATTTTCTTCCAAAAGCAACTGAGCACTTAAATACAATTAGTACAAAATAATCACTGACAGGTCAAATCTTTGCATGTCCATTCTTGTCTGTCATTTACACTGTGTGGAAAATATGGATAGGAATGTTGTACAACTACTGAAAAAGTCATTTTACATCAACTTGATTGATAAGCTAAGCTAATTCTTTTAGGAACTTCTCTTAAATTCCTCTTATTTATAATTGGAATCTTGGATCTACCACTTTTCTTCACTGTCATTTATTTATTATTATTTTTATAATGAGCAAAATATCATTGTTAAAGCAAATATCATCTTGTTAAAGCAAAGTTGTCTACCACAGACTCTTAACGATGAAATTTCGTAAGACTGCCCCTTGATTTTTCCATGTTTTTTTTTCCTGTCATTTGCATAACTACACCAGACACCCACGCGTGTTCAGCAGGGGAAAGCCATGGCTCTGCCTAGCAGCCCCTGAGGAGGGTGGGGGTGGTCTACTGTGAAGGTTGGGTGCTGGAGTGTTAATTGTGTGTGAGTGGAGGATCTGAGCTCATACAGACGTGATGGTGTAAAGTGAACAAAGAGGAGTGGGGAAAGAGTAGGAGGAGAAAAGGGGGCCACAGTTCTCTGAGGGCCAGAGAGCGAGAATCACCACCTCCCTGTTTCATCATTAAAGCGTGTAGATGAAAGACAGGACCCAAGAACACATATGAATTTTGATAAGTATGAGGGGTTAAAGGTAGGAAAATGGACAACAAATTTACACATAATTTGTGTTAAAGTAAAACAAAAAGGTGCTGTGGGGACAAAAAATGTAAAAAAATTGGAAAACAATAAATACAATTTCAGGTTATCCCCAGAACAAGCACGGGTCACCATTGTTGACAGTTGAAACCTTTATAGTATTTATTTCTTACAATAAAAATGTTGTTTTGTTTTTTTTTCCCTGGGTGTAAGGCTTTGCTCAGATATATAGATTATAGATGATCACATACGTAATGCAGCAAATATTGCTGTATTCATTCCCAAATAATAGTCCATTTAATCCTGCCTGCAATACTTTTACCACGGTCATATTTCAGAGCAGTTTAGCAGGTGTTTGTTTAAGTGGCACAGGGAGTCACGCCAAACCACAGTGTGGATCCAGACTTTTGGAGGAAAGCAGATAGGTTACTCCAAGAGAAAGTAGTTTAAGTACGAAAATGAATTGTTTATTTTTTTATGACCCTCTTTTTCCAGTTGGCTGCTGAAAACGATGAGTGGTCCCATTTGTGCTGTAAAGTGCAGAGGAAATCATTGGGATGAGTGTTATTGTAGCGCCGAGGCTATAATGGCCTTTCCCTTGCCCTGTGCTAGTCTACCACAGGCTGCTGCTGTTCAGACTGTATGTAATTATTTCTCTGGCTACTGCCATGCAACTGAAAAGCGAAAAACCAGGGAGGGCCAGGGCGTGTGCGTGCATGTTTGTGTGTGTGTGTGTGTGTGTGTGTGTGCGCGAGCACACACTCATGCACAGCCTTGCAGATTAATTCACACTCTTGTAGATGTCACACCATTCATGATCTGCATTTCATTAAAATAGAATTGTCTTAGATTGATTCATCGCCTGATGTGTAATTTAGTTATAGCAGCATAAGGTCTCTATGGGAACCAGACATCATCCATTACCCTTCATCCATCCACCCTTAAATAGACATCTGTCCTGCATCTGTAGACCAACTCTGTTGCAAGCTCAGTGGTGTGGCTTTATGTTAGTATGATCAGAATCACACAAACATTTTACACAGTAGTATTTGCCTATTTGTTTGGTTGGTTTTATTCTGTTTCCATGGAACAAACACGAGAAGACAGTAAAATTTGCTGTTCAGTGTTGAACCATACCAGCCAAACAGGTGCTCCAATTCTCTCCACTGTCAAAACCCACAATTGCTTGCAAAGTGATTCCGACAACCCAGCAAATGCAGAAATACAGACATCTGCTGTGTCTGCGAGCACTGGCAGCATGGGGCTTGAATACAAATGCTGTGAGATGACTGTCACCAGCCTGTGGTCCCCATCCATCCCTCCCCAGGATTTACACAGCCAATAAATCCCCCATTTCTTTTACATGAAACCAAAATACTGTGGCTCTGAAACTACAATAGGGGAAGGTCTGAGGGTTCAGGTTATCTAGCAGTAGGAGCTGAGCCAGAGCATGGAGGACTCAGTGACTGAGGCAGAAATGGCTGCGAACAGATGCTGGTTGTGAGATATCTCAGTCTTCTGATGCTGCACAGCCTCTTCCAAACAGATAGACTTAGTGGAGTTGCTGTGTCGGAACATTTTTGAAAGGAATAAAAAAGCAGCTATTTTTTCTCTGGAACAGTTTTAATAACATTGCTTACTGGCACTACTAGTATGATGATGTGAAATACATGAGGAATTAATAAAAGAATGGCTCAATTAGAACCGTAACCAAACATTTTTCATTACGGGGTAGTCATCCGTATAACATAAAAAGATTTTTTTCTGTGTCTGCTTTTCAGTGTAACATGTCCATATTTCCACGTGTGTTTTGTATATTATGTAGTTTAACAGTGGCCACACTGTTTGCAGCTTCAAAATGAGTGTCAGTCAAATTACGGTAAAAGAGAAAACTGTACCTTCATTATGAGAAAGCACCTTTTTATGGTGATAAATTGTTGACAACTGTGTTACAAAAAGTATGTATATTAATTATGTAAAGCAAAAGGCCAGTATAAGGTTTTATTTTTTTAGATTAATGTCCAGTTTTAACTACTTTGATTTGAGGGTGCTGCAGTTGGCCAGAAATGTTGAAGTTTTCCCTTAAAATACTTGTGAAAGGAGTTAAAGTGCATGAAAGTCAGCTATGTTAGCTTTCTAAAACATAGCAACCTAGAATTCTTTGGACTTTTTGTTTCTGTTCATCTCCTCTTATCTTATTAATAATCCATTTTCCTCTCAGGAAATGCTTTGTGTTACAGTTTTGCCCCAAATACCAAAATGTAGGTTTGCCTGTCTGTTTTCTGTTGTTGCCATCATGGTGGTGTTTTGTATTCATATTTACCGAAAGCTTTTGTAAAGTTTGCCAAGTAGACTTTAAAGGTTTCGCTTTCTTGCCAAGTTTGAATCCTAACCATGCCACAACCCAAAAGGTCTATTTATTCACAGATTATTATTATTTTTGTTAATAATACTAAGTCTGTGGGTTGTCTATTTTGGTTGATATTATCAGCCAGTTAATATATGATTTTGAGCTGATTATACATATATATATATATATACAAAATATGCACTGTAATTTAACAGAATAAAAAAAAATATATAATTTTCCCATTAGCTTTTTCCATTACTAATCAGGCAGCTGCTGAGGTTAGGTAGAAAAATACTGAACTAATCCTTAAAAGAATAGACCTGGAACATAGTTGCTCTGTTGTATCACTAGGGGTCCCAGCGCTGGAGTGAAATGCACACAGTATGTGTATGCACATGCTTGCCTCCGTGTGTGAGTATGAACATGGGTTTTTGAGACACACTCGTTTGCTTGACTAATGAGGTGGACTGAGCCAGGGCGCGGGGGGTTGAAGCATGTCTTTGTCGGGCTGCAGACAGCGCCGTCCCCCACACTGCGCTCCATTGTCCCATGGGATGCCTCTGAAACCCACTAATTGAATCAAGTACACATGGTGCCTCCCCAGCCCAGAACCTCAGAAGAAGCCATGTGTTGGCTTTGATGCTTTTGTTTGGCTCAGCACCATGGACAGCACCCAGAGACGTACAGCTGCAACTGGTTGGGTACTGCAGGAGTGAAGAGGCATTCTGAGGTGTGCTTTGGGGCTCTGTTTAGTGCGTGGGTGCTGGGAGCAGATATTAAGACGTTCCACTGTGTGTTTGCATGTGACTGAATGTGTTGGAGGATGGATACAGAACAAGTACATGTAAAGCATAATAATCTGCATATATAAAGGCTGCCTCTGCCCTTTTGGTGTCTGGGAGAAATGTAAGGAATGGGCATGAGCAGCAGCAAATGAGACTGTGATAAATGATTCTGAACTGCAGCCATTTGTTTTTGATACAGCTGGTGCAGAAGGTCAATTCTGTGTGTTTGGGGAGGTGCACTCAGGTGGGTAGGTGTGACAGATTGTTAAACAGACACACACACACACACACATGGATGTGTGCCTGTGCATAGCTTACACTCCATGTCCAGGTTGCCTCATTTAAAAAGTCACATCAGCAGCCATGTGAATTAGCAGAGCCTGTTCTACTTCCTGCCCCGTTGAGCCATTAAATTAAGGTGCATATTTTAGTTTTTCTGACTTTGTTTTGTGGTTATTGTAAATGGTAATTTATGTGTAATTAATTTTTATGATATGAATGTTTGCAGTTGTATATATTGTATGTACTTGGTCTGCACAGTGTTTATGTAGGTGGTGTGTGTCAAAATAACTTCCGCATGAATGCCAGCACTCAGTTTCCCAGCAGAACATTGACCAGAGCATCACACTGCTTCTGCCAGCGTGCCTTGTTCTCATAGTGCATCCTGGTGCCATCTCTTCTCAGGGTGTGCATGGAAACTAAATAGTATATATAGTATATAGTAAACTAAGTAGTATATGGTCAGTGACCCTTTTGAGAAGAGCTTTTGTAGGGAAGAGACATGTGTAACAGGTTGTGTTTAAGATTGGCTAGGTAGGCTAGTGAAAGGGGCAGTAGGGGGCATAAAAATGAAGATTGGTCAAATTGTTTTCTGACGGATTTCATATTATACTAAGTGTTGGAGGCTTTGCATATTTGTTTAATGTATGTATAACATTTGTGTATGTATGTGTGTGTATAATATGTATTACATTTTTAATGGCTCGATTTCTATGGTGTTGCATCGACAACCCTATGCAATGTCAGCACTTTCATTTTTGGCTGATATTTTGTTATGATAATGGGAGAGTAAAACCACTCTGTAAAGTGTTCTCCAGCACATCCAAAAGACTCTCAAAGGAGAGTAAGATCAGGTCTCTGTGGTGAAAATGTATGAAAATGATTCCTCATGCTCCCTGAACCAGTCTTTTACAATTTGAGCCTGTTGGATCTTGTCATTGTCATCCTGGAACAGTAAAATCTCACGATGAATGATACATTATGTCAATATCTGTTTGAATTTGTTATTGCATTGGCAGCTAATAGTATTTTATTAAATGTACAAAACATTTTTCTTTAAATGAACATCTTACTCTGGTTTAATAATGCATAGTGTTGTTTAAATAGAATTCTGTCCATTTTTAAAATTGTGCTAGGACTTTTTTTTTCCTTTTTGATAAGATGGCAGCAATGAAATAAGGATATATCTCTCCATATTTCTCCATATTTACTTCCTGCCGGGAAGTACGAGTAGAGTAGACCTGGGCAGGATTCACGTAAGAGGCTGAAATACAGTGTAATTTAATTGGCCAGAACAGCTGGATTAGTCCTGCTGATGTGCATCCGCTGATAATGACATTAGTTTGGAGTCTAGAGATGCATTTCCAGCACACTGTTTCCATTTAGATGTGAGCAGGGAAAAGTGGTGGTTGATGGAATGTGGATGCTGGTCTTGCTGGGCGGGACTGGACGGCCTCTGCTCTCCTGCACAGTAATTCTTCTCTCAGCCCTCAGTGTCAATTAAAGCAGCATGATCTGGTTTCTGAAAGGCTTTTATTTCAAGGTTATCGAGGGTGTGCTCTGCTGTGAGCACTTTCCTCTCCCTGTCTCCTCTGCAGCTCAGCCATCAATAGTCAACAGTGTAGATTAAAATGATTTTGTACTCTGTTCAGGGAATGGAAAGGCACTGCTGAGCTGCTCATGCCGTCTACCCCTTTTTATAGAACCGCTACGTCCGAGTTAGGAACCATTTGGTAGCTTTATTTTTTGTTATCAGTGCTGACACTGATCATAAAAGGGCTAAAAATTCAGAAAAATTGTTATCTGTCGCCATAGCGTTACATGATAAAATGTCAAAATGACTCCAGTAGTTCTATTTGAATGGTGATTTGCCCATCAAATATATTTGTTCTTTATTGAAAAAAAAAAGTTAGTATAATTTAGGCTAATGAATACCATGACATTCTCAAACAAGAGCAAATGTGTAGTACATTGTCTGTTCTACACAACAAAACACTTGAACTGTGTTGTTCATACATAAATATCACTTTGTGGTGTAGGATTTATATATATAGAAATGTGTGTGTTCTTTTTCACCTTTCTTTGTTCCTCTCGTAGCATCCGAATTTGGTCATTGGTGAAGTGGACTGTACTCGGCTGCCTTGTGTGGAGCCGCAGCTTCAGAGTCAGCTTTTCCTTTCTGCTGCTGCAGGAGAGATTGAGGGTTCTCATTCATCAGTGGATCTGGACCTGGAGCAGGAGAAGACTAGCAGTGGCCCCAGCCCTCCCCTGTCAGAACACTACAGCCTACAGCAATCCACTGTGAGCCAGCAATCCTCTCCTCTGTCCTCCTCTCCATCTATCTCAGATGACCACACCCTACTGTGAGTCATCTCCCTTCTCCCTTCCTCACCTCTCTGCTGCCTGATCCCTCACTTCCTGACTCTGTAGGAAAAGACTAAGGTGCCATAACTGCATACACATATATACATGAGCTCTTTCTTTGTGTTTGCTACTTTTACAATACTCTGTTCTCAGAAGACTGGATTTGGCATTAACTCTGTATTGATTGTGAACATGCTGGCTGTCAAACGCTGCATGATTGAAGCTGGTCAATATTCGTAGTGAGTACAAATTTCTAATTCATCAAGCCTCCTTATATCCTATTGATTTTTTTTTTTTCAGATTGAACACCTTGAAAAGAATCTGATTACCCTTTTCTCAGCAATCTAAAACAATGGCAGCCTTTTGGTGACAGAGGTGATGGGGAAAGAGCCTATTTTTATAGAAAGAAACATAGAGGGCACAGAAGAGGTTTTCTGGCCTTCTATGGTAGTGTTAGTCTATAGTGTATGAGGTAAGTGGATTACATATAGTACAGTGGACTTTTCAAACCGGTTGCCTGAAAAAGGGACTTCTAAGATATTAAAGCGTTCTCTAGGGTTTGAGTAACATATTATCCTAACGCCATTAGTTACCCAACCTTCTTAATATTAGCCCTGTACAGGAGCTCAGCCTCGCTTTGAGATAACTCCTTTATGTATTTTTTTTTTTTATTGGCAGGCATGTGGTATTCCCAGCAGGAAAAGTCTGGGGTTCAGATGTGGAATAATGTATGCAGTCTGGGCTCTCTAGCACAGGAATGCACTGTAATTTACACACACACACACACACACACACACACACACATACATACACAAACACACAGATCCACATACCCATGCCTGGGGTAGACGGAGACATATTATGAATAATAATAGTGAGGGAGGCATGTGCACTCTTCCTCATTTGGGCTGTATAGCAGGACAGTGCAGAGTCTTTGGCTGACTGCTGGCTGGGGGTCCTGTGGGACCGGACCATTGGCCTCAGGGTGGTGAGCAGGTCACAGAGCTCTGTGGGCCCACAGTGACATCTAGTGGATGATTGAAAACATATTTTGTAGAGGGGTTCTTGGATCCCGCAACATGTTTATCACGGCCATACCTCAGACATGCTGTTCTAAAAATGTGTCTGCGTTCTCTGCTTCTGACCACCTCTCTCCAGTTTGTGGTGACCTTCACATTGCCCATTGGTCCTTTAGTCTGTAACACTTTGCAAAGTAAAAATCATATTTAATGTATATATTCACTGTTTTAAATAGTTCTAAGAATGTAATGACCTAATATTAGAATTTGATGTTTGTAATGTATGACATGCAATTTAATTCATTGATGTTTTTCAATGAATGTTTCTTTTTGCACTGGCATATATGTGTACTTTTTTTTTTAATTAAATAATGCTTGAAGGAAGTTTTTTTTGCAAGAGAATAATTCTACTTTCACTTGGTATATACAAGTCTTAAAAAGGTTGCATAATCATAACATTCTTGTTGCTGTTTAATAATGAGAAACATTAGATAATTATATTAGGTAATTATTGCCTAATGCTTTCGCTTGCCTGTTATTTTTTTTTTAGCAGTGCAGTCTTTCCTTTCCTCATCAGAATCCAAGCTTGGTTTTTTGCCAGTTTCTGCTCTTCCAGGAGCTCCAAAATTTCACACGATTGACTGCAGGTGGAAGTCAGACTGTGCAAGAAAAGCCAACAGACTGCTGGCCTTGAGAGACAATGGCAGAATCAGGCTGAAGGGTGTACAAGAGTGTGGAGGCGTGTATGTGTGGAGGCGTAGCACGGCTGGATGCTGGCAGCAGAGAAGTACCTACATAAAAATGTCTTGAAAGCAAAGCTAAAGCTATGGATACGTTTGCATCTACAGAACACATTCAGACGCTCAAGGCTGGTCTTTGTTGAAAACCCTTACGAGTGCTGTTAGCAGCCAAGGCTACATCACTACATAACAGCATGTTTGTCTGCCGCCAGCCTGTGTGTTGAGTGCCAGTTTGAAGTGTCTCTAGAGAAGCCCATGTTTGCATTTACAACACACACTCCTACCCTGATGGAATCTTAGATCGAGGCTTCAGGTTAGTGTCGGCTGATGTATCAATTATCCCCAACTATGATACTGATTTTAGTTTCAGTGGTTTTGATACATAAAAATGTATGAATCAAGCAGCTTATTTCTGTTGGTTTTAAAAGAACAGTTTAAAATACATGAAGACTTTGTAAATATTAAGTCTCTTTTCTGTGAATGTGGTTT
The DNA here is from genome assembly GCA_037974365.1 of Hydrocynus forskahlii. NCBI lineage: Eukaryota > Metazoa > Chordata > Actinopteri > Characiformes > Alestidae > Hydrocynus > Hydrocynus forskahlii. Next base: position 9,288,754 of record JBBPCX010000135.1, on the reverse strand, counting down.
GTGTATGGTTACTTTATAAAGTTGTCATATTTGGAGAAGAGTCCAGTGAAAGCAAGCTATGTTTTCTGTACCACTTATATTGCGGAAGGGTGGGTTCACTGGCTGTATTGATGCAGACTTCCATATAATGTCACACTGTGATATACTTGAAACACACCTTGATACTGACTTATTTCAGTACTCCCCAGTGCTACCTCTGACAGATTTGAAATGTGGTCACGTTTTAGGGTTGTTATGTCCTTGTGCAGTATAAACAAACAGAGAATTGAAAGCGACTGACGGTTTCCTCAACTGCTGTTTTTAAGACAGCTTCATTAGCACCTTTGTTATCGGGCTTATTTACTGCTGTTTGGCGCTGCAGTGTTTCAGACCAGCTCCTGTGCTGCTCTGATAACAGTCTCCAGTGACTCAGAGAGGAAGGGGGGGGCAGATTTGGCTTTTCGGGCTGCTTTGAAGCATCATGGATGGAGATATATCCGTTTACAGCAGCTGTGTGGTGGAGAGAGAGAGAGAGAGAGAAGTAAGAGTGAGAGAGAGAGAAATGGGAGGTGGATATTGAGACATTTAACAAGACCCCCACTTGTCCGCTGTGTGTATGCCCTCTTGTTCACCCCTTGCAAACACATTAACTGCTTTATAATCAGGCCGTCCTTCCATTCACCTGCATTGTTCGCCCTGTCCCATGAGTTCAGCATCATCTAATGGGCTCCTCTGCTCTGCTATCTAGTCATCTTAACAGACTCTGAACCGGGTCTCTGCATTGTAAATCAAGGGGAGGACATCGACAGAATAAAGACAGGGTCAAAGATTATCCAGACCACCCCACGCTGATCCGTTTTTAATCTACATGTAGCAGTCACATATTCCCTCTGCTGCATAGTGGGTTTTATCCCTGTTTGCGCTCACACTGCCCGTGCTCACTCACGCAGTTGTTGGCAGCAGTCTGATGACAGCTGTTTGAATATTTACATAACTGTTGTTCTCCACATAAGACAAGAATTGCCTTCTTATGGAGTTAGAGTTAAGATTTTGTTTACTGCCGAATGGAAATTTTTAAAGTTTCAGGTAATACTGCAGATTGTTACATCCACAAGGTTCTGAAATGCTTTTCTTAACAGCGGATTTCTATGACAATCACAAAAGTAAGATACAAAAAGTTCCCCGGCCTTTCCTCAAAACCATCGTATTCTTTAACATGGGTTGGGGAAGAGTATCAAAGTACACAACAAATAGAATCACTGGGGTAAAACCTATGAGAAACATCCATTAGAGTGTCACAGGGAGTGTTGGGGTGGACCGACGAAGTGAACAAAGACACAGGAGTGTTTATAGAGGGCAAGGATGGGGAGCGCCTGGGTAAAGAGGGTTAGAGACACATGTGAACACACTGATCAGGAGGGCAGGACGGGTTCAGCTGGAAACCAAATCAAAAGCAACATGGCACAGGTGGAAAGAAAGGCAGGCAGGGGCAACCCGGGGCAGGATGCCACATATTCTTTTGTCTTTTAAGAAACCTTTTCATGAAAAATGTGATAATAATGATTTGACCGGGTGCTGCCCTCTTGTTTTTACATTTGGATTTTGAACAAATATTACAAGTAAAGGTTGCCATTATTTTACTTCTGTGTTATAAAGGTGTTGCATTGAGGTGAAAAAACACCAATACATATGATACAGAAAATTCGTGCACTGTTACATTCCTAGTATCCACAGAAGTCACTGACTGAATTTATGCCATTTTTGAGTAAAAACTGTATCTTCAAAATGCTGGCTTTACTGAAGCGTTAACAAATATTCTTCATCATAATTTTTGACTTTTTGGACTGCTGATCCATTAAATTTGAGCAGTGTAAAAATAAAATAAAAACAACAAAAAAGGAAATAAAAGGATGATGTTGACATTGTACTTTACAGTCTAATAGAAGTTCAGGGCAGTCAGTATCACTCCCTGTGGGAATTTATTGTTTTTAATTATGCTCATTACTCCAGTAGTATTCTACTCTAATTTATTAGGCAACAGTTTGGTCCACAAACCTTGTCTTTTGGCATATGATTAAATCTGTCCACTGACGTAGCTGTATTTTGTATTTTGCATTCTGCCTCATTACTGGGTACTGCTGTCTCCGTTATAACGGCTGTGATGCACCGTGATGTTTCATTTAATTCTTTCATTGACTTGCCCACAAACTCCTGCATATCTGAGCGAGAGTGCTATCTCAGAAGGAGGAAGCAATAAATTATATCCTCCATTAAAAAAAAAATGGGCTCTGATCTGAATCCAATCTCACTCACAGCCCTGCTAAACCACCAAGTATCAGTCATCATCCACCCCCAACCAAACCCACCCACTATCAATCTCCCAGACATGCTGGGGTCTGTAGCCTGGCCTTGTGAGTGTGTTTGCACGTGCATGTATGCAGGTGTGAGTATAAACATGGTGCGCAATCTGTATGCAGGAAAAGGCCTCCTCAAATTCCTTAACTGATAAAGTTATTGTGTTATTTAGAAAATCTGCATTTTCAAGTGTATCAGGGCTCAGTAACACAGTGCCTGTTGGGCATGAAGGACAAGAGTGTTTTTCAGCAGCAGGTTGGCATGCGTAAATGTCACACTCTATGTAAGCCATTAAGCCATGCTTGTATTGCACTTTGCAAAGGTCACAGAAGCCCTTTGGGGAAAAACTGGGTGCAACAGTTGACTGGATCCAGCAGGGTAAAGTGCTGCCTGCGTAGAATATTGTGAGATTCTGGTATTTCAGTGGTGTTGCCTAAAGCTAAATTCTCTGTCTGTTATGTCGAGGAATGTAGCTAGTATTTGCCTGCAAGCAGACAAGACTGCTTTGTGAACATTTGTGGGGCTTCGTAGGAATCAACAAAGATCTTAATATGCCACAGAAACTGATACAAATCTTTGGCATATATATTGTGCACCAGTGATGTACAACAGAAAGTAAAATTACAGATGAACAAAGCATTATTTTAATCACACCCTCTATTAACGTGTACACGTGTTCACGTCCATGCATGTGTTTGCCCACCCACAAACCTGAGATTTGTAGTCTGTCATGTTACACATGAGAGCTAACAAAGGTTGACTATGGTGCAACTCATAAAAGCAAATGATGGGAACTTACTTTGTGATCACACACTTTCCAGCGCAAAGCACCACAGTTGGGAAGGGTAATGAGAGAGAAGTGTAAAACTAATTGTTTGAGTATAAGAACTCATACAGAGACTGTGCTGTAGATTCAGTTTCAGTATTAAATGATGCTTTGGAATCTAATTTGTCACCAAACATTTGCTTAATGTTTTTAGGCTATGTGTCAGTAGGGCTGATTTGTTTATCAGTGCTTTATTAATGCTAAAAGAATGTCTGTGCAATTTTCTTTCTCTGTAAAGGTTAGCATTGGTTGTGTTTTTGTACTTCAGACAGAGATAGCATGCTACTCAATCACGCGTCCTTCACTGAGGCTGCTGTCCTTGACACACACACACACACACACACACACACACACACACACACACACACACACAGGCCGTGTGGACAGTGACATGCGCCTTTCCTCCAAAACATCCACACACGCACAAATTCCACTGATGTGTTTTCCTTTGCTGACACTGCATTATTAAGATTGTGCCTTGGCTCCCACATGGGAATATCTTGATTTAATTTACGAGCTGCAGCATAACCAATCTAAGCCAAACAATAGGGTGTAAATTGATTTAAGCCATAGTAATGTTGTTTCAAGGTTTTAGATATGAATTAGGATCAGTCATTGGACCTCCCATGTTCATGATCAAAGTTCAATTAGGTCATTTCATAAGATAAATTAAATTAAATGGTCTGTCTCATGAAACTTAAATCTTTTTTTTAAATAAGGCTGACCTGATTTTTTATTATTTTCTTGTGCAACTATTTGTGAGAGAGCGAGTGAGTTTTAGGTGTTATTCATGAGGGATTTAAAAACATCATTTCAGCACATCTCTTATCAGTTACTGGTAAGTTCTAAAATCCAAGAAGTTTGTTTCTGGTAACAAGACGGGCTCAACGGTGCAGATTTCTGTATCCTGTTGAAGGAAGAGGATGAACAGGACAGACTTGGTGCAGATCTCTGTACCGCATCCTGTTGAAGGAAGAGGATGTTACGGCTTTTATTTTTTCAGGGTTTTTAAAAATTAATTTGGCCCTCAAATAGTGCTACATTAACAGAAAATTAAGCCTCTGTTTTGCCAGAGTAAACTATATTAACTGTAAATGTTCATACCACTCTTTATCTTATCTATATTAAAAGAAAGTGTGTGTGTGTGTGTGTGTGTGTGTGTGTGTGTGTGTGTGTGTTTATATGTCATTATTCATTACATACATCTCTTTCAGGTTTAATGTGTATATGATATGTATATAATGTGTATATCTGTGTGTGAGGTGTGACATAGGGATGTCTGTGTCTGTGTAGGCCAGTTTATTTCTAAATTGCATGTTTTACTTTAAGGGAACATATATGATGCAGTAGTCTTTGTCCGATTTTTTCAAAATTTGTCTTGTACCACACAACGGCAGGCACAACCCCACCCCAAAGACGCTACTACAAACAAATACACTGCATAATAGTGATCTATTTAGTATAACACAAGATAGCAGATACAACATGTGTAAATAAATGAACAAAGAAATACATTAACAAATGTACATATGTTAATCCTGTACATATGTTTTGGTATTTTGGTTTTGCATAATTGTGAATTTTGTCTATAAAATAGAAACAATCTGCCCCTCTCTAAGGATTGCAAAGTAACTGTCTGAACTGTTTTGAGTCATGTGATGATATGACAGTCAGTCAGACCCTCTCTGCTGGCCCCTGTGCTTCCCTCGTTACTCATCTGTTATGTTCACCTGATGAAAAACAATTCCCTTGTTCATTAGTTTTTGAAAATATTATCGATGATAAACGTGATGCAGATCTGAAGAAAACACATGCAAATGAAAAAACTGAATGGAAAGTCAGAGGCGTTTCCAAAGTAGAAATGCGTGAATGAATATGAGATAAGAATGTAGGAAAACCGCTATGTCTAGGAGGGAAAGGAGAGAGGAAAGTGCGGCAGGAGGCCGAGAATACTGGGGGCTCTGGGGACGCAGCCCTGTTCTGACAGGCTAATTGAGCTCCATGTGGCGGCAGACTCGAGCCTGTCACTCTTCTGAAGGCCCATTTGCTGCATTTAGCAGCCTGTGTCCTGAATACTGATGCAGGGATGAGAGCCAAGCCTCCAAGCACAGAGCTCACAGAGCAATCAGCAAACCGTCTGGAGTCATATCGCACTCTTAGTCTGTCTCTCCCCCCCTATCTCTCTCTTTCTGACTCTCTGCCCACTCTCCCATGCATGCTTGCTCATCTGTCACTCTCATCTTTGCCTCTTATCATCCATCGTTGTGTTAGGAGAGATTATCAGCACTAAATCTGATCATTCATCTTGAGGTTTTTTCCATACATTTTAGAATATCACTTCTCAGTTTAATGGACAATATTATTGGTTTTATATTTGTGTTTTTGCTTCATGGATTTGCCATTTTATTTGTACAAATTTATTTTTCTTTGGATTTTCTTTGCCTCTCTTTCTCTTCCCCTCTTTCTATCTGTTTCTCTCTCTCTCTCTCCTTCTCTCCCTCTCTCAGAGTACATAGCTGTGAGGACTGAGTGAATTATTAATCATGGTTTAAAGCAGGCAATTATGAAAACTACTATTTATCCTCTTGAAATTGCTTGGGTGAATACTCATTAGCTGAAGACTCAGAAAAAATCTCTTGTTGAGGAAAAATAATGTATAAAAATGAAATAAAATATTATATTTTATGACTGTTATATTCATGACAGATTGTGAGGGTAAGCATTTACATACGTGAGAAAAGCCATTTGTGACTAGGTGTCTTGGACGTTGGTACTGGCCTTGTTCTCATTGGAAGAGAGGAACTGCAGGGTCTCTTTCTCCACTGTCGCTATGCGACCTGTCAGCCATTCAGCTGAGTAGATGGTCATGTGGTTTCACTCCCACTGGAAGGAGTGTTGGGGTTGATGGGGTTGTGTGCACTCAAAGAAATCAAATCCTGCAGTTGGTGTTGATTATTGTTTATAGGAGAAAGAAGTTATTGTAAGTACAATGATGATGCACATCATTTATATATATATATAAATGCTGGGCAATGATTAACATTTTTAATCACAATTAATTGCATGGTTTTCTGCGATTAATAATGATTCATTGCATTGTTAATCAAAAATTTAATAATTTAAAAGTTGTGTATTGTGCACTTTTATTTTAAAAGTACTGCTATATGAACAAAAATGCAATAACATTTGGCTTGCAAACATTTTAAACAAATAAGGAGCTTTTTAACAGCAGTTTTCCCTTTAACAGTTACACAGCTGCAGTTCAAATATTTCTTGCAAATCTCAACTTAAACATTAATGTAATCAAATCAAATATATAACCAAAGCTATATGGCCCTGCCAGGGCATTCACATTTTATCTAGTTTGTTGTAGAAACACAAGTTACCCTTAGAGTCCAGAGTCATGGGGACCAGAGCCATTATAGCAGCTGCAAAGGGGGATCAGCTCCATATGAAAGTCTATGTATCTGAATACAGTTTCATTAAAGTCTTTTCATTAGTGTAATGGTCAGGAGTCCCATTACTTTTGTCCATATAGTATTCAGAGATATAGACTTTCATGTGAAGTTGGTCCCCCTTTGCAGCTGCTATAAGGGTTCTGCTGTGTTTTAAGGGAATACTGCTGTTAAAAAGCACCTTTTTTGTTTAAAGAGTTTCCAAACTAATTGTTAAAAATAAAAGTGTGCAGTACACTACTTTTGAATTAATTATTAAATACATATATATAAGTATAACAATGCGATTTTAATAGTTGCCCAACATATATATATATATATATATATATATAATACAATTGTATATATGTATGTGTAT
>JBBPCX010000135.1:9270934-9281681 GCA_037974365.1 Hydrocynus forskahlii | reverse complement strand
CGGTGGTCGCAACACCTCTTGTATTCAGAAGCTAACAGGTATCATGGTGTGGCTCCATCCGCGCTCAGAATTAGGAACAAGCCCTCACAGCATGATCACAGCATACTAACAATCTGACCTCATCAATCTGCTGCTGCTGCTGCACACACAACAGTCGTCTGCAGACTAGCACTTAGGGGCAGGGCGTTCGATTTTACCTGGACTTTCATTTCATTCAGCTTTTCAAACACAATGCGATACTAACTGTAACCTTAATAAAATAAACAAGTAATGTTTAGGGGAATGCCTATATGTTGCTCTTGTGTATATTATAAAAAATGTTTAGATTACTCATCTGCCACAGAGAAAACATTTCTGCACATTTTAATACAATTACTGATTTTTTTCTCTGTGTTTAGTATATCCAATATACAAGGCTTATGTAACGTGTGTATTTTTATACAATTAAATTCAGAAAATAAATAGAATTTGTGCTCCAAAATGTACTATTTAACTTCGTTTCTAATAGAGATTTACTTATAATAGATGTGTAATTTTTATTTATCAAATTTAAATTAAAACTAAATTGTTGTTTGACACAAGATATGCAAAGTTTATTTATTTTGTAAATGTAGATAAACTGATAATAGTGCACATATATGGTTGGATATTTTTCTGTTGGTAGTACAAATATGTGAATCTATATATTTTTTAATGTGGGGCTATTGGATAAAACACTGTAGTTCAGTAAGTTCTAATTTTTAATAGTTTTAAAAACTTTCATTAGAAAACACGTGTCTTTGAGACAAACATGGTAAGAAACAATATTCTCTATTTTTAGCTTTACTGCAGCTTTTCTTTAAAGCAAGTGATAATACATGAAAGATGAGGCCTACGCTTATAACAGTTGCTAAGCAAGGCTTATGTTGTGGAAACAGTCAGACTCTGTACTCTTATTCACTTTTACTCTCTCTCTGTCTCTCTGTCTCTCTGTCTCTCTCTCTCTCTCTCTCTCTCTGTCTCTCTCTCTCTCTCTCTCTCTCTCTCTCTCTGTCTTGTGAATTAATTCCCCATAAACAATTCTGAGTCCCTCAGTGTAATGCAGACCTCTGTTGAACCACAGGTGCCCCCTGCTACTAGACAGGTATGCTGTGAGTTGATAAAGATTAATAAGGATATTTCTAGATCTGCGCTATAGATCAACCCAAGGGTGTGTTTGTTTGCAGGCAGTGGATTGTTTTTAGTTACAGCAGGACAGATAACTTCTTTCTGCCATATAACACACATGACTGTGCCTGATTGTACTTGGTAGCAACCTTGAGATGTATTAGACTTCCTGAGAATAGAGGACAAATTTGTGTAGTTAATTGTCATGGAGGTGCGCTGTGCTTAAGTTTTCAGAATGAAAGCTATTTACCGGCCATTTACAAGAGCTGTGAGTAGTAGTGCGATTTTTATTCATACTACAGATTATACAGACCAGCAGTCTGTTTTATACTCTCAACATAGTTTTCACTAGTGAAGGATACACATATTTGTGTGTGTGTAATGAACACAGACCTCAACTACAGGACAAACTGCCTTCTTGCCACTGTTTATTTGCAATGCTTCATGTAGATCATTATATTTATGCTGGGCTTCTCAACACTTTTGGGAATAATCAATTATATCCCTACCACTCAATTTATGCAGAAAATTCTACCGTCATTTATCAGCATTAAATTGACACTTCAAGCTGAGGCAGTTACACAGTGCATTGATATGAAATGACAGTAAATATTCTATTTTTGTGTGTGCTGATTTAATGGAGATAGCTGAATGCTGCGTATATAGCAGACGAGTGCTATTGCGTGATGCGTTTTTAGTTTATGTTTGGAATTAGAGTATTATATACTAAGTTTTTTGGTTGATTAGCTAAGTTAAATGTAGTCACAAAATATGCAGATGTATAATTTCCATGAATGGTGTTGGTTAAAGAAGTGGTGTAGGAAAAATTCTACACTTTACACTTAGCTCAGATGCAGTCAATCAGTAAAGACATGTTGCTTCTTTAGTTTAGCACTTCTGTGATACTGCTTAGTAACACTAGAAGTCAATATTCACCCAAATTAGTCTCCTTAAACACACCCCTAAAACTTCTCTCAGCTTCAGATAACCTGTTCTTCATTAAGGTGACGAAGACTTGGATATGGCTTAGGATACAGTGTGACATAATGAGAGCTATAAAAAGTAACAAACTTCGTAGCTGAATGCTACAATAACCTCCCCAAGAATAGTAATGCTGATCTAGAATAGGTTTTTGTGGCCTGACTGTCGTACACAGAGGAATCCTTCCTGTTGCTGTTGTGTGAAATAGCTGCCAGCAGTCTTGAAGTAGTCATGAAGTCATTTCATAGTTCACAGTAAGATGTACCACAGCTACAAGTTTCTGTTGTCTTAATGAAGAGCAAGGTGTGGTTTGAGAGGGTTGAGAGAATTTTGAGAAATGTATTTATGGGAAATACTCAAGTGATTTTTGATCTCTAGTGTTGGTTAGCCATGTAGCGCCGGTGCTAAACTAAAGAAGCAACATTTGGACTCCAGTCATGTTTTGACTGATCAAATACTTCTGAAATAAAAGGGAAATTATATGAATTTGATTTGTCCAATAAGCAAACTGGTTCGATGTTCTGTGTGGTTTTACACAGCTCCAGAGGGATGGCTATGATTTGCCAGGCTATGATGCCCTTGCCCAAATCCTCCCAGAATACCAGCACCTCCTCAGAATGCCTAAAGCTCCTCAGCAGAGCAAAGCAGAACCAGGAGAACAGAGGAAGAGCCAGAAATCATCACAGCTCAACAAAACATTTGAAATCCGCTCTCCAAGTGAGGGGTGAGCTGCCTAGATATGAGTGTCTCATGTCTTAGATTTCCTTGTTCTTTATCCAATCTTGTTTTTTTTTGGTCACTGTTTCAGACTGACGATGCCAACTGCTCAAGACAATGACCCACATGTTGCAGAGATCACCGAACACCAAACAAAAGTGAGTTTCACACTGCAGATACTAAGCTAAATTATCCTTTGCTGAACTTTAGCCTGCTCTTCACCTCCTGTACCTTTACCTGAAAAGCTCTCAACTGAAGACTCAGTATTGGAGATTATTTCATGAAAAAAAAAAACATTTCTGCAGCACTCCAGTAAATATAAAGAAGTTTATTCGTTCAAAGGGGATATTTTTCCCCCCTAACTTTCTCCCCTTCCTCTGTCAGCAGGGGTCTTCCACTGCTTGAATAGATTAACATTTACACACATCCCTTTGTGCTACAGCTTTAGAACACATGAATAAGAATATTGATCAAATTTGCATCTATACCATAAGTGCATGAGACACATGGCACATTTGATTGCCTCCATGATATTGATTTCATATATTGAGGATTCAAATCATATGCCTAGGTAGAGCTTTACAACATGTTTCCTACATCTGGTATCACACGACAGCACTGCGAGGTACTGATATAAAATCTCAACTAAAATTAAACGCAATGTATGTTATGTGTTTTTTAAAAAAATGCATAAAATACAGGTGACAATGTTGTTCTATCTGGTTAACATTACCAACAGTGCGTAAAGTTTGCTTTGATCTCATCACCACAGCTTCAGACAATTCTGACTCTTTGTCTGACGTCTTAACCATTCTACAGAAATTTTGAAAAATTTTTCTTTGAAATCATTGATACTCCTTAATACCTTTTGCATATAGACTACAGGATTGGTGCACTAGACCACAGGAAACCTTGTTTTTAATAGCAGCAGAGATGAAATGAAACGAAATATATTGGAATCTTTCCCTGGACTGAGGGAGGGAGACAGAGAGAGAGAGAGAATGTTCTATGTATGTTTTTCCTGGAGCAACAGTCTCTCTCTCTCTCTCTCTCTCCCCCGCTGTGTGTGTCTGTGTGTGTCTGTGTGTGTCTGTGTGTGTGTGTCTGTGTGTGTGTGTGTGTGTGTGTGTGTGTATATATATATATATATGTATATATAATACTTACACACACACACCTCTCTGTTCTATCTGTCCACCCCCCTTTCACTCTTATTTGACAAAATTATTTATTACACCCCTCCCTTTCTCTCCTTCTGGTCCCTCCTCATAGCAAGTCCCCAGTCTCCAGTCTCATCACCAAGTCATGATTCTCACCTTGCGTGTGCGCCCTTTCAATTAGGCGCTCAATTTCATCCAGAGGACCCAAGGGACCCAGTGCCACACTGGCCCAGATTGGAATCTCCTAATCGGTTGTGTTTTCTTCTACCGTCCCTGACCCCTCACGACCATCCACCTCTACCCCACCACCTGCCTCCCGTCCTCCCCCCATAGACACATACACACAGTTTGTCACATATGTGGGGCCAGAATGGTGGAGGGAGGGATGTGTAACAGCAGTGAATTCACATCTGTATGTTACCACATGAAGCAGTTCACACAATGGCACAAAAGAAAGCCATAAAAATAGATCATTCACTGCTACAACCAAGCCTATCCTTCAGTGCGCCTAATCTGAAAGGGCTATTGTTTAGTGGATTATAATGAAGCAGTGGTTCTATCTGCTTAAGATTTATAGAAGCTATGTGCCATTTTCCTGTAGTTTTCATTCTGAATATGTAAATGATTTCTCAAAGGTGGAGTTTGACAGTTTTTACAATTTCAAAAACCTTTTTCTCCAATATAAAGGAACAAAGGGAATTTCAGTATTCACTTCTGTTGGCCTTACAATGATGATGAAGTCAACTAGAATTTAGACTATTATTCTATTTCCCTTTTCTTTGTGTTTGTCACTTAGGATAAATTTAAGACCTCCATATTACACCATAAGATATCACTCACAGATTTGTTACAGAGGAGGAAGATTGTGTAGAATCATGAACTTAAAGGGGAATTTCATATTTTTTTAAGTCCCGTCTGCCTGCATGATCTCTCTGGCTTTGTTTAGAGGTGAGGTAATGAGTGTGCCAGCATATCACGTTGAACCGTACTGTTCTGTAAACAGGATTTCACAGCGCAAAATGCACCCAAATCCCTGTACATTCATGTCATGTAAAACCCCAGACAGATCTTGTTCTCTCTGTGTAGCTTTGGAGACTGTTTACAATGTCACCACCGCAAAGAATGGATTATTGTCAGAGCTGGGTTTCACCTGAACATCTCTCACTTTTCTTGAGACATTGATGCTATGAGGACACCTACTGCATAGACACTGTAACTACCATCACCTGGCCATACAGTCATTTATCCTCAGGTCTGTTCACATGTTATGTGCAAGGTTTGTTGTTCTCACAAAACTGGTTTGTTCTCTAGTCTGTTGGTCTGAATGTTTCAGTTAAAGAAACAGAATGAGATATAACCTTTAAATCAGTATATAAAACTACCGTATAGAAAGAAACTTTTTTTGTGTGTGTGGATAGCAGCTAGTTTTCATTCTGCAGTTCAGTTTTAGTGCTGGGTTTTCTGAGCACTAATGTAACATGCTGAATGTGGACACTGTTTACATTTCTACATTTACGGCATTTTTTCCTTTGCTCATCTTCCTTTGTTTGTCTGTTTCCACCAGGAGTTGGAGAACTACCGTACAGCAATGTGTAAGATGGCAGAGGACATCCTTTCCCTGCGCTCTCAGGTGGCCAGTCTGGAGACAGAGAACAGCCAGCTGCGCAGTGAGCTCTCCCTGCACCAAGACCTGGGCCGCACCCTGCTGGAGGACACTGACCTGGATGTCATGACCAAGGCTGAGATCACTGATAGAATTAGTAAATCTTTTTTTTTTTTTAATTTATCCTTCTGTCAGTGCCTGTAATTTGGTTTAATCCTTTTTGAAATCCACTTACAAAACATTTTGATACAAAAATAATAATAATGAGTATTATTTTATTTCTGTAGCATCTTTATCCATCACATCACTTTTTTCTGAAGTAAAGTTCTATTGACCGTCCATTGCAAAAATATTGTTCAAAGTATGGAATAATGCTGTGCCAACTTTAAACTAGATCATCATTTGAAATGAAGGCTGGAGTCCAGCGTAGTTTTCTGATTGACCTGTTTTAAGATGTCAACTCCACTTAGCAGTTAACTGATGAGTCTCATAAAGTGTGTTTGGGCAGGACTATTTCAAACTGTAGAACTACAGCCCTCAGGCACTGCAGTTCCACAACTCTGATTTAAAAACAAAATTTTGAGCTTTATTCAGCTCAGTCAAGTACCTGTTCTATAAAAAGCCAGTCTGTCTGAAAGTTTTACCCACAGTAGGGCGCAGTCCAAAATGCAGGTATGATTTCTCAGAGGGACGTCGGACGTGCTCATTGTTAATCCATGCAGCTCGTTCCCTTGCTAGATTGTGCTGTGGTTTGATAAGACTGCTCATTTAGCACAGAGACTCTGATAAGTAGTCAGGGCCTTATCTCCTGAAGGACAGCATGTGACACACATACACACTCAAGGTTTTTATTTGAAGGAAGCCTCACAGACCTTTCAAAGGCCATCAAAGCAAGTCAGGGTTTAATTCTGTTACTGTGGGAAATTCATCGCTGTCATTTTTTGAGCTTTAGATAGTCTTGAAGTAAATTGCAAAGTTTGTGGTTGTAAAAATCTCATCTGTTCCCTGTCATTTAGTATTTTATAGTATTATATATTTTACTGTGATGTAGCCAAAGTCCTGAACATACTTCCAGTCCTATTGTTAAAACCTTTTATTATTCTATGATTCTGACCATAATTTCAGGCTTTCCTGCTCTTTTCCTGTTTGTAAGCTCCCTCTTAGACCACCTCTCATGGCATGTTGTTCTGCCCAGTTTCTCTGAAGGTCAAGTTGGCCAGTGAGAGCAGTAAAACAGCAGAACAGAGAGATAAGATCCAGCAGCTTCAGAATGAGCTCATCAGCGTGAGTCACAGCATCACTCATTCTGATTTTGCTTTATTAAAATGGCACTGGGCTCTGGGTATTTGCTAGGGTGGTTCTTACAGAATTACTCACTCACTCACTGCCTGCCACACCTCTACTGTATTGGATGAAATAATGGAAATGCAATATAATGAAAATGGGGAAATGCTGAATAAGGTATCAATGGTGTCTGCCCAAGGCCATTGTTTGAATAAGAATTTTTGACCTTCCTTTTCATTAACCTTTAGATGTCAGTTTGATTTTATTTGTAAAATAAATTATTTGATTTTACACATTATTTGTAATAACACAGTGACGGTTAAACATAGATATTCAGTACTGCATGTACATTTTTATTAACAAGTGCAAGTCCACGCTTCTAACTTTTCCCATTTGCTTTAATGTGTGGGCGCCGGAAGCACTTGATGTTGGGGGGTGGGGGGGCGCTCTATGTCTCGTCCGTTGTTTGGACTGGGGGGGCGGGGTAGGGGTCGGGGGAGCGGAGGGATGTTGGGGGGAGCACGCAGAGCTCTACGTCTCGGCTTTAGTCCGGAAAACAAAACGTATGGGCAAAACAAATGATTTGTTATAATGGTTCTGGTACCCATGCTTTAATGTTAAAAAATGACAAAATTCCCGTGATGATTGATCAGATTGAGATCTGGAGAATTTGGCGGCCAAATCAATCAAGTCTTTGTCATGTTCTGCAAACAGTTCCTGAGCACGTTTTACTATGTGAAAGGGTGTACTAGGTCTGCAACACTGTTTAGGTTGGTGAACAATGTGTCAAAAAACACATCCACATGAATTCCTGCACCCAAGGCTTCCCAGCATAACAATGCCCAGAGCATCACACTGCTTCCTCTGGCTTGCCTTATTTCCATAGAGCATCCTGGTGCTATTAGCTCCCCAAGAGAGCAGTGCCTGCGCACCCGTCTATCAACATGATTAGAAGAAAACATGATTTATCAGACCAAGCCACCTTCTTCCATTGGTCCTTGGTCCAGTTCTAATGCTCATGATACCATTGTAGGCACTTTTGGCAGTGAACCAGGGCCACCCTGGACACCCTGACTAGTCAGTCTGTCACAGTTTGACCCAAGTTGCTTGGATCCTTTCTGGCTGGTGTAAAAGAGTTTGACTTACAACGCTGTTCCTCTGCTGTAGAAGAATGACCGTGAGAAAGAGTTGGTGCGACTACAGCAGACTCACCAACAGCAGCAGGCAGCTCTGCAGCGTTATCAGGGACAAATCAGGAAACTTGCAGGCATGGAGGCTACAATACGCCAGCAAGAGAAGGTACCAGCCCATAGGGTGCAAACCAAGATCTGTTATTCTCTACATTTCTTTCATACCTCAATCTTACCATTTGCTGTATTGTATGTGTAGCATTGAGCGTCTTTTCCCCTTTCACTAATATGTGATGGATTTCTCTTCATTCACCAGGTTATTGAAAGGATGGAGAAACTGCTAGACATGAAGCTAAGAGAAAGAAATAAAGAAAACACAGAGAGGAAGAAAGCAGTCCCGAAACCCAAAGGTGTGTCCACCAGAGTGTCTTTTCCTGGTATTCTTTAATGAGCTCAGCTGATAGGATGCTTGTGGTCTGCTATTAAATTATCATGGCAGAGATGCACTTAAATTTTAAATGAGTGCAGACAGGACAAGGAATTCAAGTTTGGCTATTAGCATGGAGAATAAATTGATCTGGGGCTATTATGTAGTGATGTGTGTGTGTGTGTGTGTGTGTGTGTGTGTGTGTGTGTGTGTGTGTGTGTGTGTGTGTGTGTGTGTGTGTGTGCGTGTGTGTGTTCCTGTGTGTGTGTATGTAGATGATGAGGACAGTAAGAGGAGAGAGATTGAGTCTGTTCTGGTGGCAGAGAACTCACGCCTCAGAGAGGAGCTGGATAAACTCCGTTATCATCCACAAGCTGTTATTATACAACAGCCTGCTCAGGTGGACCTTCCCATACACATTTCAAATATTTTTTGCTGCATCACATACTGAACACACATTTTTATAGGTAAAAATGTTACATGTAATAGTGTATATGAGTACTAATATTTAGTTATGTTATACCTAATGCTGTCATGGCAAAATTACACAAAAAGTGGCAAAATACATCAAACAAACAAACACCTTCAGCGTATTAATAACTGAACATGCAGTATGTGGTGGACTACACAGCTGCAGCAGCCTTTTACAGACAGCGAGAAGCTGAGGTTGTTGGGGCAGTTAGAGAGAGCAGAGGCCTACATCCACACTCTGGAAAAACAGGTGTGATTCTTAAAGCAGTTTGCATTAATGGGAACATAAATATTAGAATCCCAAAATTCTTAGTTTTATTGAAGATGCCTGTGTTCATATTTAATTTATAACTCTGTGTTCTAGCTGGAGGAGAATGCCAGTCAGTGGGGGAGGGAAAAGCAGGAGATGTTGATCAGACTCAGTGAATGGGACCATGGATTCACCCGGACATCAACCATGATCCTGCACGACCAGCCACCAGTCAGTATGCAATCTTCATCTGTATATGTGAAGCACTTAAAATACCAAAAATAGGTTATTTTGCTGTTTTTTGAATGTATCATTGCAGCAAACAGAGGCATTCTTTGTTTCTTTGTCTTTTAAAGAAAAATGTTTCAGACTCCAGTTTGAGACGTACACGCCACAGACAGCTGGATCCCCTGAAGTGACTCAAAACCGCAGCACCAGTAGCAAACCAGGACCATCAGACCTAGGGCTTCAGTTCAAACTATACATTTAAAACTCAGTCAAAAAGATGAAAAACTGGTGCCAGTGTTTTCTCAAGTCTAAAAACTGGCTGAAACACTTTAGTTTTTGCTACAGCTTGTATTCACTGTCAGTGATGTATCTAGACCTTGCGGAATACCGGAGTGTGACTTTTTTGGGTGTTAAAGGGGACATATTATGCAAAACTCACTTTTTGCATCCTTTTGTATTTCCATTTGGGTCTCTACTGCTCCTATAAACACTCCAAGTGCGAAAAAAAACACCCATCCATTTTCTGTGAATCAACTGAAAGATTTTGGTGTCAGGAATCATATGCTTCTACGAGTGGTATGAACCACCCCTCATCTGTCCCCCACCCACTAGATTAGTTGAAGGTCCGCCATTTTTGTCTGCTGGTTTTACGAGCACATATAAGACGCCGAGTGCTGTAGCTACAGGCAAAGGCAAGTCACACATGAAGTGTTGTTTTCATCTTGCTCTGGGTCCGACTCGGGGTTCGAACACCTCGGTTTCACGTGTGTTAAACGTGCAACGTAAGTATGGGATGGGTGTGTGGCCAGCAACAGCTTATTTGCATAAAAGTGAAAGAGCACTTAAATGGCTTATTTTGAAAGATACGAAAACTGTCAAGAATAGAGCTGGTGAGAGTGATTTTGTGCAAAGAACTTCATGAACATGTTTTGTATATCCCAAAGACCTATTATAACTAAAGTGAGTTTTGCATATTATGTCCCCTTTAATGTAGCCGTTTTCCCCTTGTTGAATGGAATTGCAGAGTGGTAAAATTTCACATTTGATTCAGCTTTGTCCTGCACTTTTCTGACCTTCAAATATGCAGCCAAAGACAGTTCTGTTTTGCTGTTTAATCACTTTAGAAAAGGTGCTTCGTATTTCAGGTTTCTTGAATCATAAAACAATTAGTTAAAAACTGTTTTGGGAGCTTGTTTGAGATGTTCTGATGAGTGGTGTACTTACTTGAACACTGGAGAATGTCAGTCTTCCAGTCTTCCTGCTGTACGTGGCCTGAAATCAATCTCTCTTTCCCTCTCTCTCTCTTTCTCTCTTTCTAAGTATATATATATATATACACACATATATATA
>JBBPCX010000135.1:9256260-9267207 GCA_037974365.1 Hydrocynus forskahlii | reverse complement strand
ACACACACACACACACACACACACACACACACACACACATATATATGTATATATATATATATATATATATACACATACATATTGAGAGAGAGAGATTTATTTCAGGCCACACTTCCATTTCTGACTTTACTGACCATCCATTTTCTCTGCTTCATAGACAGACTGTAGTAATATTATATGTTTATATATGTTTATAAATATTACACTGATGCATTCTAGAAGGAGTTTAAAGGTGTTTGCTTTTGATCCCTCTAAAAAAGAAAAAGGAGTCACACAAACTCCAGGTTTGTTACCCAGTTTATTTCACCTAATGTGCTGCTATCTGGAGCTGTGTAGAGGTTTTATGGTTAGGAGAATGGGCTTCTCAGGGAGCAGAATCAGCTCAAACGTACTCCGTACCTCCACCTGCCTCTGCTTCTCAATCCTGAAGTTTTCCAACATCTGTGGAAGCACCAACAGACAAACGATACAATTGTTACAGAGAAAAACAAATGAACAAAGGAACCAGACATTTGTGATCATCATTATAAGTATTGTTCCCATTAAAAATGGAGCATATAATCTTATGCTCATTTCCCAGTGAGTTTACCATATGGATAAAAGAATAGATACATTTACTATTCATTAGTGTACAAAAGTTTGGAATCAGTATTTTTAGTTTGAAATTCATCTTTTCAGTTGTAATTAAACAAGATATACATGTATGAATTAATCTGAATTAATCTTGAGGACCTATCTGTTCAGAGAGCACCTAGCTATCTTCTTGCGCTACCCTCTACAAAATGATTTTGGCACTTAGAATTCTCATCTTGTTTTCACGCTGTCCTGAAACGTGACTGTTTCCACAAATTGTAAGTCACTTTGGATAAAAGCATTTGCCACATGAATGTAAAGTAATGTGATATGAATATGGTGTTAACACCAAGCAGCCACGTAGTTTGTAATTACTATAAAGCTAGTCCAGAATGTCCAGAATGATGACTAGATGTGCATATGATTTTAAAATCATGACTGAGAAATATGTGTAGCATTGGGAATAAAGCCGTAATAATAATATCTTTGTTCATCCTTTAATAAATGGCTCTCAAAATATTTGAAATATTGAGTAAAACAATATTTTCTTAATAATATAAAAGGCTATAATACTATACTGGATCTAGTTATTACTGAATATACATGTTTGATAAGACAGCAAACTTTTGAACAGACATATGTATACAGCAGCTACAGTTATTGAAATGACATGTAATAGAACTCACATGAATGAGGAAGAGCTGCATCTCCGTTTCTGCGATCCTGCGGCCGAGGCACTGGCGGGGCCCAAAGCCGAAACCCAAGCTCCTGAAGTAATGGCTCTCATTCCTCAGCCAGCGAGAGGGCAGATACTGCTCTGGTCGAGGGAAAATACGGTGGTCTCTGCCCATAGCGTACAGCCCCAGCTGCACCAGCGTCTGCTCCACAGACATAAAATTACTCCGACTTAAAGTGCTTTTAGATGTATCAGTGGAACAGTCAGCATTATCTTAGGTCTGGTTCAGGTTATTCAAATGTTGCTTACCCCAGATGGAATTTCATAATTTTGAATTACCGTGTCCTCAGTGGTGTACCTCTGCAGGCTTATTGCAACAGGATGTAGCCTTTAAGGGTGAAATTACCTGCAGTTAGTAAAAGTATCCTAATCCATTTCATATACATTTGAGAAGAGGCTTCCTAGGATGGAATAATTGTATTTCTTGGTTAATCTAAATGGTCAGTGCATGTTTGTGAATACTGTGGAATTACAGCTATTAAACAACAGTCTTAAGCTCTGCGATAGCACCTTAGAACAATACGTGAAGCAGGGGGCTGCCACCAACGAGGGGCGCCCGGGGAGCAGTGTGTGGGCACGGTACCTTGCTCAAGACTACCTCAGTGGTCCCACTAGCAATCCTAGGACTCTTAAGCAGCCCACTGCTTCACTTGGTGAATGGGTTAAATGCAGAGGAAGAATTTCACATTGTTCACACTATGTGCTCTGCTGTTGTGTGTTCACGCCTGACTAAAAGGGGGGCTTTACTTTTTACAATAAAACGGGCATTAAACTAAATCCTAGAATCACTTCAGACTATACCAAGTCACTTTACTGTTCATAGGTGCACCATAATGAGAAGGAGAACCTGAGGTCAGATGGTTTGGGGAAGTTATTGGTTCCCAGAAGCACTATTTTGGTAATGTGAATTGTACTGTTCAGTGGTGTGATGGGAATCGATCTTGTTTTTGTTACGTTCTGTCTTTACACACACCTGAGAGTTTCTTTTAGAGCTCCTTTGAGCAGCGGCACCATTTTCAGCATCAGCAGTAAGTCTCCCTGTGATGCAGCACGAGCAGCCCTGACCTCGGCCCTCAGCTCCTCCTGCAGGTCAGGGTGCCGCGCCAGCTCATAGAGGGTCCACTGCAGGGTGATGGACGTCTGAAACACGTGGCACACAGCATTGGTATCATCATGCAGTGACATCCTGACTAAAGGACATTGTATTTTTATGCATATCTGTGAAAAAGACTTGTCTTACTGTATCAACTCCTCCAGCCATCAGTTCAGTCACACTGGCCTTAATCTCTTCAATGGACAAACGATCAAGCATCAAAAGACTGGCCAGCACTCCAGGGTATTTTCCCTGGGCTCCAGGCTGTTTCCTCAGCTGCCTGTAAATGTTCTGGATACAGCGGTCCGCTATGGAGCCCCAGAATGAGAGGGATGTAATACACAGATTTGGTCATGTTGGTGCAAGACTTCGGCCATATTGTTCTTTTCTACTGTCCTATCAAGATCTTGTTTACTGATTTTTTTTTTCTTCTAAAATTTTGATTGGCCATGATGAATGGACCAATAAAAGTGTTCCAAATTTACTTGGCAGAAAATCTCATCACAAGCACAGAACATCTATAAAGTTTCTTTCTTAAAACAGTGAGGAACAGTAATGTGCAAAAGTCTTAGGCACCAGTGTAAATTATTTAACGCCATTTTTCTCAGCGTGTGATAATGTTTCCTTCTGCTAGCAAAGCAAGCTGGTAATGACAGCACAGGTTTAGTTTTGCCTCCACCAGCAGCTCCAGATTTAATTTAATTAAGTACTGATTGAGTCAAACCAGATTTCTGATGGTAAGTACAGGTAATACTGTACATAGTTACATAAAATCACAATTTTCTGTTTGTGATTAGTATTCTTTTTTTTAGTACATTTAGTTATATTAATGTGGAAAAAAAAACCACTGCTCATCCAAATAGTTTATAAATATAAGACTTTTGCACAGTAATGTACCTAAATATACTCTTACACAATGTTTTTCCTCATTTTTCCTCAGTCTTACCCTGGTTGAAGATGCCGTCCCAAGCCTCCACGTGGTCTTTCCACACTTTGGCTCCCAGTCGACGCAGCAGGGCAGGGGGGATATACAGCATGGGACAGGTGGTCTTAAACATGAGAGTGATGCAGTCAATAAAGTGCTGAGCCTCTGGGTCGATGTAGTCCAACAGGAGCCCCAGCCGTTCCCCATACAACACTGAACTCACAGCTGAGGAACAGAAAGGACTCAGGTAAGCATTCACAGAGCAAATAGACCCTCACAGAGAAAAGCAAGCTACTGGTTCTCAGTCCTGGTCCCGGAACAGTCCATTACTGGGCAGGTTTCTGGGTTCTCTAAACCATCTGATCTCATCTGAGCTAATTTAGGGCTTGATAAATTGATCATCAGAACTGTCAACCTCATGTATCAGTTGTGTAGTGTCAAACCTTACATTCCAGTGCATATTTGAAGAGCTCATGGGAAAGATCTGTGGTCCACTTATTCTGTCCACTTCTTTCAATTTTAGTATGTACTCGAGCCACAAAATCCTGGCCCACCTCATTCAGCATGGGCACAAAGTTACCCTGCACCTTCGGAGATATCACTTCCCGGTTCAGGATGACTCTGTTAGATCTCCAGTCCTCTCCATCTCTGAAGAGATAAACAATTGTCCTGAACTTCATGCTCAGATATATTCAAAACAACCAGTAGCATTACATGAGGTGCCATACTTGAGAAGAACGCCGTATTTGCGGTTCCGGTAGTCCCTATAGGAGGTCCAAGGCTCCACTCGAAGCCTCTTGGGATAATGACCTTCTGCTTTGAATAAGATGGCAGCATCTTCAGGGTTGATGATGTTCACACTTTCATAATATCCAATTTTCTCTCTGGCAAAACATTTTAAGACACATATATTGAAACAAAATGCCTCACCATATCCATCTATGAATGTACATAACATGATTGATCTCATATGATAGGCTTATCATAAAAAAAAACAAAAAACAAGATGACTGATTTTAGAATAGGATTAATGACTAGGAAAAGCTTTTTTTTTTTTTAAGCAAATGCTCTCATAAGAACCTGGGATGATTCATCATTATAGGTTTTTCAAAGAAATTGTTTTTTGCTGCAAAATCCTAGTTAAATTTAATATGGAAATACATCTCCCATACATTAATAAAGATTAAAGTGAATAATCAAAAAAAGCTTTACCTATAAATTGGCCCGAAAGTGTTGAAGTTATGCACCATAATCTGATGGATGTTCTTCAAGCCATCCATTTTCCAGAAGGTGTAGAGGTTGCTGAGGCTGCCCTTCCA
Source organism: Hydrocynus forskahlii (assembly GCA_037974365.1). NCBI lineage: Eukaryota > Metazoa > Chordata > Actinopteri > Characiformes > Alestidae > Hydrocynus > Hydrocynus forskahlii. The sequence goes on along the minus strand of JBBPCX010000135.1, from coordinate 9,262,561 downwards.
CAGCCCAGGGATTTCACGGAAGGGCCTGACTGTGGAGCTGCCCTCTGAGAAGTGTGTCTCTCTTACCGTGGATACATTCTCATTGTAACATGTCCTGACTTGGCCTGGTCCATCCAGCATGGCCAGGGACTGAGCCACAGGGCTGGACAACACTCTCCACTTCGCTGCCATCACACACACTCACTCACAGTCAGGTTCTTTTCTGTCCCTCACTTTACACTCTCTGTCTCTCTTCTCCCTGAAACTCACAGGGCCAGGTCTTCCGGTCAGGGTCTTTGGTTTCATATGCACCTCCTCTCACTGCATGAATTCAAGGTTAAAATCTATGTTTACCTGAGTTGTTTACCTTTTTAAAATCTAACACAAGGCATGGATAATGCCTGATCTTGGATTAAATTGAAGCACCAGTGCCGAACCTCCAATGAAAATTCTTTTTAGCCTTTAGTCGTAATCTGGGTGGAGGAAACTGACCCATTGTGTTTTGAAGCACCCTGTAAATTCTGTACATTTTAGTCTTCCATATCATCAGTGTTGTGATCTTGCAATGGCAATTTTACAGGAAAGCCATTCTTAACTAATTGGTCTGCTCTATTAAAAAACCTACATTTATTCATGTTCAAACACTTTTGATATTTGGCCATGGAAGAAACAGTTGTTCCCTTCAGGATTAGATTTGTGGGTAACGGCAGGCAAAAAGTCCTTTAAGGATCCAGCACAGTTTGAGTTTGCAAGAAGAATGACAGCTGTGGCTATACATCTGACCATATACTGCATGCTGCTTTTCTGTAAAGGTATGAGTTTGCTGGTGCAGAACATTAGCAGCAGACTGGCCTTGTGGGAGTTTTCTCTGTAAGCAGCTGTGTGTAGGCAGAGAAGGCCACATGGGTGAGGGTCAGAGGGAACGAGAGAGAGGCACTCAGCCTTGTATGAATGCGTGTAATGACGGTATACACACAAACTCAAGGACACCACTAGATAAGAGGAATGGAAAAACACAAATTCAAATCGCAACTATATTTTAAATATTCACATTAAAACGTGAGGACATCATTTAATGTCATAAATATAGATTATAAAACTACAACATTTATTGAATGGCTTCAAACGTTCTTTAAATAACAGATCATGTTCAATCACAGGAGTTAAAACACCACAAGTCATTAATAAATAACGTAACAATTAAAAGCTCTGTATACAATTACATTGTTCACAATATATTCTGCTCTGGACTGCTTCTACATTTGTCACATTTACAAAGGTTAACCATTTTTCATTGTGATGGCCAGTTTAATTTCACTTTGCATACTTTCACCATTTGGATAAAAAAAAAAAAGCTTTAATACAGTACTGCTACAGAAGCTGAACATAAGTTGACATGAATGAGAAGGCTACATATATATAAGGCATGTGTGCACTTCTTATTGAAGGCTTCATATAGGCCTGAGGAGTTTGAAGAGAGATTCTAGCTTCATGGCAGTGCTGAAGTCTCCCTGCACTCTTAGTCGACCACTGCTGTATGCAGCAAATGGCTGAAGGTTACCCTGGACCATGGCTATCAAGTCCTGTTCAGTCAGACTCAGAAAGACGTCCGGCTGCCTTGCTTCACCTACACCACATGATCCACTGCCTAGACATGGAGAGAAAGAGAGACAAAGAAAATGGACAGAGAAATATACATTCATTTACATTCGAAAGTTTACATTAGTTTATCAGTATACAGGTATATCTATATACATACACATTTTTTATAGAGGCACAAGTCAGAGGCACAAGTCGACGACCCCTGAGAGAAGTCAACAAGTTGTGTTTTTTTCCTCTCTGAGTGCGCGCTTGTGCATACAATGATATATACACTTGACTTAACCAATTATTATAGTCTCTTCATAAAAAGGGCGGTAACGTTGGTGCTAGGGGAATCTAAACACAAGACCACAACAAGACGAGGGACAAGGCAGCAGAGGAGACAGACACACATCACATGTGTGGAGATACTTCACTCTAGACGCGCAAACAGCGCGGTGACCTGCACAATGTGCAAGTCAGTGTTAAAGTACAATAAAATTACAAGCGTTATGCACGGCCTGAAACGGCATCCGCTAGCTAACATGGGTGATGCTAGCACTCTAGGGAGCGGAGTAGCGTTACAGAAAAGCCTCTGGCTGATGAGAAAAAACAGCAGATCACAGATCTGCTTGTTAATTTCATCGTTAAAGATGTGAGACATTTGGCTGCAGAACAAGGCGAAGGCTAATGTTACAGAGAACTTTAATAAAAGTTGCTCATTGTTGGACACCCATGTTCCTCTACTGTGTGTGTGTGTGTAATGATGTCATCAAACAACTTGTCGACTCGACTTTATTGACGGATTAGTCGATCTGAAAAAATCTGAAGTCGTTAATGCCCTTATATAAACACATTTGTGTGTGTGTTGGGAAACTAGACCTATATGAAATATAAGAGACCACTGCAAAAATGTTCAGTTTCTCAGATTTTATCTTTTATAGGTGCGAGTATTTTATTTTCTCAGGTTTTATTTTTTATAGGTGCAAGTATAGGTCTAGTTTCCCAAGCTAGAGTCAATTACTAATATAAATTTAATAAAGCAAAACAGCATGAAAAAAAACAGTATGAAATTACGGTCTTGTCATTGTACTCACTGTGAGTCAGATCCACATAGTAGCTGCAGGTCTGGCCACTGCTGGTACTGATGTGAAACTGGAAGCAGGCTCCCACCTGCTCCACCAAGCTTTCAGACAGAACCAGACTCACTGCTGTCAGCAGCTCCTCTGCCTTACTGCTGCCCACGGCCACTGAGTCCTGTATGCCATCTACGCCCAGCTCATCAGTGAAGCTGACTGTATCTGCACAGAAAAGGACACTGTAAATATGTGAATGTATGAATGACTTGGTTGGACAGTAGGTGAGCGAATGAATGAGTAAATGTACCTTCAAGAGGTTGGGGGACTGCTATGTTTTGCCCCAGGAAGTGCATGGCAAGCTGCTGTATTGGTCCTGTGAGACCTTCCAGGCCAGGAACAGAGGGAGGCATGATAAGCGGTCCTGATTGAGGGCCCTCTGGAGCCCTTAGCACACTTTCTACAGTCAGCTCCACTCTGTCTACCTCCAACCCCCAAGGCTTTGTCAACTCATTTATGTCCATCTGCAGAACATTAAAGAACAAGAAAATGTTTGCAATGTTTTTAATGAAACCATCTGTCATTCCTTGCATCTGTCTATCCATCTATCTACATGTTAAAGTAAAGTAAGTAATGTAAAGTGGCCCCTTATAGTGCCACATGAACACACCACAACACAGCACACAATGTGAAGAGTATGAAATTCTTCTCTACATTAAAACACATTCACCGAGTGAAGCAGTGGGCTGCGGGCCACGCGGTCCTGGGGAGCAGTGTGTGGGGACGGTACCTTGCTCATGGGTACCTCAGTGGTGCCACTGGCAGTCCAGGGATTCTAATCCACAGCCTTTTGCAGGGGTGATACCCTAAGCACCAGGCCACCAACTGCCCCAGGAGCAAGTTTAGTAGCACGTAGCAAGTTTAATCTGGACCTCACAGCTCAGATCAAGTTATAATAACATTGTATTTTCCATGTGCTGTAAAACAAACTGACAATGAAGAGGCCTACAAGAATCCACTTAACAAATGATTTTGTATCTTACCCCAAGGTGTTCACCCAGTTTCACCCTCTCTGTCTGTATCTCCCTCAGAGTCCTCTTGCCCAGGCTCTGGGTCATGGCATTCTGCGCAGTAAGGCGTGTGGAGGCATTCAGATCCTGCACTGCCACCACGGACATCACTGGATTCCAGATCCGGAACTGGATGTCTGCTCCAACGGACACCAATCCACCATCTTTAGTCGTCACCTGCCAAGAGCACAGATAGAAAAATAAACTTCTCCAACAATGCTAATTGGTGTAATGAGGACAGTTAATCTAACATTATGGCATGGCTGAAATATGCCCTGAAATGCTCCAATGCAACAGTTTAGTCCAGGTGAGAATTTGGGGAGGGCAAAAACGATTTGTACTTCTAACTTGTGAGATTTACAATATGTGATTTCTCATTTTTAACCTGTGAAAGTTAAACATTTAATAATTTCTCAACTTCCCAAAACACATTACCCCTTCTGAGGATCAATATCTGATTTTTTTTTTCCAATTCCTTTGCTGGCAGTGGTCAAACAAAAAACAGGGTTGGAAGTAACATTATTTCACTACTATAGCATAGTGTAACTGGCATCCATGCATGGCATGAGAGCATTCAAATTTACTTAATTGATTTTTTCAAATAATTTACTGAGTGAATGCATATTTTGCATAACTTGTATCCATGAGAAAGGATGTTTTGTGTATGATGTGCTAAATGGATTAATGAAAGCACGCAGGATTTATGAAATATTTCAATTATAATTTTTCAAGGTAAAGTGTAGTTAGGCAAATACACTGGCGGCAAGTTTCTATAAAAGTTTTACGTTATTTACCTAAACCATGCAGTTATGAAGGAACCTCTACCTGTGCGTAAAATGTCCTTTACATTCATACACTACAATGGACAAAAGTACTGGGACACACCTCTTAATTACTGAATTCAAGTGGCCCCTTAATTCCAGTGAAAGAAAATCTTAATGTTTCAGTATACCATGAAAATTTGGACAACGCCATGCTTCCAACCTTTTCTATTCCAGCATGACTGTGTCCCAGTGCACAAAGCAAGCTCCATAAAGACATGGTTGGATGAGTTTTGGTGTGGAAGAACTTGACTGACCCGCATAGAGTCCTGACCTCAACCCCATCCAACACCTTTGGGATGAACTGGAATGGAGATCGTGAGCCAGAACTTCTTGACCAACATCAGTACATAGCCTCATAAATGCTCTACAGAGTGAATGGGCACAAATTCCTGCAGAAACACTCTTGCTGAAAGCCTTTCAAGAAGAGTGGAAGCTGTTATAGCTGCAAAGGGGGACCAACTCCATATTAAAATATATGTATTTGAATGCAGTGTCATTAAAGCTCCTTTTGTTGTAATGGTCAAGCGTCCCAATACTTTTATCCATATAGTGTATTTGTAAAAGTTTCACCACTGGGAAAGAGACTACACACCATGTGTGGGAGGAGCTACTTGATGGTACCTTGCACGGTGGGATGTTGAAGGCCCTGGTCCTCAGGTCCACTCTCTGCCACTGATCGATCAGGGGGAGCACAAGGACCACTCCTGGACCTTTAGGGGGTCTGACACGACCCAAGCGGAACAGAACGATCCTCTGATAGTTGGGCACTGTCTAAAAACATTGACTTCTGCAGATGAAATAAAAACAGCCCAGCAAATATCCACAATGTCTGTATAATCAACAGGATAGACTTACTTTTAATACAAACCAGGCAGAGATAGGAAATGTGACCACTGTGCAAAGAAAAACCAGGAATGTAACGATCAAGTTGCACATCCACGACAGGAATCCCTGGGTCGTGTCTGTGAAGTCGTTGTCTTTTACTTTGGGCACGTAGTCGAAGGAGTGTCCACTGCTGAACTGAGACTGTCCGAATGAGAGTGGGGACACGGACAGGCCCGGGCTGCTACAGGGCTCTCTCTGTGGCAAAGCTTCATACTCAAACCTCTGCGATTTTCTGAACATTTCCACTACACCTCCTCTTCGGAGTGTTTATTTCAATAAAAACAGCAAAACAGCTTCACCCTCATCGCTGCAACTGACAAGCAACTCCCTTCCGTATTTTGAAACCAGTAGGCAGCTCACAATCCCAGTCCAACAGCACCATCTAGAGGAGAGGATCTCAACCCTCAACATCAGGAAGACTCACAGTGCCCCCTGCTGTAAAAGAGAAGAGAGGAAAATAAGCATATTAGGAAAAACGTGGATATGTCCTAGCCAGTAGCCACCCTCACCCGCAGAGATGGGAAATTCCGGTTCAGAAAGTAAAAACCCTTTCCAGAATTTTGGGCAGGAGTTGACTGTCTAAACCTGAATTTTCCACCGCTGCCTTTAGGAGGCCGGTTCCTCCTCCACACACTGGACAGTGCAGTGCAACTGTGACCCAACATTATAACATCGGAGCCAACTGGAGCTCAGTGAGCACCATCAGCTCTGTTGCAATATATCAGGTAAAATATTACTGTGAGCATTATTACTGTTTCTGTCAGTGTCTGATGCTACCACTGTGTTCACACACACACACACACACACACACACACACACACACACACACACACACACACATATATATATATATACATACACACAAACAAACAAAAAAAACCACACA
>JBBPCX010000135.1:9244350-9256160 GCA_037974365.1 Hydrocynus forskahlii | reverse complement strand
TATATATACATACATACATACATAACACAAACTGCAAGTTTAAAATTACTCAGACAGGGCTCTGAGTAATTTTAAACTTGCAGTTTGTGTTAGCATATTTTGTTGTGATTCAGCAACATCAGTGTTAGCCAATGTTTTGGTGAATTTCTACAGCCTGGCCAACTTAGTTAATGTCCTGCCTGCTGGGACTCCTCCACATTCCTCCAGACAATCACACAGGACTTGCAACCCTACAAATACTTCCATCACACACAGCTCCTTGCCCTCAGGTCATGTACCAGCTGTATTTAAGGCAGCTAGGGTGGTGAAGAAGCCCACTCTAGACAGTTCTGACACCAACATAGGGACAGGTACCACTCTTTTCTTTCCTGTCATAAATTCTTGAACGTGCAGTGTATAATCAAGTTTCTCTCTTTCTCGTTCAGAAAAAGCTCCAGGATCCCAACCTGTCTGGCTTCAAACCAGCTCTCTACAAAACCTGCCCTTGTCACTGAGATGGGGCAATTTAACTGGTCATGATTCTCCTGTCTATCATCTCCAGCCTTGGAATGACTGACTCTGCTTTGAAGTGGTGTAAGCCCTACCTGTGGGGGTGCTTCTGTCCTGTAACAGAGTGTATTTACATCAACGTTTTGCACAAGGCTCTATATTGTGTCCTCTTTTTTATGTCCTCTTGTGGGTTCTCTTACCATAGCTATGACATTCAAGTAATCCTCTTCTTCCCACCTCCTGACTCTCAGATTTCCAGTTTCATCTCTGCATGTCTGGCGGATGTCTCTTCATCACTGAAAACACCATCAGTTGAAACTAAATATCAGAAAGGCTCATCTGATGTTCATCCCTGAAACTACAGGTCCTCTACATGATCTTAGCATCTCATTCAAGGACTTTATGATCATTCTGTCTGAAGATGCATGCATTGCTCGTGTATTTCTGGCTGACCAGTGTCACTCTCAGCTCATGGTGCAAACCTAGTGGCTTCTCTTTCACAACATCTGGAGAACTTGACCCTTTGTCTCCATGGAGAATACCCAGGTCTTTGTTTTGTCAGGTTTGCGCAAATCCCTACTTAAACATTGTGCACTTAGAACTCTATTAAATTCCATTGGTTATGCTTTTCCTACTTTCTTCTCTTGCTGTGTTCACTTTTCTGCCATTACAATGCATATTTCCCACCTATGGGACTAATAAATGGTTATCTTATCTAGCCTAGGACATTTACCATTTCACTCATTGAGGTTCAAGTTCATTCTACTGGTCAGGCTAGGTTATTTGTCAGAAGAGTGTCTCATGGCTGAGATTAGGTGGCTGAATCTGTATCTGTCTGAATCTGTCTGAATCTGTCTGAATAATTTTAAGCATAATTTTAGTTCTGTACCTAAAACGCCTTCAGGCATCTAGCACAGCTCTTAAGGCACACGGAAGACAACCATCAAGACTGTTCTCTGTTTTGGCACCCAAATGGTGGAATGAACTTTCACTGGCTGTCTGATCAGCAGAGTATAGACCCACCTGTCTGAGAAGCATTTAAATGAGCAATAACCCAGCATTTTCTAAAATGTCTTTTAATTTGCTTTTATTTATTGATTAGTTAAATTGCACTTATGCTACAACTATTAGCCTAGCACTTAAGCTTGATATGTTGGATACATTCTGAGTAGGTTGTGGATAGATTCTGAGTAGACAGCAAAGCACTTTTGAAATTCGAGCTAGATAAGAGCGTCTTTAATGCTGTAAAAATAAATGTAATGGTAGTTAAAACAGTTTTGTAATGAAGTAGATTAGCACTGACAGCTGTGCTGTTATTATTGTTGGAATCAAGGCTAGCAAACTCAGATAAGTGTCAATAATTCACTTACTACTTGGTCCATGATAGCTAACAAACCCAAACATATTTGATTATTACTGATATCAAATAAAATTGAATGTGAACCCACAATATAAAATACCTAACAAAAGCGTAGTCTGAAGACCCACCTCTTCAAGGAGTACCTTGGTGACCAACTAGGCCTCTTGTTATTGCTTATTCATTTCTTCTTCCCTATATTAACACTCTTAACTCCATGTCTTCCTTTCTTTTGCTTTAACCTCTGACTTCTCTTTGACAGGAGCTGTTTAGCTGTTTAGTGTAACTTAACTGGCAGTAAATTGGTTGAATAGTGAGTGTTGATTTAAGTATAGCATTTCAGGTTGAAGATCAGATGTGGACTACTTGAGCACTGATGTGCGTCGCTCTGGATAAGAGCGTCAGCTAAATGCCATAATGTCAATGAAGAGCCTGGTCTCATGAGTTTTCGTGAAGCCATAACGATACACAATCTATTCAAAAACGTGCTGCGATCACGCTTTAGGGCTTTTTTTCGTGCTAGGACAACGCTTCACTACCCTGTGTATTTTAATGTGCACTGCGTAACACCGCCAGTATCAGCCGTAACTGGTGACTGAGGGACAGTAGGAGAGAAATAATGAGTTGATTCCTTATCGTTTTTGTTTGCAAAGCAGTTGAAACAGGGTGAGACGGGGAGAGTCCCTAACACTAACCCTAACAGTCACCAGTTAGCACTGATATTGGCGATGTTATGCAGTGTGCATTAAAGTACATAGGGTAGTGAAGCACTGTCCTCGCACGAAAAAAGTGAAGCGTTGTCCATGCACGAAAAAAAGCCCTAAAGCGTGATTGCAGCACGTTTATGAATAGATTTTGAGTTGTGATGGCTTCCCGAAAAGTCGTGAGATCGGGTTGCAATGAACTCTAGTATTTTTTTTTACGTAAAACTAATGGAGTTGCAAAATTACAGTGATTTACCATCACAGTGATTGTACTGTATGTATTTTCTCGGCTGTCATTATGAACCAATTTCTAACTGATCATATAAAATGTGATTTCCTTTTCTCCCTGGGTTTTTGATCTCACACTGTGAAAAGGTGATCATCTTAATTTTTTTAGAATGCACTACAATTCAAAATGAAGTGATGTCAAAGCATACTGAACTTCTAACCTCATCTGAAACATCTGGATTTTCTTAAAAAGATAAATAGTAATAGTATATTGTAGCTGTAATGGACGCTTCATAGATTAAAACTTTCATTATTGCTGTATAAAAGCATGTAAAGTTTGAGCTGTAACACTACATTTGCTAATTGCACTGTATGTTAGTTAGTGTTATCTTCATACATTTACGATTAGCAAAGGTGGAAAGTGTTAATGGGTTGGTTTATCATATAGGCAACAAAGTTCATGGTGACTCCAGTATAATGTGTAGGTTACGGTAATCTCTACTGATTGTATTTAGATGGTAATGAACTGCACTACATACAGATTATGCAAAGACTGATATTCAAGATTCTCAAAGTAGATCATAAGTTTTATTTGAATTCTTACAAATAAGAGGCCTGTCTGTGAGCTTAGTAAAAATACTGTTTTTGGGTTGGATTACCCTACAATTGAAAGCTTTTACCAAAATAATTTTGCATTATAAAAAGCTTAAAAGGCAGTGACATATTTATCGACATTAACCCTTAAAGGTAGAAAGCGCTCTAAGATCACACAATAAAGATGCATATACATGTGAGCAGTATTAAAAATACAAAATCTAACAAACATTTAAAAACAAGTCACGGGGTGTGAAGAAAGAACAATAAATAAAACATTTTTTTTCCTTTAGGAATTAATTGAAGTGAACACTAATTCAGCAGTAGGGGATGAAAGCACCTAAAAGTTGATGATGATTTTATGCTTTAGTGTAAATATCACTCTCAGCAACAGCAGTTGTTTTTCAGTTCTTGAACATGTCACAGAGCAGCTTCTCCATGGGAGTGTTCCCGATGGTTCTGTGGAAAAATAGCAGTTCGATCCTCTCTGAGCTCACAAAGTGTAGGGAGGGAAGAAGCAGCAGCAGCCTTCCAAACCTGAGGGGCACAGAGAAACTCATTAGACTGTCTGGCAGCATTTATGCATTTCATCTTTGTTTGTTTGTTGTACATCCTATACAATACGAATAATTACTACTCATATCTGAGTTGGCTTGCCATGATACCAACAATTATAACGACACAGCTTTCAGTGTTGTGCAGATTAAAACAGGACTGACCTACAGCATCAGGGCCATAAAATGATTGTAACAAAAAAACGTTTATCTAAAACACATTGCTGAAGTTACGTTTAGACATGCTTAGAAACTAATTTTTGACCATTTCAACTAGTCAAAAGAGAGAGGGCATTAAATATAATATAACTTAATATATATTGAAATTAGTATTTTTCTATGTTGAAATATATAGCATTTATAAATAATTAATTATATATATTATTTATATTTGGGACATCGGTATTATCCCACATCCTCACATGTGTGGTGTGTGTGCGTGCATGTGATGCATGTGTGTGTGTGTGCGCGCGCGCGCATGCATGTGTCCTTACTCACCGTGCCGCCTGACTGGCATAGAGTGTGTGGATATGCTGAGAAAGCATTACTTGAGCCTGGTCCTGTAGATTCTCGACCTGTTCTGGGTCTTTGAGGCCACGTGCCTCTGTTTTATAAGAAGAGAAATCCATAAAGTTCATGAGGATACAGCAACTAAAAATTTACAAGCACTAAAAATGTACATGTAGGAGAGAAAGGAGATCTGACCTGGCTTGAAAAGAACAATGGCTTTTAAGCAGGCAAACTCAGTTGGGTCCACTTGCAGAGCTTTGAAGCGGGTAAAGACCTCCTGTAGTAGACGCAGGTCAGAGGCTGAGGGGCTGCTTTTGCCCTGGGAGGAAGGAGACAAGTCAGGCAGAGAGAGCAGGGGGCAGCTCTCCAGGGGCAGGAACCACTGGATGGCACAGAGAAGGAAAAGCTCACTCCATGCCTCCTCTAGTAGAATCACCTGCACAAAGAGTGAGAGACAACTGTGATTAATTTCATTCCACTTAAAATGAGCTACACTGTATTCTGCAGTTCTCCCTTTATGTGTTAGTTGTCTAGTGCTGCAGTCAGAGAATATTTGACTACAACATATTGCTGCCATAAGAAAAACGTGTCTCACAAATGGTAATTTTATAAGAACAGGAATGAAAACATTATAATAATAATGCATTTTATTTATAAGGCGCCTTTCAGGGCACCCAAGGACACCGTACAATCATTGTTAAAATATGAATACGATGAAATACAATAATAGCATAAATAATAGCATGAATTAGCATGAAAATACAAAAAAGTTCAGACAGAACACAAGTATAAAACATAGCATTAAAAAACATTCACAAAACACATCCACACAAAGCCATCTAATATTCTGCGCCTAAATAATTTTGAGCCATTTTTGTTGGTCCATTTTTCATGACATATTTACACAATGTAAAGGGTTAGCTGGCATCTTAAATTTTATTATGTCGGAACAGATGAAGAGCTGCTTGTACCTGGTCCCTGAAAGGCAGGTGGGAGAACACTGGCAGGTTCTTCGCCCATTTGACCGACATGAAGAGCAGGCGAGCTGAGGTCTCATATACACTCTCAGTGCTGGAATAGGAGTAAAGGGACGTGTTGCACTCCGGGGAGCTTCTCTCGGGCTCATTACTAGTTACATCAATATTCTCATCCACTGTAGAATAAGACAGAAAAAGAAAACATAAACCTTAAATCTACTGTGAATGTCTAAGCTCAGGCTCTACTTCCAATGTCAAGAAATAAGAGCTTCACAGAACATGAGCTGAACAGAAGATTCCCAGTCAAAACAATCATATAGGCACGGTGCTCCTGAGTGCCACTTGTGTTTGACTTTAGCTTTGGTACATGTTCTTACCATCCTCAGGCTCTAGCTTGGCGCAGGTCTCTGCAGTCATCAGGCTGGCCATGAAGCGGTGGCCGTTCTTAGGGCTGTTGCTGTGCTGGTTGGAAGCAGTGGAGCTGATGCTGGAGCTGATGGAGGAGGTCAGCAGGGGCCTGTTAATCACAGAGCAAGTCGCCGAGGAAGATGTGGGCTCCCGGGTGGTGGCCAGGTGCTCCTTTTCTGTGTCCACATCCAGAGAGTCCAGTCTGACTTGAGCTGTGCTGCGGGGCTGCCGCTCATTCTGCACAGCTGTTGAGAGCAGGACACGGACAATTAGAGATGAATTGGCTCAATGAGCGAGGGCGAGAGAGTCAAAGAGAGGGAGACATGAAGATTCAGGCTCACCATCTTTGTTCATGCCAGCTTGAAGGCATTTCTTTAGGCGACAGGCCTGGCACTGGTTACGATGGGCTTTATCTACTGGACACATGCCTGTACCAGCCTGGCACCTGCAAGAGTCCATGCTTCCTGTTAGGACATGACTTACTGCAGTGTAGAAGGCATTCATTTACAACACTATCACGACTGTAGGCCCATTCTTCAACAAGTATGAATAAAAGACCAAATGGTACCATTATATAAAAGTTATATATATATAAAAGTTCATAAAAAATCTGTTAATCCCTTTCTTACATTTCTGAATATAAACAGAACCACGTCCATGTCACTTTTTCATTCTTCTCACCTATAGATTAGTCTGCGTCTCACACTGCGCTTGAAGAAGCCACTGCATCCATTGCAGGCGTAGATACCATAGTGTTTTCCACTGCTTGTATCTGCGCACACCTTACACAGCATGCCTGTGTTCAGGGTTTTCCCAGGAGCTGGACTTTTACCTGGACACAGGAAAGAACTCTGTAACTTTATGTGGTGTGCCAGGAATTATTTACAAAACCCACTAGTAAATTACCTTTCCATATCTCAATATTTATGCGTTTTCAAATATAGGTAAGTGAATGAATTGCTATATGCAGTGCATCTGAAATGCACTGCATAATGCAAAGTTGGATAAGTTGGGGTGGACCTGTTGCTGGCCCAGTGCTGGTGTAGATGCAGTTGGTAGCTTGAGAACTCACCTCCCTGGCTCTCGTCTGTGGAGTTGCTCCTGGGGGAGTCTGTGGGGGATGTGGATGGCACCATGGATATTTTCAAGATGGAATCCTCCATTGAGTTCAATCTGTGATAGAAGTGACCTCCTTTGTCACCTTAACACTGCTCCCTGAGTGTGTCTGCAGAAACGGCTTGAATATCCTCAAGTGTCCTGAAAGTCTCGTAATCAATGGAGTTAGGCACAAATGTTGAAATCTTAGATGTCTTGATGAATTGTTTTCTCTTCTGAATGCTCCTGTGTCTTTAGTCCTGACGAAAGTCTCGTTGCACTCTGTGCTCTGTTCTCTAGAACAGATTGCTGCTGGAGTAAAGTCCAGTGCCTGTCACAGCCTCATCTCGCGCCTGGTGATGCTAAAGTGTGTATGAGTCCCTGTCCAGTCTGGGCTCCCTAAAGGAAGACAAGGGGATTAGCAGCAAGCGCTGTGTAAGCAAATGCCTATTTGTCATCCTCTTAATCTTTACCGTCCATCTAGGGGTGGATCAATCAGTCACACTATTCAGCATTAGCCCCTTCCACAAGTTGAGAATAAAAGAATAAAGAAGGGGCTTTGACTTTCGTTTGGACACACTGTCTCCATTTTTATGTCCTGCTGTCTTCATTCGCGAGTGGTGAGCCTCCAGCAGCACGCTTCAGAAATTTGGCAGGTGCACAACAGAATGTGATGCATTTCCAGTCAATTTTCTTTAATCAACGTCTGTGTCACAGAGTCAGCACCTGCTTTTGTTTGTGCTCATCTTATTACTGTACCTACTGCTGCACAGAATGGAGGAACACAAAAGAAACGATTCATAGGAATATGCCTGCCTGGGGAGAATGAGGGATTATACTTGCACTAGTTATGTGTTCTCTGTAGAAGTTCGTTATTTTCTCCCTTATGTTTCATAGTTTCATCATTTTTTAATCCTCAATATTGTCCATTGCTAACAATGAGTCATGTTGTCTGGATCAGCTCCAGAAACTACATAATAAGGGCACCAATCCAAACATCTCTGCCAGAAGCGATCCTAAAAGTGGCCTGTTGAGGTTTTTTTGTGTTTGTCAGTCTGTTCAGCATATTTACAGATTCAGGTGTTTCCTCTAGTACTGATTTTTCAACTATTCAACTTTTAAAGGAATTACGTAGCCAAGGGGACACTGAAAAAAACAAGCCACCCATCTCAAGTCAGCTAAGCAGCTTAGCTTACCACAAAATGTGTCCTCCCAAGTTAACAAAGACCCCAGAAGGGAGGGGAGGCAATTAGCTGCCCGTGAGTCTGAAAGAGCAGTGAGGGGCCCCAACCACAGGTCCGGCCTAGTGCCATATGGTGACTGCTCTCTGGTCCTGGTCTGCCTAATTAGTGACCTATTAGTGACCTCAACGTGATTTACTGGTAATTAGAGGATGCAAGTCATCAGTTTGCTTTTTTCTTTAATTTGCCTGAAGGACTTACACCGTGCCAGGTCACTGGCAAAAGGCAGACAGCCACACATGCCATTTGTCTTTCTCTGAGATCTTCCCATAATGGTGTAATGGTGGTGGTGCTTTAGCTGGTGCCATGGGCACAACAGGTGGGGAAACTGGTGAACTGACACTTTAACACTTTAAAAAAGTTACAAGCAGCAGAGTAAGCTGAGTGCAAATCTATAAAGCCATATCTCTATTTTGGTTACTGTGACCAATGAAACCTTTTTAGTTTCCAGTTCAAAAGACAAACAGCCTGGAGACAGAACATAGTGAAGCCAGGAGATGATCTCTGTAAGCAAAAATCCCACTTAATGCTCAATTCAGCCACGGCTGGTCTCTCTGTTTCTGTGACAGACCCCTCTCTGTTGACCTAAACTGGTGTGTAAAAAGATTAGAGATCCCGATTAAGACAGGGGGCTTGTCTGGCAGAGCAGGCAGAGCTGTCTGAACTCTGCACGGGAAACTACTGCCAGGATGGTCCCTGTATGTGCTGGAAACCTTCTCAAGAGTCCTCACACATGTAACTGCTATATATCTGCTATATACAGTATCTCTTTCTCAGTAGCTCCATGGTCTCGTTCTGATGTTCACATGCCCATTGTAGGTACTTTTGGCAGTGGGCAGGCTCAGCATGGGCACTCTGACCAGTCGGCAGTTACATACGCAGCAAGCTGCAAATCACTGTGTATTCTGACACTGTTCCATCATAGCCAGCATGAACCTTCAGCAGTTTGTGCGACAGTAGCTCTTCTGTTAACGGCCACAAGGCAGGAACTCACCCTGGGGAGGACAGTAATGAAATAATTGATGTTATTCCCTTTGCTTTGTCAGTGGTTTTAATGTTGTGGCTGATCGGTGTACACTGCCGCCCAATACTACAGGCAGAGTACATAAGCTTAGGTAGAAGGAAAAAATGATTGTTAGTTTCCTAATTACCTCTAAATGTAGTTTATAACAAAAGTAATTGAAGGATAAATGTTCATTAATTTAAAAAAATACAGAGTAAAAAATCTGTTGGTTTTATTTTTCGTCTGTTGTAGAAGAAGCTTCTACTGGTCTGTTTGTCACACAAGGTCCAAATAAAGTGAAGGGCAGCTGTGACAATGTTACAAGATGTTCCTATGACAGTGACAATGCCAACCAATTGCTCTTTAAATATAAAGGATTAAGTAATTTCATTAGGAATTAAGAACGCCTTTAAAATGCAGAGTGTTTCCTGCAGCTCTTGATGTACTGTCACATTGCCATCTATTGGAGCCATTAAGCAAAGGGTGTTTACTCTAGTCTGTGTTTTTTCTGGCAGTGGGGGCCATCATTAATGAATAGGAGTTGAAAACACAAGTGTGAAAACATGTGACTAGCCATGACAAAGACTGGCTGCAGCTCTTGTTGTTGATGTCAAGTGAGGATGACATACCTGGGTGCGCTGCTCAGTCCGCTGTGTGCAGGTGGGGGCCAGTGGCAGCCACAGCGGTCTGGTATTAGATGAGTTTATGTAACAGGCAGGTGGCTGTCATCATACATAATGTTCCCCAGTGCCTTTTTAGGACAAGACTTGCTTAGATGAGCAGAGCAGAGATTATAAGAAAAGGAAGAGATTAGAAACTGCATGTCTCAAAATAGCCCAGTAATAAAGTATAACATCTGCTTGTGAAAAGTTGTCCTTTGCTGGCCTCAAACCTCTTTCCACTTAATTTGGGATAATGCTGCCGTTTTGACATGTGCTTATTCTTCTAGGCTTGACTGATCAACATGTGCCTTTTTTTAATGCGACTGTTCTTTTGGATTTATATAAGACTATGTTTTTATTAACTAATATCATGAGCGCTATTATACATTGTTATAGAAGTATATTACACTAGTGCACCCTATTACAGTACTAATATTTAGAATACCAATTGCTTGCAACAAAGTCTTTCGTAACCTTACCTGAACTCACAATCCATGTGAAAAAATGTGAATGCCATTTAATTTTCACTGCTAAACTCTATTCAGGCATGATTCAGGCATGCATGGGTCAGGTAAGGTGTTTAGGATCTGATCTGTGCAGTGCTGACAGTGTAACTCTGTAGTCTGTGTTACATAACCATGTGTTAAAGCCTGTACCTCAGTCTGCCCGCGCCAGGGCCATGAGCTCTGGAGATTAGCTTCTTACACTCCCTACACGTCAGGAGAAAACTGTTGATGTCAGTTACTCTTAAAGGGGAGCTGAAAGATCTTAACTGAATGGAAATTTTTGTTTGCATACCAAATAAAACTTATTACATGAGCAGCAAGTCATGTCGAATCATGCATTCTGAATTGGCAGGCGAGGGTCCCGAATGTGGATGAGGATTTGACTTGGGGTGTTTTCACCCCTTAAAGTTTTAGGGACCAATATGTTGGCCCGCACCTTAATTCCTTACTATTACTTAAGTACACAATACACATAGTACCTGTGCGTTACAGGTTTATAGTCATTATCATTATTGAATTAAGTTACTACTGAATGAAAGCTTTGAAGACTACAGCCTGTACTTAAAAAGGCTGAGGAGGACAAAGGTGTGAGGCTTTTGTTGGGTAGTTTCAAAACACAGAGCTTCTAGAACGTTCAGTAGAAGTACAGCGCTCAAGCAGGAGAGGCCCCATCCATCCCCAGTGTGTGCGCAGCCGTAACCCTTCCCCAAACGTGGCCTGACCTAGATCTCTGACAGTAAACAGCTGCTGCCCGGCCTGAGGTGATGCTGCCATCAGCAGAATGGTGCGCTGGGGCCTGGCTTGAGAGCGGATCAGTGTCAGATTGCTCCTCTCCTGAGCCTCCTGATGGGGCTCAGCGGCCCTCAGACTGTTTAGGAGATCCAGAGGCACTTAAACAGAGCAGCCGCCTCAAGCCGCCAGCCTGTGTAATCAGGAATAACTGCTACAGACTGGACCAATATTTTTTCCATTGAAGATGACCTGATATAGCCCGCACCGTCCTGTCTGGAGTATCTGTAGTCATAGAATTTGCAATTATCAGTCGCTGAACCACAATCTGTCGCAAACTCTTAAGATTTGAGCAAAAACCCAGCACATCTCAAACACACTAACACCACATGAATCCTGCTTTTTTGATCTGTGGAGAGAACTGCAAATCTTCACAGCAAATCAATATTTATAACGACAGCCCTGTCAAGTGAGTAAGATGTCCTTGAAAGCACATTGACATAAGTTCACATCTCCGTGCATCACTCTAAGCAGCTTTATGTATAAGCTGTTTGAATGTCAGCTATTGTCAAAGAGTGGGATTAACTTTTTAGTGTGCACAGATCCATGCCTGTGTACAAATACAAACAACACTCACTGTCTTCAACTTGTTTCAGTGTACATCTAAAGAATTCAGTATTTACGGTTTTCTTTTCCTCAGTGACTATGTTGCCGTAATCATTAAATGTTACTGTTTTTCTTTTAAGGTAAATG
>JBBPCX010000135.1:9234088-9244250 GCA_037974365.1 Hydrocynus forskahlii | reverse complement strand
TCCATTTACCTTAAAAGAAAAACAGTAACATTTAATGATTACGGCAACATAGTCACTAAGGAAAAGACAACAATAAATATTGAATTCTTTAGATGGACACTGAAACAATTGAAGATAAACAGTGATGTTTGTATTTGTACACACACACACACACACACATATATACATCTATCTGTATCTATATAATATATATATATACACATATCTCTATATATATATGTTAATTATAATTCATTTGCCCATTCCTCATTGTTGATCTATCTGAGTGCTGCTGTTGTGTTGTATGCTGCTCCTATGGTCCATCTCACTGTGTACTTAATGTATAGGGTATGGATGACAATAAAGCTCTACTTGACTTGATTCAACTAAAGAAAAAGAGTGAGGATTGAGGAAATATAGGAATGTATGAGAAGAATGGTAGCCTGTTTAACATTCAAAACCTTAGTTTTGCCAAGAGCACCAGTAAAATCACAAACAACTGGCCCTGGCCTTGTTCTCACAGATTAAAATCTTCATCTCAATCTGCATGTATGTTTTTATTATTAACATTTTCTGTTCATTTGTATTGACATAAATTTTGGATGGAGGACCGGGTGAAAGAAGTTCTTCTTTGTCCTTCCAATCAAGCTTTACATGAGTAAAATAAAACATAACAGGCATTCATTGTGGACTTTAAGCTCTAGCATTTAATTAAGCCCCATTCATGATATTCAGTAGAAAATTATTTGAGGCAAGCCACCGGTTAATAGTTCTGTATGACTCATTGTGATTCATCTATCAGTTTAGGATTAAACACTAAAGCACTCAAGCTGCCATATGTTGGCTTAGGTTATCCTTAACTAGCATGAATGGGGATACTGAAAAAAAAACGACTTAGCAAAAACACACCACCGGGCTTAATCGTTAATTAGATAGACTGCACCTTTTGTGTTGATAACAGAGAAATTACAGTCACTTGCCAAGAAATAAAGATTTGGTACGGGGTAGGGGGGTATCTGATTACTGTGAAATTGATGACTTTGAGCTTTTTCAGATTTAGGATTAATTCTGGGGACAGGAATGGCATTATTGTTTATTGTGAAGAAGAAACTAAAGCACTAAACCATATTTTTCACATAGCCTAGATCAACACTGGAGCTGAAATATATATTTTAGAAATAGTACATGTGTTCTGTTGTCAGAGAGTGTTCTGTTTTCAGAGTTGTTTTTTTATTAATCTTACCGTGAAAAAGTGAAAAAGAATCGTTGTGCATGTAGAAATGTCACTAAAACCATCTTTTTACTTCCACCTTCACCAGAATCCACACAGGAATTACACTAAAGAGGTAGCAATAAAATACCCAGAATAATCATGTATTATGTGAAAAAAAGAACAATAAATAGAAAATTATATATAATTCTATATTACATAAATTATATAAATTATATTATAGATATTAGGGGTGTTGAATAAACGCGTTCATTTCGATCTATTAAACACAGAACAGAATACTGTGTTAAAAAAAATACGCTGATTAATCGCACCACGTGACTTTAACCCGACGTTCT
Source organism: Hydrocynus forskahlii (assembly GCA_037974365.1). Classification (NCBI taxonomy): domain Eukaryota; kingdom Metazoa; phylum Chordata; class Actinopteri; order Characiformes; family Alestidae; genus Hydrocynus; species Hydrocynus forskahlii. The sequence continues at coordinate 9,242,702 of JBBPCX010000135.1, read as the reverse complement.
GTCAAAACCTGGCCATCGATATGTGCTACTGTCCCCTTCTGCGCATGTGCAGTTCCAGTCTTGGGATTCAGTGCCACGCTCATAGTTCTGTGCTACTTTGGAACACTGGCAGCTGTATAAACCTCAAGGTTGCATATTTTTCGACAAGGCAGCATGCGTATATAATATACATGTTATAATTAATAATTGGTTATTTACTTACATTTATTTACATGTTTACTTGTTTAAGGTAACTACTTGCCTCCATCTCAAGCTCCACCTCAAGAGGAAGTTACCAGGAGGTATTGGGGGTTGGGGGCTGCCAGTGGTCCAGGGAGTGTCGAGCCTTGCACCAGAGTCTTGCAGGATTAGCCAATCCCTGCCATCTGCTGTCAGCAGCATAATCCCAGCAATGAGAAAATCAATCGTCTAAGTAAATATCAAAAGCATGTAAGCTCATTTGGCAAGTAAATTAAACATTAGGGGGACTTAAGTTAAAAGACCACGTTACTGCTGAACAAGGGATAGGGAAGCTTATGTGCAACTGCACTTGTTGCTGAATTGTCACAAAAGGATCAGGCCTCAGCTCACAGCATATGCAAAGCTGTAAGAAAAACAATAGTTCAGTGTCTAGATTCAAGTTATGTAATAACATGGTAGCTGTGAAGATGTATGTTGTTCAAAATCACTGTTTTGTATTTTGCCAAATATAGATTGATGTTTTAGAAAAATGTGCAGTGATTAAACAAAATCTAATTTAACAAAAATCTGATTTATTTTTAATTGTATACTTTATAACAGTAAAGGAATGGCTGAAACGTTGTTTCACACATCTGCTTTCCCAAACTGAGTATTGACAAAATGTGATCATTTAGACAGATTGTTTTACAATCATGACATTTCAGGACACTCACAGCTCGTTCTGATTTAGCTCAGACGTAAACTCCATCAGGCTTAATAGGATCCTCTGTAGTGTATCTAGTGAGATGAGCCCAGCATATCAGCAGCAGGAGATTTCAATAAATGTGTATGTGCCTTACCCCACCATTCAGATAGATCTGCCGACACAGTGCAGTCCTCATTCAGTGGAACGGTGATGGGTTTCTGCCCAAATATGGCCACATGTTTGTCAAACACACAAATCTACTTTTGAATGAGAATAAATATTTGCCTGTGAAACACAAAGCCCAGCACACATTCAAAGTCTTTTATCATGATTTATTTTTTTTAAACCAATTTACAGCATTGAAGGAAAAACATATTAAAATTCTTTATTATATATATAAAACTCAGTGCTATTTGTTCAAAAATATGCAGCCACAATCCAAGTCCAAGGTTATTTCAGTGTCCATTCCTGCCTCCTTCCATTTACTCTAGAGGCCGCTATACTCATGTTTGCAGTGGCCTACAAACAGAGGTTCTGCCTGGATGCCACGTCTACAGGAACAGAGGAATAGACGAACAATAGTAAATAACAGAATAATATTCGTTTTCTTGCTTTAAAGTGATTTCTTTTTGCTATTCAAACTGCAACAAAAGCATTGACACTACCCACCGTACTAAAACAGTCAATGCTGTACATTGGACAGAGTAAATGTAAATGTAACATTCTGCAGTGCCAAATTCTCTTTACCTGATCAGTTTACAGCGAAAGTCCTCTAGACGTGGAAATGCTTGATCTACACTAGAGGTCTTCTCCTCATTGCTCCACAACCTTTCAGCAGCTGCACTTGCTCTTGGCCTACATACACACAAAAATAAAATTATTCAAAATATTCTTGAGGGTACTGTTTGAATATAATGACACATTTAAATTTTTTCTCTTACCACAGGCGTGGAGTGAGATTGGTTGCATCCACATATTCTCCCCACATGCAGACTTCTCCACCAATCACCAGCTCCTTCTGCTGCTCAGTGCCTAAACACAACCGATAAGCACAATAAACAGGGAAAACACGGCAAGTCAACATGATACACTGCAAACTCAACAGCAAGGTGAATAATTAGAGAAACATTACAAATCCAGACACAAGAGACTAGGAGTTTCAACCCCAAGACCACAGCACTACAGAGTTTTTACTCTAATCAAACTAAATTTGTGTTAAAGCTCTGCAGTGGACTGGAGTCAGAATTACTACATAACATGTCCTTGTGAATCTGAAAGGGATACTTATTTGAAAACTGCAATGCAAATGCAGTATTATAATGGTCACCACGAACTGTGAACCAATAACACCAATTACAAATGTAGCACCCGTGCCTCTCCAGATTTAACTGATCCACAACTACACAGGCCATCAGAAAGGACTGACATTGGAGACCCCACTAGCTCTAGTCCCCAGCCCAGCATGCAGCTCCACACACCGGAGAAGTTCTGGGGCTGCACAGTGTAGGCACTGCGCCAGTCCTGCCCGTAGCTGATATGGTTGATGTACCAGGGAGCCGAGAGCAGTACTCTGTACCCAGCAAGAGTCATCCTGCCCAGTTCAGCTTGGTACGCTGCAGGAACTCCTTTCCAGATCTCCAGCACTGTGTCCTTGGGGATCTGAGAGAGTACACACAGAAGAGTAATGCTTCTCTAGCCCCCATGCCTCATGATTTACAGCAGGAGGGTCAAACTGAGAACCTGGAGGACCACAGCCTTGTGTGGACTAGTCTTTTCCCTCTGAATTCACCTTGTGAAAAGCATGACATTTAGCTGCTAACCTGAATCAGGTGTGTTAAACAAAGGATGCTAAACACTGCAGAGCTGCGGTCCTCCAGAAGTCTGACACCTCTGTTCTACAGACTAAAGAACCCATGAGTAACTATAAATAATAAGCTTTTCAGATCCAGATGATCAAGGTTTGAAGCTCTTTTCCTGATGCAGCATCTTGAACATCTGCTTGAGGATATTGAGCCATTGTTAAGACCACAATCGATAGGAAGCTTTCACACTTGACTCTTTGCTGACATCTGGTGGTAATTTCTGACTTTAAAAGGTACATCTTTCTTGCACTCTGTGCAGTCCTGTCCTGTCTGCACTTTTGTTGTTTTTGTTTGTTGTGCTGCACCATGGTCCTGGAGATTGGTTGGTTTCACTGTGTACTGTGTATATAGTTGAAAAGATGATAAACACCTACTTGACTTGTACCTACACTCATGCCATTTTATCAGCAATACTTGACATGTGCAGTTTGTCAGCCACTTTACACTGATGGGAGTCTCTTTATGTAGGCAGGCTGGGTAGAGTGGGGCTAATAAATTGAGCAGCATCAGACAAGCATCAGTTAGTTACTGCATATCAGCTGTATATCAACATATCACCTAAGCCAGTGGCCCACAGAATCTTTCACACAGTCAAATCACAATACATAAGGATATAGTAAAAATGCAGATCGTTTGGAGGTACATGAGGGGCTGGTTTAAAAACCACTGACCTAATGCATGTGTTCCAAGTAAGTATACCTGACAACTTGATGTATAAGCATTTATCCCTGCACTTCAGATTTTAGTGATTTCTGTGTTTGTGACTCCTTATCAAGCCCTTACTGAGCTGAATCATAGATCATGGAAAACAACTTTTCAGAGGAAAGATACACAACAGAGATTTAAAACAGTCACAGACCACAAAGAACCGATACGAACAGAGAGTTGGCAAATCATGTAACACGGTTTAAGCACATGACCGAAGCAGGAAACACAGCAACACATCACAGCACTCAGATCACTTTGCACTAGGAGCCTAACCCTTAAATGCGAGAGGCCGCACAGTGTAGTACCGGGCCCAGTTGTGTGTGGGTCCGGGCAGGTCCAGGTAGAAGGGCGCTGCCAGGATGACCTTCAGGCCTGCCTTAGTCACCCTGTACACCTCGCACAAGTAACAGCCCCCCTTCCACACCTCCACCACATAGCGAGCCCTGTGCTAGAACACATGTCATCCATTCCTGTGAGAAAGCATCTTCAAGAACAGGATGCTCTTAAACTATACACATACAGGTGTAACATGGGAGGAGATAGCTGAACCTTTCAGGAGAAAAAGAGAGGGTTTTGCACTTACTCGTTCACGATAGTCAAACACATCCTGCCACACAACTGAGGTCTTTTTGAGGGCAGCAGTGATGTTCACAATGCTAAAAAAAATAACAGTAAGACTTTTTTTTTAGATTATCACAGACATGAGTTGAATCCGATGTGAATAAACACTGCCAATGCTGTGAATTAGCTCACAGTTCTGACATTTTGCTGTCTGGTGTTGACCTAGGGAGGATAGGTCCCCCTCTTTGAGTATGTCACGGTCACTTTCTCTTTTTTTGTAGGGAGTTTTTCCTTGCTTTGTGAAAACTGTCATTGTGAAAAAGCTATCCAAATATATCTGACTGGACTCTATGACTGGATTTTATTTAAATGAGTTCTTATTCTAATTCCTTTCACTTAAATGTCAGCTTCAACTTTCTATGCTGCCAGTGGAATGCACACTGCTTAAAACCTCAGTAAAACCCTCAGGAGAGTGTTAGGCATGAAACTCTGCATGCTGTGCTTGTCGACTCTCCGACAACTTGCTACTTTAATAAGATTAAGTGGTCGCCTAACTTACTTCTATTCAGCTTGTTAAGACTTTAGCCCCAGGCTATTGCTCTCAGGGGTTTTACTTACAGAGGTGGTGAAGTGTAGTCCTGGAAGACCAGTGTCCTGCACAGTTCGGTGACTTTCCTAAATCTAAACCTGGTAATGAATTCCTGGGTTGAGTCAGATGTGTTTGAGCAGGAAGATCACCAAACTGTGCCAGACTCCTGTGTTCCGGGAGTTTTCCAGGAGTTTGCCTCTCCTAACAAACATTCCACCGGTTTATGTATCAGCGAATGTGTAGAAATGTTGCATGTTTGTTGTATCAGCAAACGCAAAACAAGCAAACATCAAAAATCTGCTTCCTCAGAAATGTTCTCTCCTACATCCACTCACTTTTCCATGTAGTATGATTCCAGTTTGGTGTAATCACTTCCAAAACCCATCTTTGCCATGAAAGCCCGCACATTGGGGTTTGACTTCCTATCAAAAGCCAAAATTACATGCAATGACACCTCTGACACGGGACAGTTTATATTGTACATTTATATTTTATAATAACATTAATTAAAAGCATTATTGAGCATCATTACCAGCAGGTGAAATCAACCTCATCTCCTCCCAGGTGCAAATATGAGTCAGGAAAGACTGAGGTCACCTCTTCAAAGAAGACCCTCATGAACTGGTAGGTGGAGTTCAGGGTTGGGTCGACAGGGCCAAACACTCCAGAGGGAACTTCTCCCCTGTAGCAGGGAGTCAGCAGGTTTGGCTGCCCTAAGAACAAACATAGGATGAAAAAAGTTTTTCATGTTGGTTCTAGTCTTAAATTAATAAGTGATTTATTTCTAGATTGCACCATAACTGAATACTGTTCTTGCTGTAAGTACAGTTGTTTTCAAGTATTTTCAGGACAAAAATGTCCTGACTTTGTAGGAAAACCAGCCAAAAACAAGGCAAAAAATCATCATGAATAAGTACTTTTAACAAACCCTACATGTTTGTTTTTTACTTAAATGGAAATTACATCTCTATTTGGTTAACGAAGGTAGGGCGAAGGTTATGTTTAGAGTCAGGAATAAAAAAATGTGCGTGTTTGTGTATGCTTGTTTGTCCTACCTTTGCCCCATGACTGGGTGTGTCCTGGAGAATCAAACTCTGGCAACACTCTGATTCCTCTCATTCTCGCATGAGAAATAACCCTCCTTACATCTGTCTGTGTGTAAATATGGGTCACTGGGTGATAGGCTCCCTGCAACACAACACAAGGCTGTACGGAAGACTCACTACACAACAAACCTACATCGCATACACAGCACTGATACAAAATGCACAGGTCTGTATGACTAGTTGCTGCAATCCCAAAGTATAATATTATTTCACCCATAGTATGCTTTCTTTTCATTCAAAGGGTCAAGTTTTTGTTATAACATTTTCTCATGTGTACATACTGTATTCAGGAACCCTTTGAAATGTGTAAATAAGAGCTGTATGCTGTATACCTTGCTGCTAAGGTCAGGATAATTAAAACTCTGGTAAGGGAAAGAAGGGTCATCCACAATGTGCCAATGAAACACATTGAATTTATTATAGGCCATGGCATCCTATAAGGAGATAAAACAGAAAGGGTTCATAGAATGTATTGTATTCATTTGATACATCAAATCCATCACATGGTAATTAAGAATATCAGGAAAAGATATTGGTTACCAGTGTCTTCAGAATAACATGCACAGGTAAGTAATGTCTTGAAGTGTCCAACAAAAGCCCTCTAAACTTAAAGCGTGGAAAGTCCTCAATTTCAGTCTTATTGACAAAATACTGCAATGATAAAAATGGTAAAAGAGGAAAAATGAGTGGCATCATAGTTAACGGTTAAGTGCTAAACTGTTGCTCTTTATTAAAATTCTTTTACATGTTGACCCTCAAGATTACACTCTTTCCATAATAAACAGATTTATAACACCATATTATACTCACCAAGTCATAATCATCCTGGAACACCAGCTGACTGAAGGACTCAAGACCTGTGTTTTTAAGGTGTGGGGTTTCAGTTTAATATTTAAACTAAAAATAGGAATACAGCAAGCATTCTTATATAGCCGTTTTATAAAATAAAAATCTAGCACTGAGTCTGCATTTTAGCCTCATACATATAGTGATGCTATTTTAATCTTATTCTATTTATGTAGCACATCAATACCAGTGTCAAGTTAAATGAAAATAAATGTAATGTCTTTTTTAGCTTCACTGTTACTCACTGTGCTAAAAATATTTATTTTTAATATGGAAGGACGCCAAAACTTCACGGCATTAAATATGTTGGAAAATAGCAGGACGAGGCTAGATTGTGTATAAGATTGGTCAAAAATACAACATTTAAAAAGGCAACATGGAACGAGACACACCTCTCAGGGCTCCCCACACTGACTCTGCTCTTAGGACAGCCTGACCTGCTGAAACACTCAGGTTGTCTGAAAAGAGAAACACACGTTGGTATATGTAGTTTGTAACGTAACTTTGGATGTATATGTGCCTGTTAGGAAACACATTATAAAAAATCCTGTACTCACAGCTTTCGTCTGAGCCTTCATCAGGGTATCCTTCACAATCATTTGTTTTGACACTCACTGATACTGTAAAGCCTTTTGGCTCCAACCAAATGCTACTGAATCCTGAAAAAGTAAAAAGGGTGCATTTTCTATTATTTATTCAGTACATGGCAGTATCTGACTGCGGTGAAGCCAGCCACGCTTTAAAAAGTGGTGCAAATATTTTAGAAGGCTTACGGTAGCCGTTAGAAGACATTCGCTTTTTAAGGGAAACCTTCATTTCTTCATCTCCCTCCTGTTTGACATAGAATAAAATCCCTAAATTAGTTAAGGCCATCACCAAACAACTGCAGGTCACTTCGGTAGCTATCATACTATGTCTGTGCCTGATATGGAGATTTTTTACTGTGGCATTTAGGAATAATTTAAAAATAAAATCAGCATCTCAGCATTTATTTCTTCATCTTCATCATGTTTGAAGTAGGATGAAATCCCCAAATTAATTAAGGCCATCACCAAACCACTGCAGGTCAGTTCAGTTGTTATCATACTATGTCTGTACCTGATATGGAAATGTTTTACTGAGGCATTTAGGAATGAATTCAAAATAAAATCAGCCCTGTCAGTGTTTATTTCTTCATCTTCCTCATGTTTGACGTGGGATAAAATCCCTAAATTACTTAAGGCCATCACCAAACCAACACAGGCCACTTCAGTAGCTATCATGCTATGTCCACACCTGAAATGGAGATTTTTTACTGTGGCATTTAGGAATAAATCTAAAACCAAATCAGTACATTAAGCATACATTTGTTTACGTGTCATTATTTGGAATTGAACAGAGTCTTTAAATGCATTAAGGCCATCACCAAACCACTGCAGGTCCCTCCAGTCGTGGCCATAGTATTTCCGTACCTAATACAGAGATTTTTTTAATGTGGCATTTAAGAATAATTTAAAAATAAAATCAGCAATTTATCTTTTAACATGTTCTTTTAAAGACTGAAAAATGAGATCAGACTCTTATTCTTCACCAAAAAAGAGCACTCCATTCAAGCATGGTGGCAGAGAAAAATTTCATTTTATTAAACATTAATCTTAGTTGCCCCTGTGTTTCAGGAGGTTACTTAACGAGATGCTTACTATTGTCAGGATGAAACAAATTTTTCTAAACAAAGCGCAGTCATATGGACATTTTCTGAAATTGGCAAAGTCACTTCTGACTTTATTCGATGCTTATAGCAGATTTCAAAGGCTTCTTTAATTCTATGTAATGTACATCCTTTTTATAACAGATCATTTGATTACATTTGGTGGTTCACCACCCACAGGTTTTGTTGTTTTTTTATTGTCATTGTGTATTTGTTTTCTTGTATTAAAATTCTAAATAAAATATATTTTGAAAATAATTCTGCATTCTGGGCAACACTATATTTTTTTACATTATAGTTCCAATGACAGACGTCTGCTCATATTGTGGATCAGCCACAATATCAGAAAAAGAAATCCAGTGGGTAAGTCTTAATTACATAGCTATGACA
>JBBPCX010000135.1:9205733-9233988 GCA_037974365.1 Hydrocynus forskahlii | reverse complement strand
CACCTACCAGTATCGGAGTGTACGTCTCAAACAGGGCCTGGCAAACAAGTATCGCCAACATAATATAGTATGTTCCACAATGCACTTTACTAAAATATATAAATATTTCTATATATTATACATTAGTAACCAAAAATGAAATGTTTTCAAAACATCATACACTTAAGCGTTTTCGTGGTGTTATGGTACCAAAAAAGTTCATAAAATATTGCTTCGTTGAAGGTACTACTGGGTTGTCCCAGGGCTACATGTGGCAAACTCCATCTCCACAATTGTAATATCTTTCTATATAAAACACCCAGAAAAGTTCAAACTGGCACATTTTCGAATGACGGAGGAAATAATATGGATGCTGTGTGATCTGATAAATCTCCATAAAGTTGAGGACAAATTCAATCTTCTGAGCATGTGCATTTTCAAAGACAAAACAAAAGGAACATGATTTGATTCGATGATTGAGGATTTCTATTTTACCCTGGATGCAATGGATTAAAAACACAGCTTGAGGCTTATATATCATCTTCAGTAACCAGACAGTAAAAATCTGTTCGGGCAGCATAGCTCCTTGAACCCAGGTCAGACACGTCTATCTCTGGAGTTCTGGCCTCGGCCACTGGATCAGAAGCTGAGGGGAGTGCTGGAGCTTTGGAAGACAAGGCCTTATATATAGGTAACCGTAAGCCTACAGGATGAAAAAGAATTAGAGATTTTAATATTCAGAGGAAAAAATCACATCAACTACTATCAAAAACCATCTGAGTCTGTCCATAAAGGAATTGAAGCCTAATGTAAAGCATGACCTGATGCAAGAGCAGTCATCAGAAAACAGAAAACTTTTACAAATCCAATCATACTGATCGTATACAACCACTTAACCCTATGGAAAGTCCAGACAGATCAACTGCTAACATAAAACTATGGTAATGTCACCTTTAAAACATTTTTTTTTATTTAGAGATATCATTACATCATTACATATTCTCTCTCTCTCTCCCTTCTTCCCACCTCCCCCTGTTAACAGAATATTTTGTCCCTAAATCTAACTTTATCGCAGCAGACAGTTTATTAATAATGGTTAGGCTTTCAGCAAAGTGCAAGGACAGCATGTCTACTAAATATGTGTGTAAACATTTAATTTAAAGGTTTTTAGATGTTCTTATTTAGTGATTCTACCATTTAGTGATTCTTTGTGAAATAGTAAAGTGCAAGTTTACACTAGTCTATTTGGTTTACTAAATACTGCCAATATCAGTATGTTGGTGTTTTGGGTAAAATGTAAATCACCTTAAAAAAAAAAGAAGAAAGAAAACAGACAAGTGTTCTTACCCAAGTCTCCAGCAGGGTCTGGATCTGGTCTACAGTCCAGATAATCGGGCTGTAATGTGAGCATGGGGTCCTTATCATCCTGGAGCATAGTCTGAGGGTCTCCAGCTGACTTTGTGTGGAACACCACCTTACGCGGCATGGCCAAGGCCAGCTCCTTCCAAAACCTTGATGATGGGGTCTGAAGGAGACAGCATGTGTATTACTATGGAGAAGTCATATACCGGAGGAATTATATAAATATATATATCATTATCTGTTGTGACAGAGGCCTTACCACAGAGTGTGCCCCCCAGACTAGAGTGGTGATGCGTGCCTGGTGTTCTCGGAGTTGCTGGATAACGTCCAGACTCATATGCTTCTGCTGAGACTGGAAGATGATGAAGATGGGCTTCCGAGAGAGCTCCAGCAGATGAAATAAACCCTGTCTAACAAAAAAAAAAAATTCCATAGGGTGAACAACAATAAAAAAATAAATAAAATAAAAATAACAATAAAAAAATCCTAACGACTGTGGTCCCCAAGTATCACTGCCCTGGATATTTTGGTGTTTTCTCTGCTCCAGCAGCCTAGTGGGTAAAACAGGTGTCTGTGAACCCGATGACCACAAAGTCCCACTTTCTACCACTGTGTCCTTGAGCAAGACACTTACCCCTCAGTTGCTCCAGGGGGACTGTCCCTGTCACTCTGGATCGGGGCAAAAGACAAATGGCATTTTACCTTTACCTTGATCCAGCTATACTTAAAAGAAGTTCCTAAATTGTTCTAAACTTGGTTGTACAGTTCTAGAAATAATCCTTCCCTAGTACTGAGCAATTTCATTATGTGGTGAGTTCTTTAAAAGATTTTATCACTCACACATCTTTTGCACAGGAAGAGGTCTTTATCGAACCATCCAGGGAAAAGCTTTACAAAGGCATCACTCCAAAGAACTATTCTTGGCACTTCTTAATCAGAAGGGACTTAACAAGCCCTTACCGAATGTAAATGGGCATGTTGGAACAGGAAAAGAACTAAAACAAGGAAGGGGTACTCTGGGACAAGAGCTGGACCAGATTAGAGTGATCTGTCTTCCTCATTCAAAAAGAGCAAATACATGTGAAATAATTCTATTCAATTACTTTAAATATAAAAAGAAAACTTGTTTGGAAACCACGATTTGTTGTTCGTCCCTACCTAAAGTTGGCGGTGCACCACTCCTGCTCCAGGTAGGACTGCGACAGCACCACGATGAGCCGCCGACACCGACTACTGTCCATTAGCAGCTCTGCAGATGGCTCTGAGGACACAGCCCAGACACACTGGCTTTTAAGAGCCAATATGATGCTGTATTAACCCTTAAAATGATTCTGCAGAAATACTAAATACTAAAACACTACAATCAAAAAAGCTTTGTACCTACAGAAATATCACCTACTAAAGAGAATAATGTTTAACTATATCACGATGCGATAATAAACTCCACCTCCTTGACTGGTCTGGACATGCATCCAGGACTTAATATAACTCTCAGTCATTAAACACATGAAGTATGTACCTGCTCCAGGGAGGATGTCGGTGTCACTGAGGAGTAACTTGTGCCCGTACTTATTCTCCAGGTGAGGTTTCAAGATAAAATTTACAAACTTCCCGTCATTGTCACTGTTTGTATATGAGATGTATGCGTCATACATTTTGCCATCTAAGTGCAAAAAAGATATACATTTAAAACACGTCTGCAAGACCCATGATTAGACTATATGTAGCACCGAAGACAACAACTGAAGACAACAATGATAAAAATAGTCAAATAAAAAACAAGGTAAATAGAACACGTGATTGACAGTTGTGTAGAATAACTCAGTCTTACCATTGATTTCATAATCTCCATATTTGTTTTTATACCAAAGTTTGATGTTGAGATGGTACTTGGAGTAGATTAAAGCAGCCAGGACTAACACTAGCAACAAGACCACTGATGCCACAACTGCTCCTGTGTGACTGGGGAAAGCTGGGCAAGGACAAAAAGGTCTCTGCATTATTACATGTGATTGTACATTCACTGACTTGTTCAAATGGCACTTTCTGTGGAAGCAGTTGAAAAAAGGTTTTCCACGTTTTCTGGTCAGGGAGCTGGCAATGTTGATCTGTAAATACATTCCAGGAGTCACCTGATCAAGCCAAACATTAGGTGCTGATAATGAAAATGACTTTGCTGTTCTGTATGTACACTCACCTTTTACAGCTATTAACCATCAGATGTGTTATTGTCATTTTGCTACACAGACACAGTAACATTACATGATATCAATTCAATTATAAATAAAAATAATTACTAGCACTGTCACATAATGAACTGCATAACAAAAAATGGTTTTGTTATTTACATAACAAAACAAGACTGTATACACAGCAAAAAGTTTTCATTAAATTCATATAATGAAAAATTATCTCCTTCTCTCCTTACAAACACAGAGGTATTAACTGTTCAGAATCTGTCATTTCTCCACTTACTCCAGTGAGAGTCATAAATAATTATTATAGTATTGCCATTTCTGGTTATAAGTGTGACTTCTAAGGATTAATCGGTCTAAGAGCATGCATTTTGGCCCACGATGACAGATATAAATAAGTAATGTAAGTCTTACTGGCGTTTTGAAGGCTGAAAGTGACTGTGCCGTTCCATATTTCACAAGAGTAGAGGCCAAAATCAGCCTGTTTCTTCAAGCTCACAATCAGAAGACTGCTCACCACCTGCTGGCCATCATCAGCAGGCCTGCAAAACAATCAGTCTCATTAACTTACATCACATTACATTTTCAGGTTGTGGCATCATCGTATGCACTGGGCAAAACTGCACTCATCACTGTTCCTTTTCTTATGTTTAAACATTATTTAAATTCTAATAATTACATCAAATAAGAACACTCAAACATTAAACGATTGTATAATACCTGCCAATGGGTCCAGGCTTTCTTTACTCAAACCCAAACTTACTAATTCTCCTTTTTGCATTAAAATCATATTGCCTTTGCATCACAAAATGATAAACATAACAAACATAACAAGCACTAGGAACTTAAATGTCCTGAATGTGCAATATGGGCTCTGTTACCACAACATAAAATACAATTGCAATGAACACTGCAATTTATGCTGAGGTGTTTCTTGAGAGTGTTTGCATTTTAATACGGGTATAACATTAGGTCTTTTGCAGCACTGACCATGTGGAGGTGTTCTGGGTGAAGGCACTGAAGTTGGTGAGAGGCTGTCCTTCTTTTCTCCACTGCAGATTGGCCTCACAGTCAGACTTACTCTTATTGTAGACCATTAGAGCAGTGCAGTTCAATTCAACCCTGGAGCCAAGGGACCCCCACACCTCTGTCCGAGTGGCACTGGGCTTAAACTGCGGAGCTATGCTGCAAACAGCCTCTGTGGGTAAGAAATGAGACCATTTTATTGAGAAAATGTGCAAAACAGCTTTTAAATAGAAATCCACCTCCTTGATTGTATTATTCAAATTGTTACATGCCTTACACGCCTTCTTTACAGATATGAAAACCAAGACAAAAAGTGAGTGCCTGGACACGTTTCTGGTGTTTGAGCCAGAACAGTGAAGAACCTGTCATGAAGCGTTGGCAGAAGTCAATGTAAAATACAACTAGATTTTTTTCTAACAGAGGAACATGACATTGTGAGGCTACCTCACGACATCTACACTTGATGAGAAGACACCCAAATTGTAAACTATAAATTGCAGCCTATCGTGTGCAGGTACGGTACAGGAAAATGAGCTGTGTACGAAGCGAGTGAGTGCAGGCTCAGATTAAAACAATGATGGCTTTATTGGTCAGGCCTAGGCTGAGGAGAGAGGATGGGATATCTCATCTCAGCAGGAGAGAGTGAAACATTATTCTCCTGAACAGGTGGTGGCTAATAATCATCGCCTCTACCTCAAGTCCCCCTTTCTTTTCAGCACTGGGGCCATGTTTTCCTAATGACACATAGTGAAAACTGATAAACAAACTATTTAACATCATTTTATATAATATAAATGTAAAATACTTGACCATTTCTGAACCGCATGTGAAATCATGTGAATATAGGTTAATGAAAAGTTAATGTGATGCACATCTCTTACATAAGAATCTAAAGTGTCATCCATTAAGAAAATGAATGAATTTTAAATGCTCTTCGTGAAGCTCTTGGAGGAGCAGGCAGAGCACATTTCTCATGTACTTTATGCTAGTGCTCTTCCTGTGCTTCTCAAAAGTATGTCTGGGAACACCAGCCTGTGATGAACAGTCCACCTGGGTCGAGTATGAGTCTCGGCCTCCTATTAGCAGGTGGACCTGTTCATCCAACTCACGGTGGGAAGGTCAAGAGGTCTGGAGAACAGGACAGCTTGAATGGGCCTTCTTGGCCTTTCCAAAATACAACACCTTCATTGTGATCTGCTGCTCACTTACATATGACTGTTCTGAGATGGGTGGCCCTTTTGGAAGCCCTCTGAATCCTGCTGCATATTCTGTATAATCCAAACCAAACTGATTTGCTCCAGTCGATTGAAAAGGATCGATTCATTTGGTTCATTTAAGTCATTCAGATACAAATGAGTTATACGGCTATAAAATGACATCACAAACACATCAAGTTAATTCACTAATTTATCATTTTACAGTGATTCAAAGCATTTTAGGCTAATAGAGTTGTTAATAATATGCACTAGAGTATGCCCCATAACACAATGAATACACTACAATCACATAACACAACAAATATTAGCATGCACATTTTATACTTTATAATGTGCACAAATGGAGCATCAAAAGGACTGCTTAAAGTGTGGTCAACTCTGCAATATGAGCCTATTCCAGAGACTGTACAGTCCAAACAGTGTTCTGCAAGTACAGTGATGAGCGCAGGTGCAGGAGTGATGAATAGAGCAGTAATGAAAATGTGTGTTTGCACTGCTAACATGTTATAAACACACTGCTGAAATCCTAAGAGTTCTTCTTGGTTTGTCTCTGGTTGAGGGCACAATAACATGTTTAAGCAAGAGCCGGTGTGTTTGTGTGTGTGTGTATGTGTAAGTGTGTGTGTGTGTGTGTGTGTGTGTGTCTGGGCAGGAGCGATTTTCATTATTTAACATTCACCAAGACTTTTCTGCTAAGCACTTCCCTCCCCCACAACTTCGGGTCCGTAATTGGAGTGCAGCTTCGGGAGTGTAATTAGCATTCAAAACAGGCTACCATAGTTATTTCATCTTGCACATTAAGGCACGTAGACCGGGAAGTAAGGTACTGAAAAGATGAGAAGGGTGTACACAAACAATACATGGATTTGCATGTATTCAAAAAAGGCTTGTGAGCAGGTCTCAGCTGGGAGGAGATGGGGAAGAAGAAAAAATGTATTCCATAAGACAACACTGAATGGTCATGTATATTAAATGTAAACCTAAATGCTATGATTGCACTCACAGTAAACCTCATGACTACGGGTGTCTAAAACCAGCCTGTTGACTTTCTCAATTACTTTATGACTTCTGTGTTTAACGTGTGCTAACAACCATAGATGTAAAAGGGTTTGACCAAACATTCTTGTCGTTCAAGGAGCTCTTGCTGTTCAAGAGTTCACTGTCCAGTGTTTGTGGATAACTACTACTGCACTTCACATGAAGGTGAACTGACCTATTTGCATCATACTAGTTCATAAATAATCTGTGAACGTGTTATTATTACTCTTAAGCATCATCTAAATGAAGCCAAGAACTTGTAGACTTTGAGGTGTCATAATATGAATAATATTTAGGAGTAATAATAACAAGTTTACATGTTATTTATAACAATATGATGCCAGTAAGTCAGTTCACTGTCCAGCTTTTTGTGGATAACTACTATTACACTTCACATAAGAGTGAAATAACCTATCACACTAGCTTGTAAATAACCTGTAAATGTGATATTATTTTTAAACATAATCTAAATGAGGTCAATAATCTGAAGACTTTGCGGTGTAATAATAACACGTTTACCTGTTATTTACAACTAGTATGATGCCAACAGGATAGCAGTTCACTGTCCAGAGTTTGTGGATGAATAGTAATGCACTTCACAATAGAGTGAAATACCTATTGATCATTCTAGCTCGTAAAAAAAATTTAAACTTGTTATTATTACTCTTCAGCATTATCTAAATGGGGATAATAATTTGGAGACATTGAGGTGTGATAGTATGAATAATGTTTAAGAGTAATAATGACAAATTTATTTCCAGGCTAGTATGATGCCAATAGGTCAGTTCACTGTCCAGTGATTGTGGACAGCTATTACTTATTTTTACTCTTAAACTTTCTTCTTAGTCTCACGCCTTAAAGTCTACAGTTTATGGACCTCATTAAGATAATGTTTCAGAGTAATAATATCGAGTTTACAAGTACATTATTCATAGTATCACACCTGCACCGGCTATTGTTTAGAAAACAGTGGAATGCTATGATGAAGAAGGTAACCCACCATGTCTTCCTTTAAATTCGTCTATTCGCCGCATGCTCACAGTGCAGCTCTGCAGTTTAAGCTCCATCATTCATTAACCAGTGACAGAACAACTCTAATCGCTCCACAGATCCAAAGGTCGTGTTGGCCTTTCCATCTTGATGCTTAGAACTAAAAATATGGCCTATTGATGCTTAACTCGTGATGGGTTCCTGACATTGACTTGACGTGTCAGTCACTTTTCTTCACAGAATAACTCCTTGAAACGTCTTGAATTCAAGTCAAGCAGGTTTTATTGTCATTTCAACCATATGCACACAGTGAAACTGAACAACAAGCCCCCAGGACCTTGGTGCAACACAAGCACTGAACAGTATTTTTTTTCCTGAAACTTTACTTCTAAGCTTCTTTTGTCTCATTTTCGCTACTTTATTTTACATGTTGGCTCACGTGCCTCTCTAGTAGCCAATAAAAAGAGCAACGTCAGCATACACACCCTCACTTCATGTAGAAAACATAGAAAGCGAATGGATGAAGAGGTCAAACTCTTACCTGTGAGTGTAAACGGGCAACACAAACACATGAGGAGAAGCACTTGGTTCTGCCCCATCGCAGCAACACCAGAAATCGCCTCATAAAATGACAGTGCAGCTGTCCAGGTCAGAATAGTCGAGGCTGATGTACTAAAGTAGTGACTGGGGTGATGATGAAGCAGGTAAAGTCTCTGCTCCAGCTGGTAAAGGTCAGAAAAGCACCTCTTCGCAGATGCCACCTGAACTACAGGAGCGTTGAGAGCTGTGTCACGTGACGCGCTTACCTGTCGTACTGTTTTTCCACCCGTATTCCCACCGCCACCACCCCCTCACCCGTCTCGGGATTGGTTACGAGCGTCCCAACACCTGACCCTCGATTGGTTGGGTGTGTCACAGCCTGTGTTGGGATTGGTTAAGTGTCACACAGCCTGTGCTGGGATTGGCTGAGGTTCATACACCAAAACAGTCCTCCTATCGGTGTTGAGTTGAAGCACAGGAGGCTTTTTCGCATGTGGGCGGGGTTTTCTTTACTGTGCAGTGACTGCTGGTTTTATTTTACCGGGCTGAACGACTAGTACTGCTACACCAAAACACATTCTGACGCACTGTCTTCATCCACTGAACTTTTGCAAAGGTTTTCAACATAATGAAAAAAAATAAAAAATTTAAACCAAGTTTGTAAAATGTATTTAGTTAGAATATTCTTTTCTGTGTATATTCTGTTTCCTTAGCTGAGCCTTTCCAAATTAATTGGAATTATTTGTAAACTTTATTGCACAGTATTATGAGTTGACTCAGGGGCTCATTTCGCTACATGTTGTAACTACGTATGTGACAAATAAAGAATATTGAATCTTATTTTACTATGTAAGTTAGGCAGTCATGAAGGAAATGCAAACCACATGTAACATTAATGCAATTAATTACAAATGAATAGTCACTGCCTATACTATGGGTCTGCAGAACACCAGCACTGCCATGGAAGAGGACAAAAAGAAATATGTAGAACTCAACAATTATACAGATTATATATCTTTACTGTTTCACAAACATGTCCAGTGCAGTGCATTTTCATACATTCATTTTTTTTAAACAAATCCACAAATCTAGGGAAAACAAATGTGTCCTTCATGTATATATATTTACAATGCATTAACAGTGAAGGACAATAAACAAGCAAATAAAAACAAGGCAGTTACAGCATTCAAAAAACAAATAAACCCAGCTTGCAGTACAAATTCAGCATATAACATAAATATGCATAACCGACTATGAAGAAAAATAACAGATCCCGAGGACTGACTGTATTAAGACATTCATGCAGTCTGCAAAATATGGCTTTAAAAAGTGTCAGCAAGTTAGTAACTGAGCACAACAGCTAGTGTTTCTCTTTCAGTCTTTTGCTGCTGAGCTCTAGAAGTTGGCTCCTTCATCTTGGGAATGAACGTCTGAATGATCGGATCTCATGTTGACACAACTGCGAAACATTACGTTGATGATGATTCTGTGTATTTGGGACATTCAGCAGTCATTCATTCTGTGATCCGTTGTGTCTGTTTCTTTCAGTTCTGTTCGGGAATAGAACACAATTAATTGAATCATTCTTCGTGTAGGGCTCCCAACTGAGGGGATAATTTGCATCCATTGCGGACTTAATGAGGGCCTTTCTTTGTTTTATTTGCTCAGTCATGGTGTGTGCAACCATTCAAACAAACTTTACTGAATACTACAGTGAAACTGTATCTAATCCAAACATAACTGATGACAGCTTGCTGCTCAGAGCATCTGAATTGCATTTGAAGCCTCTGGTCTTTAGGAATATTTGGCAAATTTAAACACATAACTTGGATTTAGGTTTGGATTTAGATTTCATGATCCACAACACTGTTTAATCAAGATTCTACATCTTTCCTCTGATAAGGTATATTGAATTAAAGTTGATCACTTACCTTAGCTCTGCCTTCAGTCTTTTAAGTTTGTCTTCCTTCCTATTATTTTTCACCTCTAAGGGACAACCAGGAACAAACCACCCTGCTATGAACTTACAGAGCACCACCACATGCTGCACAGATTTAGAGACAATTTGTTGGAGGTGGGGGGGGGGAGAAAACAATAGAGCAAGTTTTAAAGGTTTTAATCACCATGTCATGAAACTGAATGGTATGTCTCATTTATGTTAGGATAATAATTTCCTCTAATTGAACTATAATACCTCAAAAAGAACAACGAAAGCAAAGCGGATTGCCTGAATGACCCAGAACTGACTGGTCAAGGTATAGTCCTCATTACTCCTGTAATCTCTATAGCTACAGAAAAAAAAACACAATGAAAAAACTCAACAAATTGTAAAATTCCTGCTGATGAATGTGCAGTCACACTTTTACAAAAGTTATCATAAGTACCTGCAGGATGTCACATTCTTATTATCAGGGGTAACCAGCTGGTGATCTTTAAAGTCTTGTCTGATGTTTTCATTGTTGATAGTAGCAATGGACAGAGTGTTATTGATGTAACCTGACATACAACTGTGTGAGAGACACAGAGAAAAAGAGAAAAGGAATATGAAGGTGTGGCACTTCAGCATAACTGAAGCAGTTTATATAACGATAAATTTTAATATTTTGCTTACTCCACACCAGCCACAGTTGAGTTGGCACATGGTCCGTAGCGATAACGATACACCAAACGAGGGATAAAATCTGAAGATATCCCAATGACCAAGCCATTAGCAATGACTGCTAACACACCAATTGTTTCCAGCACATCTGTCCAAATACCTACAATATAAAATGTGCATATGTGAAATCTATAGCAGCTTCATACATTACACTATCCTAACCTAAAACCTATTATTCAATCAAGTGTGGGTTTCATACTAATTCTTTCTTGCTTGTATGTACATCAGTGAGCATGAGTTTCTGTTCTCACCAATGTCGTTAGTCTTTCTGGGCACCAGCCTCCGCTCCAGGCTCACCATCTTTATAGCGTCCAGCCTGATCTCAACAATGTTGTTGAGAAGAGCAAGAAGAGGAGCTAAAGGAAATGCAGCCACAAAGATGGTGGCAAAACTGAACTGGAGCACTGGGTAGACCAGAAATGAGTGGAGAGAAGAAAGGAAGGCTTTAATGAACAAATACTAAAACACTTAAGTACACTCAAGTGCTGCTTTAAAAATGTGTCAATACCCATCTCGAGGAACTCATTGAAGAGGCTGAATTGGTCCACATTATCAAGATCAAAGTTCCTGAGCAGATCCTTTAGTTTGCAGTTATCACACAGTTCAGAATCTTCTTTGCTCCCCATACATTCCTTCTTCGAGCACTGACGAACCTTTTGCCTCATCGTCTGACTCTTCTGCCTCTTCCGCCAACGTGTGAACCAGCTGTGGAAAAAGGGAGTGCAGTATTTATGGTGCAACTATAAAGACAACTAAGGAAACTTTGACTAGATAAACAGATTAATGCCACTGACTTACGGGCCAGAGATCTCAAACACATTGTTGATGGTCTGTTTGAGAACTAGGACAATAGCCATCTGAATAAACAGGTCTGTCAGACATCCACTTGGGTGGCACTGAACAGAAGAAAGACATCCATGTCATATTTAGTCATTTTAGCACCTCCTAGTGTAAAACTGATATAACGCTTCTTGTGCTGATTCCATGTAGGCACATGTAGGAAGGGTGTTAATACACATAATAATTGATGATGAGACTGTATATAAGATACAATATAATAGAATTACCTCCTCTAGTCTCCAGATGCCAGCTATCCTCACATATCCCCCTGGGTGTCCATTTATTCTAGAAAAGAAAAATATAGTTTATACTTTGAATTACAGACTAGACCTTCGTGGACCACAGTGTGCAGTTTAGACACCCACACTGGTGATCTTCAAATTATTACAGGTATTACAAACTGTGACAAAATTCAGCTCTGTCACTTTTTACCTTCCAAGAAAGAAAGCTGTGTATATGAGAGAGGAGAAGAGAGTGAAGAACTGGAAAACAAACATCTTCACTGTGAAGCTCCTCTCAATGGCTGCAGGAGAGCGTGCTTTCTCTACAAGTGATAAAGTGGAGAATGAACCAATTATATCAGCAGTGGTCAATTTCCAAATTATAATGGCAGAATCTCTTTTCCACTAACCTAATTCACAAAGCTTCATGGCCACTGTGCGGTTGACCTGCACAAGATGAAGAATAAACAGACAATGGTTTTATTAAATTTTTTCTGAATTATAAATAGGCCATCTGTACAACATCATTTAGAAGGAGAAATATCACATATAGTTTTGATGATAAAGTAACAAAGTTAACAGACAGGACTGTATTTGCAGGAAACACCAAAGAGTCCTAGACAGCAGTATACGTTACCCGAGTCATGACGGTTATTGTGAGGTAGTGCAGCACGGCTCCCAGCATGAAAGCCACTGTACTGGAGTTTTCTTTAAGGAACGTCCAATCTTTTGACCTAGCAAACTGCACACTGGCTATTACCCTGAACACCACCAGGGCATGCGCCAACCCAATGATTACCAGCAACTGAACACACACACAGAAAAAAGTCTTTAGTACCTTCTGGATGTAGAAATCTCAAAACCTTTGTATTTAGTTCTGGGAACAATTAAGATTTATGTGTGTAGAATTCAGTGTGAGGTACTCACCATGAGTGTCACTAACACCATTACTAGTGTACTGCGCAGGTATGAGTGACTGTGCTTCTTTGATTCACACTCAAGATCATTCACAATCTCCAGAATCAGCTCCTCCTACACATGCACATACGCACACTCAGAACCTATCAGAGCACGTTCTATTCGATTACCTATTCATCCTAATATATAGTCTTAATTTGTTAAGATAATAATCTCACTAATCCTGAGACTAGTAACTAACTACTATACATTATTGGTAACTACTGATGAAATCATGGGCTCCGGAACCTTTATAGAATGGGGGGGACATGTTCCCCCACCTTTTCTTTCTTGGACAACGGCCAAGACGTAGAGCGCTACGTCCCCCCCACATTAAAAATGCTTCCGGCACCCATGGATGAAATGATTATCTAAGTTATATACTTATGAGAGGAAGAAACTGTGAAAAAGGGAAGAATGTCGTCATTGTATTCCTACCTCTTCTTCGCACCAATCAAACACCTTCCACTCAGAGACGTACGATGCTCTGTGGCGTTTCCAGAACTCTAGAAAGACGGTAGCTGAAAGAGAAAGACAGGACAGGTGGTGAATCTGGAAACAAGGTTCTTTACAAGATTTTAAATGGAGAAAAAGCAAAACTTACCCCAAACTGCCATGAACATGGCAAATGCAACTGTTCCTTCATTATCGAACAGTATGCTGACCTGCACAGGGTGAAAAAACAATGTGACACCTGAGCCCTCACTACTAAGCTTCTGGAGACTGAATACAAGGTGTTGACAGAATTCAGTTCATAGTCAAGGTGGTTCACTGTTCTCGCTCATACAGTGCCCCTGAAATGCAGTAACACTCTAGGGCTGGCCCAAATAATTTGATTTGTTTATATTTAGTATTCAGAAGTGTTCTCTTTTTTCAAGTAACAAAATTTAAACTACATCACAAATTAAACTACAACGCATTTGATCTGCCAATACCTCTAAACCAGACAGTAACTACACCAGTCAGACATAACATTAACACCACCTGCCTAAAATTGGGAAGGCCCCTTCAGGTCACGAGAACAGCTCAGATCAACTGAGGCATGGACTCAAGATGAGAGGTTCATATGAATGCGTAACAAAATTAATGAATCGCCTCAGAAATGTATGCTTAGTGGTATTTATTAAAGTACCTCTAGGGTGATGCTAAAATCACGAGCTAAAGTAAGTGGATAACAGGAGAACAACGTTAAGTAAATTTCTGATGGTGATAAATCAAATGATTAGTTACGCCTGTATCATCTATGTGGCTTACGACAGCTGCATTTGATCGAGACTGCACTTGATTTGACCAGGTACGATCACTGCCGTTACAGCAACGCACTGTGCATGAGTAGAGACAACAGTGTTGATCCCTACTATACTAGATATACAGTAAACCCCAGACATTTGTGGGGGTTACATTCCAAGAGCACCCAGGAATAGTGAAAAAGGGCGAATTTGTGATGTGGTAAAAACGATGCCTAAAAATGCCTATTTTTATAGTGCAAACACTTTACTTTCATTTTAAACTCAGCTTAATACATTACCCTTAAAGAAAATGTAAAGATAAACCCATATTCGTACTGTACAGTTTACACTGAACTGCTGTAGCAGTGCTAGAATGTAAAATACAGATGTTACCCCTGTATAGACTGCACTTGGTATGCGCTGTTGTTTTCTTTGGTATAAGCAGGTAAATACAGTAATAATTTAATTTACGGTAATAAAAATACAGGGCTTTAAGAAGAATAAAATGAAAAATACAAGAACATCTGAGGTAGCTCCACGCAGGAAACTGTTCTGATGCGGGAACGCTTGACTGTGTCTGCCAGAGATGCGTCACAGGGCAGCAGCAAATCAGCAGCAAGGAGAAATAAATAATGTTCTCAGATTGGCTACTTTCAAACCTCCTGCTTCTAAGTACAGTGGTATTTCACCATCCCAAGACGCGCTTTCTTTGGGTTCTCTGGACAGTACCAAAAAATGTATCCAGTTATATTTTATATGGAAATTTTGCTGAATTTATTTTACAAACTTAGTGAATTACATTTTTCATAATAATTTAGCACTAAAATGCATGTAAATTATATATTAACATAAAAAAACTAACAAAAAAAAACGTGGAGTAGATTATCTGTGGTTTCCGCAAGCAATTATTAGTTAGGTTCTAAGAACAAAAATCTGCGAATGCTGAACCGCAAATTAGCGGTTATATACTGCTATAAATTATGGTTAATTATTATTTAAGCATTTGACTTCATGGGTGAACAAATATTCTTTTGTGGAAATGGCAACAAATAGCTCTACCCTATACCTAAATACCCCATATGTTGAATAAAATGCTGTTCAGGCCAGCCCCACAACAATCTTATTAAAAGATGAGATGAATTTTGTCTAAACTGTCTGGTCTTAATATACATTTGTTTTAAACTGTATTCACTTAATATATGGATTACAGTGTCCATTGTTTTAAAAGACAAAAACACAAAAACACATCTGCAAGACACAAAAGTAAAATGAGCTCAGTAATTTGAGGGAGTAGTATACCTTTGCGTATGTGCAGGTATCAGAGAGGTACCAGACTTTGCACTTCTCATCACACAGTGGGCACATGACAGTGCCTGACTCACACACTTCATGTCTGTAACCATGCACACAAAAATACACACACATGCACAGACAAGGAGAAAGTTTGGGCAAAGAGTTTTTGTAAGATTTTGTATCATTTTGTATGTGTGTAGCCATTACTTTTTCAGGACCATAGTACCACCTGAAATCCTTAGAGAATACAGTTATATTTCCTGGCAGACAATTGATAAAGTAAAGTATGTTCACAGTGTATATCATTTTGCCATTTTGTCTTTGACTGGTTAATAATGCTTGAAATCATCCCTGAGTAACTTCGGCTGATATTAAGTTGGGTAAGTGTAACCTTTTTTGGTAAAGTGCAGTAAGTACCATGCCGTCTATCAACATATTTTTAGAAACTGCTTTAACAGAATGTCCTCAAGATATTCTTTGAAATTCTTCTTTCAATGGAATCGATTGTCTGCTAGAAAGATACGACTTTGAAATAAAAGGAGCATCTAAAACAAAATCCAAATGTACCTATGTAGAGGACAGCTACAAAATCTGACACTGAAAAGGAAGAATATGTTTGATCTTAGTCTCACCTTAAGTCTGGCTAGAGTGACTAGATTTAACACCATATTCCTTTTACTATTTGCTGCTAAATTGAAAAATGGATTGTGGAAAAAAGCTGCTCTTTTTCTTCGTTTGATTTCTTGTTTAAGAGCACAAGACTATATTTGCCTTTCTCCACATAGGACGTTTTATCCTAGACATGTGCTGGTATGTGCTTAGGTATAGCATATTTCTCTTCCATAATGTAGTTTTCTCAGTAATGTTGGGGAGTGTAAAGCAGAGATATAAGGTTAATATTACTTTTGGGGTTATTATCCTTGGACACAACGATATAATCAAAATCAGAATAGATTTTAAAGGCTGAACGATCGCAGTAGAAACAGAATTTTGACACCATCACATGATCAGAGAGTAACAGACAGTCACAGCAAAGTTTGTCCAATCTATGGGGCACTAATACAAGACCAGGCTCCTATTCCTTTAAATGGTGAGAGCTGATTGGCTTGTTTTACTCAAGAACGGGACTTTCCTCATAGACAGAGGCCAAGTTGAGCATTACAAGCTTTCTCATTCTTTTTGTAACCAATGAACAACCTTCTTTACAATGTCACAAGCGGGAGCTCCTCTGATATTCGTATGTAACACAGTCTAAATTCCGTTGTCTGTGCACTTGAAAATTCTGTTCTGAGGATCTGATCTGAGGATGTGGTTCCATTTACTTGTTCTTCCAGATCGAACTGGTCACGTTCATCTCAGTTTCATCTATGGCATCATGAAACTCTTAAGGGTCACGTGACAATCTTTGTAGTCTGAAGGTGTGAAGTGTTCAAAAACTGTCAGTGTGAAAATGCTGAGAATGCTAACAGAACTATTTTTTTAACTGTTAAACTGTCTTTGTAGACAGGGGTCCAGACAGCTTAACTTTCTGCTGCAAGATTCTCTCTACTAGTGTTCACGTCCGAGGTTTCTCGGGCGCACTTCCAACGCAGCCGGTCGCCTGAGTTTTAGCTGGCACGCAGCCCTGGACAGGTATGAATGACGTCATGTGAGTGTGCGTGTGGTGATTGGGAGCCTAGACAGCCCCGGTGAGTGGGAGGAGCTTCATCAGCCCATCAGCTGTTTATAGCCCGACCGATCTAGTCACTCTTTGCGTGGTCACCATTATGGTTTTGTTTTTTTGGTTTGGGTGTTTTGTACATAAAAGAAAACATCGCTCCTGTGTGTATTTTACAGCAGCGAGTTCTAGCGTGCTGGTTCTTAGCACCTTCCCCAGTGGCATTGGAGAGCTCGCACTATGGACTGTGTCACAAGGACTGGTATTCCAATCATCTTCATCAGTCAAGTATGAGTAACTGTTAAACCTCTCTCTGTGTGTGTCTCTACCCTTTATGCCCATAGGTGTGAATGTGCGGGAGCCCTCGGTACCTTCAGGACTCTGTGAAGAGGGAGCTTGTCTCTAGTCTTTGTGAACTCAGGTGTGCTTTGTTTTAAGCTGTTCTCCAGAGGTCCTGGAGCAGAACCTAAGTTTCAGTAAAGTGCATGTGTACGCCCGAGAGGCGTCTTTGAAAGACTTTTTTTTAATTTAAAAAACTTATCTACAAATATCCAGGTGCTTGTTGTGCGTCCTTTTCCCACACCACCGCCATGACAACTATTCTAACACATCCTGATATAATATTTGGAGTATGATCCTGTCTCTAATAAGCAGCAGGAATGGGGGATCTGTCTGTACTTAAACATTATGCCTCTAGGATATTTCTGAGCATGTTTTGACAAAGAAGCTTCAGTAGATGTCCAAAGAGAATACTGAATGACAGCTGCTGAACTGAGAATGGCCAGGGATACCAAGAAATGGAACTGAGAAGAAAAGAGTTGACTTGTATTAGTGAATTAAACTCTCGAAAGCCTCTGTGCCCAGCTCATGTGATGACAAGTCATGAGGACTGCAAAGTCTGGGAATGACTTGCAGAGTGGTAAGTAATGGTCTAAACAATTCCAGCTCTCATGATTTGATGTCTGGGCCAGGTAAAGTTTCACTGTGGAATGTGAGAAAATACATGCCATTCATTGTATCAGTAAATCCCACCTCATTACGTCAAACATATTGTTTTTTTATTAGACTGGTACTACCAGTCCAAGCAATACTGCAATGACGAAAGCAATGCTGCTGACTCAGTGCCACAAAATGATAATTCAAATGATTTAACCTTATATAAGGTGCTAAAGCCGTAATAAAATATAACCCTGTCGCTAAATACACGTACTTATTATATTAAGTGCTTGCTTAAGCAATTCACTGCATTATACTTAAAGAGGATTTCCGCTGATTTGTAAAACAATTCTGCCTAATTGAATTGTCGAGGTGTGAACCAAGCCATCTATAGTGGCTTGATGTGAAATGGTTAATTGGGCTTTTCCACTGGTACGAGGAACCGTTTTTAAAACTTCTATTCAGGGCAGAGAGGTAGGAGCCTTTCTTCTGAGCCTCTTCAGATTACTGTACTATCATTACATATAAAACTCAGAGGACATGCTTAGGTTGAGTGGATATTTTTTGTAGTAAATGGTTATATTTGAGTTAGAGACCTATATGTAATGACTACATTTTGAGTTAGTCATCATGACCCCTGGTCCAATGACCACCATTTTAAAGAAAAAGTCAGTAAGTTTCTCTACAATGCCATATTTCACACCAAACCACTCTAAATGTCTTTCTTTTACATATCAACCATTAATTCATGAATACATTTTGAAACACTTATGGAACTCCCCTTTAATTCTCAAATACTCTAGTCTATGAACACAATTTCTGTAAAAACTGCTGATTTCAAAATCCCACTTCCTATATTTCCCTCATTAACCGAACAGCATACTAAATTACAGAAAAGACAAGTGTTCCTTGAAGTCATGTGATTATCAAAGTTGTTCTTGAAGCAATGTGTAACTGAAGAAGTTGAAAAGCGCTGAAACTGCCAAAAAAAAAACCCAGAGAGCACAAATTGCTACATTAACACTTACTGTATTGTGGAGTCTGTATTTTTGTTTTATGTTTTATTTATGTATTTACATAATCTGCTACAACTGTGCACTGTTTACAGTAACACTGCATTTTGTCATTACTTGGTTTCATTGGCCACTAATGGGTCACAGCACTAAAACAGAAGCAGCTTGAGGTGCCCAGAATTAAAGTCTTCTTAACTTTATTTTGAGTCCTATAGCGGCCTCATGATGTTTTTGGAACTAAACATTCCATTTAACTTATTAATGACTGGCATTTTCAATATAGTACTTATTCTTTTTCAACCATTATAACTCAGAATGTGTCTGTGGGCATGACACAAAAGGAAAAAATGACAGAACAATACAAGGAACAGTGGCTATTAATTGACCATTAATTTAAAAATGTGTATTAGTAGGACCTTAAAAACTGAGACTGGAATAAATGTAACCCATTTTAATGGATGTTTTTGGGGGTTTTTTGGACAGCAACAGCAGGCTATAATGACAACAAACCTAATGATGTATTGGATTTAGAGGCCTTTAGAGGGAAGAACACATATTTGGCCACATATTTTGGTAATAACACATCTGGATAAGAAGCTGAGTAGCCAATAAGAAATTTACAAACAAACATAAAACAAAGGACAATATGGCAAGTATGCAAAAGTCATTTGACTAGGGGATGGTAGTGGCCTAGTGGGTTTTAAGGGGCATTAGAAGTAAACCAAAGATCAAAATGAATGATTGTGTTGCTTCTAAAGTGTTATTTTACAAGCCAATCTATAAATTGAACCGCCATAATCACATAAAAGAAGTATGGTCTTTTGAACAATAGTGTGTTTGGCAGCAGATGTAGAAAAAGAATGATTTCTATAAAATGGTGAGAGAAAATGCACTGTACTCAAATTCCTAAGTATTTATACATTATAACCTGCTCAATGATGATCCAATCTCTCAGAACAGACCATTTTAGTCTTGGTGGTGTTTATTAATAAACTGACATTTGTGAAAACCTACTATATTTCAAGACCTCCCTTAAGTGATTTTATCACTGCATCAGAAGATCAATATATACAGTAAATTAATGTGGGAGTTGTTAAAGATGTAAGAAGTATTAGTAGTAAATATGGAAAAGAGAGTTGGGCCCAGTACTGAGCCTTGGAGAGTACCTAAGGACACATGGGTGGACTAAGAGAGATATATATCTAAATTTACATGCTGCACCCTAATAGTATGTGTGGTTTTTAAGATTAAATGATACACAATGTCAAATGCTTTTTCTAGGTCAATTAATTTTGCCACCCAAAGGTTTTTAGCATCCAGAGCCGAATGTTACATCATTCATAACTTTCATGATAGCAGTAACACGTCAGCAGTAACCTGAATTTACATAAAGTTATCTCAATACGAGAGAGCAGAGCAAGTGTGCATCGGCGGTTTGATGTGCATTAACTGCTATTGTGTGCAGCATGTAATGATATGGTTTGTTTTGCCTTACTTCTAATATAAAAAAAACATCAACAGGAAAAAGCAACTTTGGTTGATGTTATGATATCCATTATATACTGATTAAAATGTCAGTACCTTTAACTTCTAACCTCCAGTTTCATCCTGTGTCTCTAGTACAGAGTGTTCATTTGTGTTTACACAGTGTTAATGTTGGATAACTCACATTAGAGGGTTGGTTTTGAAGAAGGCAAGGCCATAAAGGAAGACTATTACTCCCAGCACAGCAGCAGGGATCAACAGAAATGTGTACCATCCCAGCCACAGGAAATACAGTGCCACTTTCTCCCCAAAATAGTCCCTGGAAAATGTACATACACACACACACACACACACACACAAGGAAAATGTCAGCCTGTTTTCAGCACAGTGCCTACCTGTTACTGCTTGTGGTGTTGTGTGAATAATTTACGATACCTTACATCAGTTATGGGTTGCCCATTAAAACAGGCTGTCCATCGAGCCCAGCTTTTACTCAGTTGTCTCTGTTCTTGTTTCTAAAATTGAGGAAAATAGTGAAATCATGCATTATATAAACATATGTTTGAGGTTGATATAGTCAGTACTAGTCTCTGTCTGCCTCCATCAACTGTGTAATAACCTGAATTCTTCATGTGAAGTTTCAGTACCAACAACTATAATTACCTTGTATTTTACTGACAATACAATGAATGTATTCTTTTCACTTCTATTCTTAGATGAAAGTGTTAGTGCTATGATGCAATGCTCTGGGAAATTCCAAGGAGAACAATCAGAGAAAAGACAAACTAAAGTCATCAGTTACTTTTGCTTGTAAAATGTGGGCCTTCAATGATGCCGGCGTCAGACTACTTGCAGCGAGTTCAAATAAATTACAGTCATGACAATAAGTGATAATAATAGGTAAACGCACTCAGAAAACAAAGGAAAATATTACAAATATTACAGTGTGTTCACACACAAAACAAATAGTCAATTTGATACCTCATGTAGACAAAACTGAGCCTCAAATACATTCTTTTTTATGAGGTCTGAGATGTACTCTGTTCCATCTGGAAGTAAGGAAGGCACAGGATGTATTAGGGATCATTTCTTACAATTGTACAATTTCAGTGGCTTGAGCAGTGATACATTATAATTATAGTTTAGCACTGCTCATAACAGTCTACTCAATGGGACACAAAAGCATGGAATTGCCCGTTGTAGTGAAATGCGTGAAAGGCGTGACACACTCATGTACTCACCAACAGTTTCTATGCTGGTGTGGTCCACGATGAAGTCAACTATGCGTATCCTGCAACAGTGAACTAACAGTTTGACTCTAACATAGAGTTGAGATTTTTTCTAAACTAGTGTGACATAATGACATATGAACTCATGTATTCATCAATTATTCATCAATCATTGAATATTAATCATTGGGAAATAATAACAATAACAAAAGTCACATTTTTATGTCTTTGTATATGATCTATGGATAGTCTGTGTGTGTGTGTGTGTGTGTGTGTGTGTGTGTGTGTGTGTGTGTGTGTGTGTGTGTGTGTGTTTGTTTGTTTGTTTGTTAATACCTGGTGGATTGTGGTATACTACCCTGCTGGTCACAACTCCAGTTACAGGCATCGGACACTTTGAGCAGATATCTGTAGGTCTCAAAGATCTCTTTGGGGGCTACGATTCCATAAAAAGCTTTATCTTCATCAATAATTCTCTGCCACATAAAAACATCATTTAAATAAAGGAAATGTTCATGTTCCTAAACACAGTGTTTTATCCTTTTGAGTATTTTCTTTACATTATTTAACACATAAAATGAACACATAAAATGTGGTTAATCAATCACTGGCCATTCACACTTTCAGGCCTACTCCACATAATAACCATACACAAATGTATTAATTATGCAAAAACAGCAAACAATTAATTGCTAGAAACAAATCACCGTTATTTTTAAATTCTTGTGCTTCAGAGCATCGATGAAGTCCTTCTGTTTCTTTAGCTTCTGACTGTTATCATCATCTGCCTGGGCCACCAGTACATAGTCGAAGGATTGAGGAGAGCTCTAAGGTAAGATCCAAGATTTAAGGCATGTTAAACTAAGGACTTGCATGTAAGGCCAAAAGTCACATTCAGTCACATTCAGTTTGTGGTTATCAAACCCTAAAATCTTCCTTTTTTCTTTTGCTTAAACGCTGTTATGTGACAAAAAGATTATTGTCCATTTATAAAACACTCACACAAACAAGCAAAACGTTTTGCATTATGTGCATCTTCAAACACTTAAAAGCAAATCTTTCTATGCAGTAGACTGCAGCTGGCCAATAAAAACGCTCCTCAAGTAAATCAGCCTGAGAAAGAATAGCATTCTAAAAAGAATCTGTGACCATAATGTTTTTTTTTCTAATTCAAAGCTAGTATGTTACTGAATTTAGGATTAACTATAGAAAATTGTCAGTAACAACATCACGAATATGGAGCTTCACTGTGGACACCGAAAGCGATAGCAACTGTACTTGTGAAATACTGTACTTGTGAAATACTGTACTTGTGAAATACAACAATAAATCATAATCTTCTTTGAAATATAACTCAAGAGTCATATCAAAAGTTTAAACGTGATTTTAAATGTTGTAGGAAGGATCCTTGACTTTAATGCTACACCAAAAGTAAAATATATTTTTCTGATAAGTGCACATGTGTATCATAATGTGTGCTATGGCTTGGCAGATCTTACCACAGGCAGCAATGAGAAGCTCCCAGTGCCATTATCCTTTTTCACTACTCCGATAACCTCAAGGAGTTCAATGCTTCCCTGCAAAAGAAATACCACGATAGTGTGCAAAAATATAACATCACAGCAGCATGATAGTATTTTATTAACAGTTTAATAAATTACATCACAATACACTTTTTGGAGCACACTGTGGATACCTTGCCCAGTACAGTAACAAAGAAAAACATATTGCTACTGCAAAAATTAAAAATAGCACTAACCACGTCAGCATGAATCTCTTAAGAATGAAAGGAATGTGTACAGGAGTGTATGCGCACTGGCAGATATGGTGGTGGGACAGTGTTTCGCTGCTTAGAATATTATTATGCAAAAGAATCAACTGAAAAAATACAATATATGCTGATGTTTTCAATTTTAACTTTCATTTTATTAAGAGAAACTGGCATTTAAACTGCATGAACCCAAACTAAAAAACTTCTTACCTTTTACTGATTGAGAACCACTCTCGGTTCCACAGAGTTAGTAAGAATGCCAGTTATGTTATTAAGAAATCATGTGGTACGGGTGGTTTCTGCCGTGAGAAATATTTTTAAATGTGAGAGTTTACGTACTTGCTCACTGGAGCCTTTGAGTTATTTACTGTAGAGCTATCGACTAAGATCTGACCCTAGATTGGGGTGGAACACCTACTTATGCTCCATAATGAGCCTGGCTTTTACACACAGTGTCCTTGAAAGTCCTTATCAACAGATTTAGCAAGTCAGTTTTAAGAAGATGAACTGAAGAACTAAATGCATCATTTAATCCAGTTCATTTCACTCTCAAAGGTTTTAAGCCTTAGTTACTGAAACTACAACCTTAAACTATTACAGGTAGTTATAATCCTAAATCTAAACTTTGAGGCAACATATAATTAAGTTACACACATTCAGCAATCTCAAAATCATCACTGAAAATATTTGATGACATCCAGTGTAATCTCTCCGCATGGATAGTAAGCACAACTAGCACAACACTAAGACGTGTTTTACTTCATATGATTTGAACAAATTATAACCTTTATGCCATAAAAAAGAAAAAAGAAAACCTGCCGACTCCATTACTTGTATAATTAAGCCAATGGGCTGCTTCCCATCAGCCTCTATTGCTAGTGTGCTTTGAGTGAACTTATTTCTTCTCTAAATTAAGAAATATGCAAGCTTATGCGATCCTTTGCATCAAAACTATGAAAGCAGCTACAAAAGACATCAACAATTAAAAATAAATGGTCTGTTTACAAGCTTGACCTAGTTAACTAAACTGTGTGCTTAAGCCCTCCAGTGGAGTGAAACTATTTACAGGGCCATTAGAATGGTTGACGGACACTCCAGGATTTTCCTCATTAATTATGAACTAGTACAGGTCACACAGCCTCTGGTGCAAAATCCAGGCTTCGCTTCTCCTGGCCTCAGTGAGATTTTCAGCACCACTGCCTGAGCTGCTCTTTGACTTACAGCAATGCAGTTTGAGAAAAATAAAGCCTACAACCCATGGTTTTCTATACTCAAAAATGAACACAAATCCTGTTTCAGCCCCGACCCCCCACAACCCTCCCACCCACATACACACCACACACCCCTAGCTGTCATCAATTGCACCTGCATCCAGTCACCAGTAAACTGCCTTCTGCTGACATATTGATTCCTTTGCTCAGTCATGTTTGTTCAGCTCCACAAAGGTAATAAAGAGACCAATGAACTAATGAAATAGAGAGAGAGAGAGAGAGAAACAGATTGTTGGTTTCTCACCGTTCTTCTGTGGCTCAGTTTACGGTCCATTACTAGAGGCACATCCAGCTGTGATGTGGATATTATGGCCACCTGTTACTCCATCTGCAGCCACGTCTTTTTTTAAGAGCCTGAGGACAGAGTCCAGTTCTCAGCAGCACTCAACTCTTAAAAACTCACCACTTCCGCACTGCCAGGAGGAACTGGGATATCTTGCTGGGTTTCTGTGGCTGCTCTCACAGCTGGAATGTTACCTGGTGACTTGCTGACATGTGTCACTCTACAGGTATCTGGGCCTGGATGGTTTACACCTTGGCCTCCCAAAAACAAGCTAATTTTTGGATTTTTGTTGAAGAGAAAACACACAACGAGCTTTTTACTGCAGACAAAGGGATCCTCGGGGTATTAGAAAGTGACATTAGAAAACGAAACAACAGCTGATGTACAAAATAGACTCTTGGCCAAAGTGCTTCTGCCTATTCGAAAAGCCATGCCGTTTTTCTGCCACTTGATGGCAGCAGAGAGTAACGTGTGTAACCTGCATGTATTTCTTTGCCTTCAGGAATAAATAACATACATACATACATACATACATACAAACATACATACATACATACATAGCTACGTACACACATACATACATACAGACACACACACACATATATATATACACACACATATGTACACACATACACATACATACACGTATGTATATACATACATACACACATACATACATGCACACATACACACATACATACATACATACACAGCTACGTACACACATACATACATACATACATACATACAGACACACATATAAATATACACACACACACGTACACACATACATACATACATATACACATACCTACATAAGCTGTTGCATCAAAACTATGAAAGCAGCTACAAAAGATGTCAACAGTTATTAAAAATTTATGGTATGGTCAAAAATAATTCAAAATTAATGGTATGGTTCCAAGCCTGACTCGGTGACCTAAACTGTGTCCTTAAGTGTGTCCAGTGGATGAAACATTTCTTGCAGTTCAGTGGTCTCCATTTTG
Source organism: Hydrocynus forskahlii (assembly GCA_037974365.1). NCBI lineage: Eukaryota > Metazoa > Chordata > Actinopteri > Characiformes > Alestidae > Hydrocynus > Hydrocynus forskahlii. The sequence goes on along the minus strand of JBBPCX010000135.1, from coordinate 9,207,793 downwards.
TATTGTATTACATTTCTTTTAGATAACTCATTAAAAAGAGTAATAAGGATATTTTGTTTATTTAGTGCAGTAAATGTATGTATCATTTTTCCAATAAGATATAGAAATCTTGCAAAAAAGTACACAGACGTCAAACTAGTTCAACTATGTGGACAAAAGTATCGGGACGCCTGAACATTACACCTACAGGAACTTTAATGACATTACGTAGATTTCAAATACATAGACTTTAATACAGAGTTGGTCCATATTGCAATCTGCAGCATTGTCATTCCTGTTGCCCAAACCATTTTATTCTGTCTGATAAGAAGACATTTACATTTGAAGGCTGTGTCAAAGCCAGTGGCCCCTATAACTATGCTAGGCTTAATGGCAATCACAACGGAGGCCCTTATTTCTTACTAATATATCACTCATGTCGACAGCTCTGATGATGCTCCATTTTAAAGTACCACTGGTTAGGTGTGCGCACAACTAATAACTTCAACTAAAGTAATATGGTGATTTGATTTAGTCTTACTTCAGCAATGACTCAGCAAAATCCCTTCGAGGACCAGCTTGGCCTAAACAGCAAATGGGCTGTTGCCCAGGCAACAGTAGCACATCGCTGGGTAGCACTACATACACTATACCGACAAAAGCATTGGGAAGCCTGACCATTACACCAACAGCGACTTTAATGACATTACATTTAAATACATAAGACTTTAATATGGAGTTGGTCCCCCCTTTGCAGCTATAACAGCTTCCACTCTTCTTGGAAGGCCTGCCACAAGATTTTGGAGTGTTTCTGCTGGAATTTGTGTCCATTTATTCATTCTGTAGAGCATTAATGAGGTACTCCCAGGCACTGATGTTGGATGAGAAGGCCTGGCTCGCAACCTCTGTTCCAGTTCATCCCAAAGGTGTTGGATAGGGCTGAGGTCAGATCTCTGTGTGGGCCAGTCGAATTCTTCCCAAAGGTGTTGGAAAGGTGTTGGTTGGGGGCACTTTATAATAACTACTCCCTATTAAGCGTTTATTAAAGCACTGGTTAAGTCTTAATTAATAATTTGTTAATCATTTGTTAGTAATTATCTCTTAGTTATTTCTCATCAGTAAATCATTCATAAACATATCTATTAATGTATTGTGTGTGATGAATAAGTCAATCTTATGAATGTATTATTTTAACAAGTAGCAAGTAGTTAACAAGTAATTTGTAAATGTTTTGTAAAACATAGACAAGTCTCACTTTAGAAGAGCTCCCAAAATATACTTAACTATCCAGTAATAATTCTTGAGTTAATCATGCATCCTACTTTTGGTAAGTGTTTGTAAAACATTTATTCATACACAAACCACTTGTAATGAAGGTTTGTCAAATATTGCATCCATGAAGGGTAGTGACGTAAGCCTAAACGGTAATAATAAAACAATGTTCAACAATGTTTAACAAAATCTGAACAAATATATTAACAAATGCATAATAAATGATGAATAACACTCATGTAAAGCTATTTACAGATGGTTAATAAATTATTTCTTAAGCATTTCTGAAGTTAAAATAATAAATTCATAAGATGGACTTATTCTTCAGAATCAGAATCAGAATACTTTATTATTCCCCAAGGGGAAATTGCTTTTTGTACAGTTACCCCGCTCCAGAAAAAGTATTAAAGAAAAAGTATTTAAGAAAAAAGAGAAGAACAAGAGAATATCAAACTAAGGCATGTATATTGTCAGAGTGAGGCGTTGTACAGTTTGATGACCACAGGCAGGAAGGATTTCCTATGGCACTCAGTAGTGCATTTCGGAAGGGTCATCCTACTACTGAAAGTACTCATGTATCCAATCAGTGTGCTGTACAGCGGGTGGTGCTCATTGTCCAAGATGATTCTTAACTTGGACAGTGTCCTCCTCTCCAACACCACTGACAGAGAGTCCAGTTTTTCCCCAACAATGTCACCAGCCCTGCGGACCAGTCTGTTCAGTCTGTTGGCATCCTCCACCCTCAGACCATTTCCCCAGCACACCACAGCATAAAGGAGAGCACTGGCCACCACAGACTGGTAAAACAT
>JBBPCX010000135.1:9191481-9205633 GCA_037974365.1 Hydrocynus forskahlii | reverse complement strand
CTCTTTCCATAACTTTAGCGAGAAAAGGGAGATTTGAGATGGGCCTGTAACTGGACAGAGATGTGGGATCTAGGTTATATTTTTTAAGAATAAGGGTGACTGCAGCAATTTTAAGGGCAGTAGAAATTTGTAGGTGGTTCACTTAGAGGTGCTACATAGTGCTGCATTTCTGGTTTACTGTGCTACACTACAAAGCTGGATCTCTGTACTAGTAGCTACCTGAAAGAAGAAACAGATTTTTTCTCATCCTGCCATAACACAACAATATGACACTTGATCTGTCCTAACTTGATCTATGCATGTGTGACTTTTCATTCAGATCCATTTTCATGTTAAGTTTAAGCATACAAAATTAAGCCAAACACAAAACAGATGAAGTGCTCAAGACACTCTCAAAAAGCTTGGGCTTCAATAATCCATAGACTTTTTTAAGAATCAAACTAAGAGAAACACACCTGAGGCAGGAGCTGTGGGGAGACATGCTATTCTCAGCAAAGCTATGTAGCAGTATTTATTTATAGCTCAGGTGGGTGCAATGGAGCAATCTCTCAAAAACAACTCCAAAGTTAACAAAAGGCAGACAAGGTGAACAATGTTTTATTTACTTTACTAAGTGAGTTACATGGTGTTGCAAGATAACCTGCTTTAGGTTTCGTATGGCTCCGTGTAGAATAGTGGGGTTTGTCAGTGTTGGTAAACAGTTGTTAATAGCTTCATGTTTTGGATACTCAACAGGTCATGTTACGGTGTCTTGTGGACAAAAAAAGGTTAAAATGAGTTTGCTTTGAGACATTTTTCGACCGTCTTTAATTCTTTCCAGGGTGCCTGGTATACACATCCTGTCCCTGACATTAGCATGGGTAGGCAAAGTAGCATTAACAGCAGTCGATACAACGTTTTACTTGCAAAAGATGAATTTGTGTACGTGTGTTTGTTTAGTGCAGGTACTGGATAAAGTCTCAAGACTCCAACTGTGAGAGTGAGCGGTATAGCCTGTACCGATACTGGGCTCGGTTCTTTCGCTTCTACAAGGAGCAGCCGCTAAACCTCATCCGGTGAGAGTGACAGAGAAAAAAGAATGTACGTGTGCATTTGTGCAGTTATTCACTGTCCAGTACTTCTTGAACAATCTGTTGTCTGTCTTGCAGGAAATACTATGGTGAAAAAATTGGGATCTATTTTGCCTGGCTGGGCTTCTACACCGAGATGCTGTTCTATGCTGCTCTGGTGGGACTTCTCTGCTTCATCTATGGACTCGCGACCTATGATGATGTAATCTGGACGTGAGTAACAGGGAGAGAAAGAAAGAATGTGTTTGAAAAAGGAGAGAAAGAAACAAATATATACATTGTCACATTACTTACTTATAGCAATTATGCTTATAGTAATTAGTCCTGGTATAGAAATAAAAGTGTGTGATCTCTTTGTTTTTCTCAGGCAGGAGATCTGCGATGATAATATTGGTGGGCAGATAGTTATGTGCCCCCTCTGTGATAAGAAATGTGGCTTTTGGAAACTCAATAGCACCTGCAACTCGACCTGGGTGAGTCAGATGAGTTTTTGGCTATTTTTCTAAATAGACCCCAGAGTATTACTGAGATGTATCATCTCTTTATTCCCAATTTTACCAACAGCAATCGCATCTCTTTGACAACACGGCGACTGTATTCTTTGCAATATTTATGGGTATATGGGGTGAGTTACGAGTTTTCACTTGTGTGTTGTCACCCTCTAGTGACAGAAGAGCAAATTGTTTTATAATCAAAAATCTTGTACTTAATAAAAGCCAAAAACAGTTACAGGTTTTATTAGATGTTTAGGAATAATTATTGAAAAGCCTTAGTCCCTGTAGGAGCAGTCAGCTGGAAATGGAGACTAATGAGCTGCCAATACTTTATTCAGTGACTCTGTTCCTGGAGTTCTGGAAGCGACGGCAGGCCAGACTGGAGTATGAATGGGACCTGGTGGACTTTGAGGAGGAGCAGCAGCGGCTGCAGCTCAGGCCTGAGTATGAGACCAAGTGCACCAGTCGACGCCTTAACCGCGTCACACAGGTAACCAGAAGAACTTTTTGTGACATGTATGCTGTTGCCAATTATTATTATTATTATTATTATCATTATTTCTTATGGTCACTGTAATAGTATTTGTGCAATAGTGATAGATTAACAATAATATTTTCATGTGACTTTTTTAGAGAATTGATTCCTTGAAAAATGGTCTGCCACCTGGTGGTTGAAGTGACACCGTTTTTTGTTTTTTTAATTAAGGGATTGTGTTAAGATAGAATAAAGGGAGTCGGGAGAGCAAAATTTCCTTCATGTACAGTTGATTTTTTTATGTTGTTTTGTATATGGCAAGTGTGAGAACGTACAAGTGACAACACAGAAGCATGAGATATGCTTATTCCACAAAGGGTTATGTTCCAGGACACGGGAATGAGTAATAATCAGAGATTCAAAAGAGTTAGCAGTGCTACCTAATCTCAGACTTCAGTATTCTAAGAGAGGAAAACATAATGCATCGAATTTACTTTATTCAGATGGGCATGTCATTTTTACATTTCCAGATCTAAGGGAAGTATAAAACTGGGTTTGTGTAATATGTTGGGGAAATGTTGTACACATTTGAATGAAAAAACTGGCTGTGCTCCTGTTCTCTGTAGAAGATGGAGTGGGTTATAGACCAGACAGTTGGAGATTTAGTTGGTAAACTCTGCTTGTGCTGGTCCACCGTGGCCCTGTGGGTAAGATTTGCACAGGACGAGCACAGACCCTAGGTTTTGTGCGTTTCAATTTTTTGTGCATTTGTGTGTTTTGTGCGGCGAGTGGTTTTATCGCTGTTTGTTAAGCTTCCAATAACTCTGCTCTGTGTGGTTCCACACAATATTAAAACAAGATATCTAACTCTCTGTTGTGATTGAGCTGTAGGATAGAATATATGCAGTCCAAACTCTAGAAACTCAAGCCCTAGAGTTTGGGGCTTCTAGGTGTGCAGCGTTGATGGTTTTACTAGTTGCTAACTGCCTGGTTTGCTTGCTTGCTGTGTAGGAGATGGAGCCTTACTTCCCCGTAACAAGCAAGTGTGCTCGTTCGTGCCTGTCCGGGGCTACTGTCTTGTTCTGGGTGAGCATCAGTGCCACTGGTCCATGCAGTGGAGTGGTACCTCAGCTTTCATTCAAAAATAATAAGAATCATTTTACCACAGTTTTCACTTTCATGATTATTATCATTATCATTCCGCAAGCATGGCTATGTCTTTAATTCATCCGTTCTGATAAAATTGTTCTACATTAAGCAATAGTGTTTGCAGTGTTAAATAGCACTGAGTTATCGTAAACGTAAGTACAGGAATGAAAGTGAAAAGCTGGATAAAAATAATTCATGCTTGTGGATGCATGGTTTGAGCTGCATGTTATATTTACATTTTACAGACGTAGTATAACTCACTTTATAGGTGACTTGTCCACCTAATAGTGTTCATTTCAAAGATTCAACATGCCTCCAGTAAAATATTTATGCCTCCAATATAATATTCACTTCTATGTGATAATATACATATACTTTATATTGATGTGCTTCTTATTTACTGTAACCGTTGTATACTGTAATTGGATACTTCATGCTTTTTTCCCTGATGTGTCTGCTGTTTATTTCCACATGCAGATCTCTTTAATCATAGCAAGTATAATTGGAGTGATAGCATATCGACTGGCTGTGTTTGCTGCTTTGGCCAGCGTAATGAAAGACAGCCCCACCAATAAAATGGAGCTGGTGGGCTCACTCATCACCCCACAACTGGCCACCTCTGTCACTGCCTCCTGCATCAACTTTGTCATCATCATGGTGCTTAACTTCTTGTATGAGCATGTGGCCATCTGGATCACAGATATGGGTGAGCACCTCGTTATTCAGTACCACTATTTCTTATAGTCTAATAGTTACTGTGATACAAAAACTCTTCAGGTTTTTACGCCTCACTGTTTAACAAACCTTCAGGTGTGATCAGTTTTCTTTTCATATTTATCTTACCCCTTGGCAAAACTGAGTGTAGAACTAACTAAACCAGTGTGCTTTCTGTCTACAGAGGTCCCTAAAACTCATGTGGAGTATGAGAACAAGCTGACTGTCAAGATGTTCCTCTTCCAGTTTGTTAACTACTATTCTTCCTGCTTCTACGTTGCATTCTTTAAGGGAAAGTTTGTGGGCTACCCTGGAAAATACACTTACATGTTTGGTGGGACCGGACTGAGGAATGAAGAGGTATTTCTTCTATAAAGACTGCTTGACACCGGATTCTGCCTTGTCCAGGTGCAGTGTGATGTTGAGTAACTGGTTTCTATCTGTCAATATGGTGATTTTTATAGTGTGATCCTGGTGGTTGCTTGATTGAATTGACTACTCAGTTGGTGATAGTGATGGCTGGTAAACAAGTGTGGGGGAACATCCAGGAGGCCCTGGTTCCGTAAGTGTTTTCTAACCCTTGAACAGTGATACCAGTTTAAGATGCTGTTTTATGCGGCAAGTTCTGCCCACTATGCATCAGTGAATGGATTAGTTCAGTAAGTTGGGTGCTTGTGTGTGCAGCTGGCTGAAGAACTGGTGGAGTAGCCGGAGTGCACGGAGTCACCCTGAGAGTCTTTACAGCCGCTGGGAGCAAGACTATGACCTGCAGAACTTCAGCCAGTTTGGACTTTTCTACGAGTACCTGGAAATGGGTGAGTTTTACACACACACACACAAAATCTAACTATGTTTTTTTTTTTTTTTTTGTAAAACGTGTGCACAGTTACTGTTTTAGAGATAAATATTGCTATGACAATATTCCCTCTTACCTTTACAGATATTGCAGACATTATTATGTGTTTTTTGGAGCATTTTGGAAATGGGTATACCAACACAATTGTTTAATTCTCTCTCTCTCTCTCTATCTCTCTCTCTTTTCTCTCCCACCTTCCCCCCTCACTCTCCAGTGATCCAGTTTGGTTTTATAACACTCTTTGTTGCCTCCTTTCCACTGGCTCCTCTCCTGGCTCTGATGAATAATATTTTGGAGGTGCGGGTGGACGCGTGGAAGCTGACCACTCAGTTCCGTAGACCTGTCGCAGCTAAAGCCCACAGCATTGGAGCCTGGGAGGAAATCCTCAATATGATTGCTGTCTTCTCTGTAGTCACCAATGTGAGTTCACTCCTCTCTGTGCACATCTTACCTTACTGTTCTGGTTTCATTTTAACTTGTGCATTTGAAACCATACAAAACACGTCCAACGTACTCATTTTTTACACTCTACCAATACAGTTTGCAGGACAGAGTGCAACAGGAGGTTTGGTGCTTTCTGTTATTTTCACTTCACGTTCTCAGTCTCATTTGTTTTTATTGAACAGGCGTTTATTGTGGCATTTACCTCTGATATGATTCCCCGGCTGGTGTATATGTACACACCTTCACACTCAGGCAGTATGATTGGCTATGTCAATCACAGCCTGTCGCTCTTTGAAATCTCAAAGCTCCATCCAGACAATACGCCTGATGCCAATGAGAATCCTGCCTGGTTCAACAGTTCTGTGATTACCACCTGCAGGTTTGTTTGAGTGTTTAAACTTGTATGTTTACGCTTTTTGATGCAAATAGATAGATGTGGAACTCAGTATTTGGGATTTTTGTTGTGCGTAGGTACCGTGACTACCGGCATCCTCCAGGAGATGATAACGAGTATTCCCACAACATGAAGTTCTGGCACATCCTGGCAGCCAAAATGGCTTTCATTATCATTATGGAGGTATCCCACTGATTACATTGCGTCAATATATTGTGACACTTTCTTACCTCATGTCTCACCAATGATACGTTCAATAACTTTGTTTACACCCTCTGTGACTGATTAAAATCTGCTGCTGTAGTTTAAATATGTGCATGTTCACACTGGGCATAACAAAATGTTTCAGCACGTGGAACTTCTGTCCTACCACGTGCTTACCGCTGTCGCTTTTTTAGCATTTATAACATACTCCTATTCAGAACATACACTCATTCAGTTCACTGAAGGCTTAATATTCATTTGGTTAATCAGAATAATTATAAATGAATACTCATAGTACAATTATATGTACGTTTGTGCAAAGTGATAATGAGCACTGAAATGTTTTTAATTGGGAAGATAATTTTTTTTAAAGTTTGGCTTGACATTGAAGGTTCACTGAGCCTCTCTCTGCTAGCGCTTACGTGTTTTTCCTTCACTAATCTTTAGCTTTTCTTTCGCAGCATGTGGTCTTTGTGGTGAAGTTCTTCGTAGCATGGTTGATTCCGGATGTGCCATCTGATGTGCAGGCTCGTGTAAAGCGCGAGCGCTTCCTGGTTGCAGAGTACCTGCACAACTATGAAGTGGACAAGTTAAAAAAGCAGCTGAATCAGGCCGGAGGAGGAGACCTGTGCATCTGTCCACAAACAGCAGCAACTGTGAAACACGAGGTGCTGTCTGAATGCCTGACCTAGTCCAAGCCATATTTCGCTTCCCTTGCGTGTGAAATTGAAAGAGGCTTTTATCAGGCACGTACCTCGACCTTAAGCGCAAACTGGTCTTCCCATGACCGCTCCAACGTTTGAGTGAAAGTACTGACCTCGGATCAGCTACTTTGTGCCCATATGTTTGTGTGCATATGGACAGGGAAGGTAAAGATCCCTCGTCAGCACTTTTGCTCTGAGAGGTCTTGATACATAAAAGCCCAACACAAGACATATTTTATTCTTGACCTGTGGACCTGATCATTCTTTTTAAAATTTTTGATGTGTTATCTATTTCTTCACTCCGTCCAAGTTCATTTTTCTTAGTTTATCAACCCTTTAATGTCTATTTTACTTTTGTTTTTATGACATTTGATTTTTATGATCTCTTGGATTCAGACTCCATTAGTTTGTCTGACCTATTATGCACCAAAGACAAGATGCCTTACTTATCTCAATGGCTGTTATGTGCAAGGCAAAAATAAAAATGAAAAGTTATTATATCAATATAGATGCCTACAAAAACAAGCTTTCAGATAAGATTGTGACTTTAGGAGAAACCTCAGTTCATGTTGATTTCTATCCTGTGTAGCCTTCTCTGTAAATACATTTGACATACACAGTATGTTTTTGCATTTGGAAGTATAGACATTTTACAAAAAGACTTCTGAGCTCTTAAATACCTAGCACTCAAATGTAACGCAGTATTTTCATAATTAGTGCACCGTACAGCTGCCACATCACTACAAAGTGCCCTTTTCTTGGCATGTATCTTCACAAGGCAATCACAAGAATGTTTTCTTTTTCTTTAAGATTTACTGAACCTCTATGCCAAATATGAGCTCTTCTTCTCGAGTGCAGTGGGTCTGCAGCCTGACGTTGTCACTAGTGCGTTCTCGCTTTCTATATAAAGAACAGACACCTCATCTAATATGGTTGAAAGCAATCAGCACCTCAAACTCTGTGAACCAAATCCAGCCAGATCTTCCTATTCAAAGCCAAAGTGTTAATCAGCATTTAATGCATGACTGAAAGAGTAGACTAGCCACGCTAATGGCTTTTAATGTGCCTTTATTTCTCTACATGTTTATTCCAGTGAAAGAAAATCCAGCTGTAGTCATGGGGACTCTGAGCGTCTCTTTGTTCCTTGTTTTTTCTTTTCATTTTTGGTTCATTTTACGGGTCAGGGGACATAAAATAAATGTTATGTAAAGTGTAATGTTTTTGTCTTGCACAAAGCACTTAATGAAGAAGGGTTGTGTGATTAATGTATTTACACTACAGTATCAGTGTTGTAATGACATGTCTGAGATCAAGTTGATGGATGTATTGTCCTGTCTCTATTCTCCTTAAATCTATATAGCATATTAAAATGGATGTCATTCAGGCACCAGGATATGCTGGCGTATGTCCTTTGCCCTGAAAAAGCAAAAGTGCTCATTTAGCAAGGGTTTTTTTTTTTATTATTAATGTGTGCCTCCCCTATACCTCATATAGTCTGGTATCATTTAACAACCCTGGTTTCACCATAGAATCATATTACAGTTTCCCTTTCCAAAAATACAGAGATGAAAATAAGGTTGAAATAAAAGTCACTTTCTGGTTTTGTTGACAATTGCAACTTGAATGATCAGATTTTTATGTACCAGTTTAATGTTTGCTTTTCAGTCTGTCAGGTGTCATTTTTAGTTTGTCAAGGACTTCCAACTGTTAAATATTTTAAAGAAATTTATGTTTTGCCGACCTGTAAATGTCTAGAATGCCATAAGCCATGCATACTAAGTTTTCAAAGCATATTAAAAGGTAGAATGCGAAAAGCCATACACACTAGCGCTTTACTACACATACTTGCCTGTATGCTGTTTGACCCTTCAGGTGGACACTGTGGGCGCAGGTTGGACCTTATCTGTTAAGACAGTCGACAACCTTAGTGTACTTTGTTTCTCTTTGTTTGGATACATATATTGATTTTATAATGCTGGTTGTACAGTTGTCCTTTGATCTGAACACATAAATGAAAAGTTTTTTAAATATCAAAATGCTAGTTATGTGTTTTGTTTTAATTCTTTCTTACATATCAGTTTGTTCTGTCATTCTGTACTATGTGCTTCCCAGGCATTCAAATAAATTATTTGCTCAAATCATTTAATGCCTACTATTTTTTATATTATATACATAATATTGTAGTATTATACATTATATATATTTTTTCCTCCCAAAAGTAAAATGGCACAAAGTTAGACTGTGAGTGATGCTCTGCTTTGATGATGGCTGCCTTATTCTGATGGCACACTTTCAGATATAGCCACGTCATCAGTAGCAGATGGCATGAGGGGGCTGATATTTGCTTTGCTGTATTTACCTGCTACCAAAGAATGCAGGAGTGGGAGGAAAGGTGGGAACATGTCCATTCATCTTCCCATCCATCACAGGGAGGCAGCGTTGCACATCAGGAGGCGCATCTATGCTGAGATGGAAGGCAACCTCACTCTGGTAGGTAACTGCAGCAGGTCTTTCTTTCTATATTCCTTGGCATATCATACCTTATATGAATATGTAGATTAGTAAAACTGACTTGCACAGTTTAGTTTGAACACAGCTGACAGGGATGTTAATTTTCAGATGCTCATGAAAGCCTCAGTAAATCGGATCAGGTGTGTTAGATTAGATGTGGATCTAAACGCTCCAAGGTGATGCACCACCAGGACTGACTTTAGGGGCCCTTTGTTAAGTGTTTCCCTGATTTTGATTGAACCCTTCCTGAGGACATAGGCATGTTAAAACAGGGAAAACACTATAATCTGCATGACGGGCGTTCCAATAGCAGGGTTGAGAGCCAGTGGCCTGATACATTGGTTCTCAAATCAATTCTCAGGACCCCTCAGACAGTCTACATAGACTGATCACACACCCCTAACCCATCACTGCACATCTACACTTTGAAGGTTTTTTTAAATGCTGTTTTGGGACATTTTTACCCTGATCTTTTTGCACAGTTTACAGTTGATTGCTTGCACTAGTTTCTTCTCTATTCATATACTACTATATATTTGATACCCCTTTGTATGCCCTTTAATAGTCCTGTCTAATTAAAACCATTTGTATTTATCTTATGTTGCATATTTTGCCCTCATTTCATGCTGTCATGTATTTGTCATGAATTTGCACTTCACGTAGTGCTGTGTGATGTACTGCTGTTGTGTGCTGCACCATGGGCCTAAAAACCATTTAATCCGAATGAGGAATGACAACAAATACTGCTTGAATTTAGCTTAATGTTTACTCTACCTCTGTGTAAAGGATCAAGCAAGGATGAGGACCACCTGAGGGTGACCGAGAAGAACTGCCCTACTTGACATTTTGGTGAATGTGTTTTTATAGCATCTCAAAGTGGGGTCCAAGGACCTAAAGTAGTGTGGGGATAAAGCCTGGGGGTCCCTTTTTTATTTATTGTATTTTTGATTATATGACCTCTGTTATAAAGATAATGAAACCCATTGCTCTCATCGCCTGAGTTTTTACACTAAGAGTCTAAAACTTCGTTATGAGCCAAAATTCTGTATATTTTGACTATGTTCGTCATTTGATAACACTCGAAATAGGCGTGGGTGATATAGTGAGCACTATTTTGAAAATGAAAATATATGAGTACACAACATGTATCACAACATTTAGTTTGACTGAAATATGTACACATAAAAATAACAAATACTGGCATATTTCACAAAACATTTCTTTAGGAATTTAGTTTTTAAATGAATCAGTCATTTTACACTTGTTTTTTTATAAATAATATAAGAAGAACTACAATATAGCAGAACTATAATTTATAATGATGTATAAATTATAATGCAATGATGTATCAATTACTTTGGCTATATACACTCGCTAATACTGTGACCGTGGCAAATGCCTTACTTGATAGTAGCAATGCCCTTCAATGTATTTCCAGTTGCTTTTTCATCTTTCTCTCAATCTTTTCTTCATGCAGGAGAACACCTATAAAATTTCCTGCAACATGACCACTCCTGGAGAGGGGCTCATGCGTATTGTTCAGCTTTCCCTGATGCCGGGCTTCTTCCTCGGAGTGTTGATTTTGGGCCTGCCCCTTAACTTCTTCTCCCTGTGGGTCTTCTACCGTCGGCTGAGCCAAAGCAACCGCAGCATCCTGTTCCTCCACAACCTGGCCCTAGCGGACACCATGTGGCTGCTGGCCTTGCCGTTCCTCATCCAGTACCACCTCGCTGGGATGCAGTGGTCAATGGGTCAGCCTTTTTGCAAGGCCATCCGAGTTCTCTACCATAACTACTTCTACCTCAGCATATTCTTCGTGACCTGCCTTAGCATAGACCGCTACCTGGCCATTGTCCATCCTCTTCGGTCACCTGTTCTCCTCACTCACCGGCGGGCCGTTATGTTGTCCATCATTGTTTGGTTGTTTGCCATAGTTTTGAGCCTTCCAGTGGCTCAGTTGACGTACACCTCACACTGTCAGCAGAACAGCAGAACAGTGTGCATCATCTACATATTCACAAATGAAATGAAGGAAAGCTTGTTGTTTTCTCTATTCTGTTCATGTCTGGGATTCCTTCTCCCTTTCATTGCTCTCAGCTATTGCTACATTTGCAGCGTGTGCCAGTTGCGCAGACAGGCCGACCCGCGGCTCAGGGGGCTGGCCTGGGAGCTAGGCTTTGCCATGGTACTCTTTGGACTCTTCTATTTACCCTATCACATGAGCAGAAACGCAGCCATCATCATGATGAGACTGGCACCCCAGGATTCAGCAAGAGAAGCGGCCAACTTGGCCTTTTCTCTGGAAATGTGTGTATGTAGCCTCACCTCCTGCACCAACCCTTTGTTCACCTGCTTTGCTGGGAGGCCCATCCGCAAGGAGCTGAGGGCCACTCTTACAAGGCTATGGAAAAAGCCCCGGGTGGAGCCTGAAACTAAGGGAAAGAAGGAGAGGAACATGAAGGAGGCAGGCTCAGCTGTAACAAAAAAGGCAGTGAGTTAGACAGAAGTTGAAAAAATCGAACTTAGTGCCACGGGAGCACCACAGTGACAGTACACATGCATATTTTGCCTTTGCAAACTGAGACAGAAAAAAGGCCGTCAGATGTTACCATAGAGACTTTGTATGGAGACCTTTTGTGGCATAAATTGTTCCCACCACCAATGTGCAGGATAGAGCACCCTCTTGTGGCTAATTCAATATGTGTCCTTGTGGATTTTTTTCTTCTCTTCTCTTCTCTTCTTTATGTGAAGCGAACTACACATACAAAGTCAGCGTAATTGACACATGTAGTACTTTGTGCAAGATAGGTATAACTTTGCTCTAGTATTTTCCTATTATTTTCCCATTTCTCTTTCTCTTCAGTTCACCCCACAGGTTTTCAGAACGGTTTCTGTCGGGGGACTGGGATGACCACATCAAGTTTGATTCCATGATCCTTAAGCCATTTTTCATGTCCATGATGCCATGTATCATGAAAAAGTTGTCAGGGATTTTGGAGGATAAATAGTCCAAAAATATCTTTAAACATACTTAACTGTTTGGATGAAATATTTTCTGTATAACTATCTTTTTTTATTATAATAAACCTACTTTGAGCATTTGTTTCCAAAAGGCTCTAATTGTATTGCTTCTTACCACAGAGTCTGACTGCAGTTCTAGAGAAGTCTAGCAAACTCTGAAGTGGCTAGCATGCCTTCCAAATAATTTGCTAACATGTAGGTCCATTTGTAGGCTAAGTGACCTCAAAATGCTTTAGACATTTTTCGCCGTATTAAACACGCCTTCTCTTCTATGTGGGTGCACTACAGCTCTGGTTGTTTTACCCTTCTTCATAATTGTCTACTAGTCGCTATAGACATTTTCAATTGAGTGGCTTGTTTTATAGTCATTGATTTATGAGGGCCAGCATAAATTTTGTCTCAATTCATTTGAATGTCCAGCCTTGCCTGTGTTGAAAGTTTGCCCTCTGTGTCACCTCATGTTTGAAACCCAGTGAAGCAGGATGGCAGGACCACTGAAGAGTTCCTGATCTGGACTTTAAAGAAGTGAAACGTTTCATTTGTTCATAACTAGAGGTGGCATTAATTATGGTTTTGCTAAGAAACCTTTTTTAGATTAAATTTCCCTCAATTAAAGGTGCGTTTTTCTCATATTTTCAGAGAGACCCTCTCTTGAAAACTTTTATATATACTAGCGTAATAGCGATCCGCTTGCATTGTTTCATTTCTTGTGGTTTATTTTCATCAGATTACTTTGAGAGAAAAACAGAGAGAGATGGAATTACACACGGCGATGCTGCCCTTACTCTCCTGTCTTAGAGGACCCTGGAGACCCTTACTCATCTGGTTTCCATGGCACCGTCTCCCTCTACAGTTTTAAAAATGGACTTTTAAAATAATGGAATCGAAGCGCATCTTCAGCCAAACAGCCGGTGGGATGAACCTAGGTGGGACGGTGGTACTGTTGGGAGGGTGGTCCCACCGCGCCGCATGTCTCAGCCACACGTCTTTCTTTAAGATAAGATAAGAAATAACTTTATTTATCCCGAGGGAAATACTTTTATCATTTGCATGCTCAGTGCAACAAGAAAGAATAAAAGATAACAAGATAACAGAATAAAAAATAGACAATAAACAATATTGCAACGACAAGAACATTATTGTAACAGAATAACTGTAACGCTGACACTGCTGTGTGTAAAGATTTAGTGTACTGTACCAGCAGATCAGTAGTGCAAAATGGTTTATGAAAGTGACTTCGTGTTAATGCAATAAATTGGCGGCAGATGACGGGGGGACGAGATTAACATTCAGTAACATTCAGTCAATTCACAGATTAAATAGTTAAGTTTATTTGCACAAATTCGGAACAGAATTACATAAAAACTTAAAAGATCACCTCGAGAACGGGGAGGAGTAGGTGCGCAAAGGAGAGCGCCAGGCGCGTGCGCTCGCGCGTGTGTGTGGAGGAGTGGGGCTGATGCGCGCTCACGCGGTCCTCGCGCAGCAGGTTCACTTTCAGACAGCGCTGTCTCACCAATCAGTGCAATAAAACCGTGTCGCGCGCGCCTCTGCCGCTTCACATGCAGGATTTTACAGGTTCTGGCGCAGTGAGGATGGAGAGGCCCACTGAACTCCAGGGAAACGGAAACTTAAAAGACGTGTCTGTGGTGGTGAAAGGAGACCGTATGTGAGTGTGTGTGCTTGTGAGTGTGAGTGTGTGTGTAGGCGTTCGCAAGGATCACACTCACGAGGGGATTAAATAACCAAAAACCGATTTTGCTTGGTCGAAGAAAAATCCACCCGAGCGGTTTCTGCACTCAGGACCATGAGAACCGCGACTCAGTGAGGAGATCCAGTAGTCCGGGTAGAACCTTGAGCGGGACGGCGAGTCAGAGATGGAGACGGTCAGGGAGAGAGTGCTCGGGCCCGGGCAGGCGGGGCTGAAGAACCTCGCGGGTAAAACCCTGGGCCACATGTACAGGTACAACTCACCCTTCACCCATTCATGATGCACACCTATACCCAGCATGTATTTATGAGAATATGTAAGCTCATCATATGTATGTGTGTGTCATATACACACACACATACACATAGAAACTCATATATATAATCACTGTTGTACATTATATAT
>JBBPCX010000135.1:9168684-9191381 GCA_037974365.1 Hydrocynus forskahlii | reverse complement strand
TATAATGTACAACAGTGATTAATCAGAATGTGCATTCAGATTATAAACGTTTAATAGATTTTTTTTTCATTATT
Organism: Hydrocynus forskahlii; assembly: GCA_037974365.1. Taxonomy (NCBI): domain Eukaryota; kingdom Metazoa; phylum Chordata; class Actinopteri; order Characiformes; family Alestidae; genus Hydrocynus; species Hydrocynus forskahlii. The sequence continues at coordinate 9,191,307 of JBBPCX010000135.1, read as the reverse complement.
CAGAATTGATTTGGACTCCTCATTGTTTCACGCTCTTTTCGACATTTCTTCTTTTCTGAATTTCAGTTACAGTTAATTATAAAAGCAGCACAGGCGAGTGGTGTGGAGTCATTAGCAGGTCCGTGTTGGAGGTGGTGGGTTTTTTCATCTTTCCCTGAGGATTCGTGTTGTGTCTGCCTTTAAATAATGAATGAAACGGAGCGAGTCGTGATACAGAGAGGATCCAGATCTCCTGATCAGTATTCAGCGTGTCAGAGCGGAGAGGTGTTGGCCTGCTCCAAATAAATAAATAAATAAATCACTGAATAAAATCGTGATTTCTATGTCAGTGTTGCACCTCAATAAAAAATAGTTTCTGCCCTTCGCCTTACTTCTTTTAACCAAAGCTGTGATGATGTAACTTGTTTTATCAGTGTGCAATCGACAGAAACACGACTGAAAGAGGGGGGGAAAACAAAGCACCATTTTTTGTTTCAGTGTGGAAGAGTCGCACACAAAGACAATTTCATTTCATCTGTGAAGCGACGCCTTATAAAAAGAAATGTCCAGGTTTGGCGGGGGGAAATGTAAAATATATGAGAGCAACAAAAAATGATCAGGACACTTCATTCTGCATTTTAATGTCTGTATCTAAACACTCGAAATTTATACTTAATGTATTTATTTATTTATTTGTTTATTTATTTATTTATCTAACAAAAGATCTGTTTTACAGCTTACTGCAGACGCGTCCTCTTTGCTGCAGTCATTTGTTATAATATTACAAAAAACTGTTTTTTTCTCCTCTTTTCTGCTGGTGAAAGATTCGCCTTCTTTGTTTAAACCTGCTGTTCGCAGCCTAGAGAACATATTTCGTTCCTGTTTTTATACACTTATTCAAAATTGCATTTTATTTATGCTACAGTCGGCCTTCCTAATTATTTATATCGCCTATAGGGTGCCTTCCAACACCTCAGTACCTACAATTTTTTAAATATTTAAAAATATATTAGAATTCCCAGGAGAAATGCTGAAGAAGACGCTGCAATGCAGAGAAACATTTTAGCGAGAGCTCCTGAAAATAAAATGTGAGGAACCTGAAGGAATTCGTTGTTCATTAGTTCTATTTTATTCGTTATTATTCAATATAAAATATATAAGAATGTATTGTTCTATATTGTATATTATTCGTTACTAGACTGTGTCCTGGTTGTTAGGGAGTTGCGATCAGAAAGTCGTGGGTTCGAATCCCAGGACTGCTAGTGGCACCGCTGAGGTAAGGCTTGAGCAAGGTACCGTCTCCACACACTGCTCCCTGGGCGCTCCCAGTTGGTGTCAGCCGACTGCTTCACTTGGTAAATGGGTTAAATGTAGAGAAATAATTTCACATTGTTCACACTGTGTGCTGTGTTTACGTGTGACTATAGTTTATTGCCTTTTGTTTTCAGAGTCTGACTCCAATAAAAATAAATAATCCGTTAAATCCGTGAACAGTGTGAAGGGGTGGATGGAGACCGTTTGTATTGTTTGAGTGTGATCTGGGGTGTCTGGTGTGTTCAGGATCATGGAGAAGAGGCAGAAGGGAGGAGAGGAGCTGGAGCTCACTGAGGACGGCCGGCCCGCGGAGGTGAAGCAGAAGCGCGCGCCGCCCATCGACTGCACGTGCTTCGGGCTCCCGCGCCGCTACATCATCGCCATCATGAGCGGCCTGGGCTTTTGCATCTCCTTCGGCATCCGCTGTAACCTGGGCGTGGCCATCGTGGACATGGTCAACAACAGCACCGTGCACCTGGGGGGCAAGATCATTATCAAAGAGGTGCGCCGGACACGCCCCTTTAATTTGCCCCGCCCGTCGTTTAGCTGCCCCTCCCCCTGAGAGATTTACTGTTTCTCCTCCTGCCCTTTACCTGAACCAGCCTCCTTTATTTACCGCCCCTTATAATTGTTCTTGCTTTTTCTTGTCTTGTATTTTCTTTCCTTGACCCCCTTTCACTCGCTTCACCCTGTTTCAATCGCCCCGCCCACCGTGTCGCTGCCCCTCCCCTGTTGCGATTGACTCCTCCTATTATATCAGCTCCTCCCCTTTACCTGAACCCTCCTCTTTTTTACATAATTGTTCTTTTATTTCATTTTCTTCTCTTCTCTTTTTTTCTTGTCTTGCATCTTCTTGTTTTTTATTTTATTTTTTTCTTTACTTTTTAGTTTCCCCCACCTATTCTTCTCTTCTTGTTTTTTACCCGACTGATCAGCCTTTCTTTCGAGCTCAGGACTAAGATTAGTCATTCCAAACAGCAGATTAAAGTGGACTGGTATTATTAAGATAACCATGAAAACCCCATTTTTGTTGATTTGCAGACCACATTTGATCATTAAGAATAATTATTTGTTTATTTTCTATGTATGTTTTGTAAGAAAGCAAAGTTTAACTGGGACCCAGAGACGGTGGGGATGATCCACGGCTCTTTCTTCTGGGGTTACATCGTCACTCAGATCCCTGGTGGATACATCTCCTCCAGACTGGCAGCCAACAGGTCACTCACCTCTCTACACACTTCACACAGTCACCTCCACACACAACACGCTCCACACACTCACCTCCACACACTACACACGCTCAGTTTGACACATTTACCTCACACACACTACATACCCCACTCACTCACCTCTCCACACACCACACATGACTCACTCCACACACTTACCTCTACACTCCTGTAGGCTCACTCTACACCACACACTCACCTCTCCTCACACCACACACTCCACACACTCTCCACACACCACACATTCACTTCCACACCCTCAACCCTACACTCCACACATTCACTACGCCACACTCTTGCGCGCCCTGCTCGCTCCGACCCCCGAGTTAATGAGGTCTCGGGGGGCGCCAGCTCAGGGCACGTGGTGCTCAGAGAATTCCCTGCTGCCTGATAAAAACCACAGACACGAGACATAAACACACGCACAGCCCTCCTGATCCATAACTCAGACTACAACAGCACGTGACGAGACACGACCGAACAAAGCAATCAGCTGAGGATCAACTCAATATTAGATTTTTCATGTTTGTGTCAGAAAAAGATGAATTTATGAGCAGATGACGGGTAGCACCACTGTGATTGATGAATGTGTGTTAAAAATGTAAGATTACGTTCTTGAGTGGTGGGTGATTTATGAAAAAACACACGTTTATGAAACAAATTAAGATAATATTTAACTCGTGTTACAGGCGAAACTCATATTTAACCCATAATACAGCTGAAAATCACATTTGACCCATGTTACAGCTGAAACACACATTCAGTTCATATTACAGCTGAAACTCACTTTTAACTCAGATTACATCTGAAATTTACATATAACTCAGATTACATCTGAAACTCACATTTAACCTCAGATTACATCTGAAACTCGCATTTAACTCAGATGACATCTGAAATTCATATTTAACTCGTATTACTGTTTGCTGTAATCACTGTGACGAGGTTGAAAAGCCTCCACTTGCTGTAAATTGTAATAACTGTAGTGCTACAATATGATATATAATAAAGACCAAACAGGACTGTCTGTTTCAGAAATCGGGGTGTTTTCTTCACTCCTCCTGTCTCTTCTCCAATTCAGGGTGTTCGGTGCCGCCATCCTGCTGACGTCAACACTCAACATGTTCATCCCGTCAGCCGCGCGCGTGCACTACGGCTGCGTCATATTCGTCAGGATCTTACAGGGACTCGTGGAGGTACAAGCGGTTCGACAATGCGTTATTTATTACATCTACATAGACGTTTATTCACTCTCATTTTACAACACATGATGCACCTACTATACATTCAGACACACATCTGTTTACCGCCTCCAGATGTTCTGCAAGAGTGTGAACTCTTTTTAAATGTGCTGTGCCGGATGCCAGACCCAAACAAAGGAGAGAGAGAGAGCATAAAGAGCATAGTGTATATTGTGTATACAGCACAGTGTATTTGTACTTAGTACAGAGTATTTTCAGAGTACTTTCTGTGGATTTTTTTATATTTTAAATTTTTATATTTTAAAGTCTTTATATTCTATATTACATTATATAATTATTTGTATTGTCTTTGTGTCTCTGTGTGTCTGTGCAGTTGTTGTATAAGCAGTTTCCCCTGGGAACAATAATGTTTTCTGATTCTGAGATAAACAGATAGTTATTCTATTCTATTTTAAAAAGAGAGAGAGAGGGAGAGAGAGTGAGAGAGTGAGTGAGTGTGAGAGAGATGACAGGAACAAGAACAATAGAATGTGTTGGTCTTTCACCAGTCCCAAGAATGTCTGGACTACCTTTGTGGTGTTCTGAGTGAATGTCAGCAACAGGCTGAGGAAGCTGAGCTGTGTTTAATGAATATAAGTGTGTTCTGGGTTGCACCAGCTCGTGTTCTGTATACTGAATGATTGCAGCAAATTAAACTCTAGCCTACCAGATATGCTCCTCTCGCTGGCCCCAGCAATTTATGTCCATCAGCGACTGATTGTGCACAGATTAGTTGCTAATGAAGATTTAATGTGTGCGTTAATGTTTTGTGGTCTGCTTGGATTTGCACCGGCCACCACAGCTCATTAATCCTTATTTAAAAGGTGATTAGAAGTTGTATTTGTTCCCAAACTTACTATTTATTTCTTGCTTTGTCTTATCTGACTCACAAGATGCATGTGGTCACAATTTTGAGCCTTTTTTAATGTGTAGGTCTGCAGTGATATAAATGCAGCCTATATTTTTCATTATACATAATAAACAAAACAATTAAATGCGATTAATATGGATTTTACTTGGACATGCTAATTGATTACAATACATGCAACACTGTGTGGCTATGGGTGCCTCAGAATAACTGTAAAGTCTTGTATCCAGGGTGTGACCTATCCCGCTTGTCATGGAATCTGGAGCAAGTGGGCTCCACCATTAGAGAGAAGCCGTTTGGCAACCACTTCATTCTGTGGTAAATATGACATCATTCTTGTTTTATGCACCCTTTTGCAAAACTATATATATACACAAACAAAACAGTAGTTTTCTACAAATAAACCCCTCAGGTTCCTATGCTGGGGCTGTGGTTGCCATGCCTTTGGCTGGGATACTTGTGCAGTATTCAGGCTGGTCCTCTGTCTTCTATATTTACGGTGGGTTCATTTATAATTAATCTATGTTTCATCTGTGATGCGAGCAAAATATGAAATTGGGTTATATGTACTATGAATGTGATGGAACATATTACTTTGTGCCTGACCCCAAAAAACTGATCTATCCCTTTCTCTATAGGAAGTTTTGGTATTGTCTGGTACATGTTCTGGATCCTGGTGTCTTACGAGAGTCCAGCAGATCACCCGACTATCACAGACGAAGAGCGACTCTACATAGAGGAGAGCATCGGAGAAGGAGCTAACCTGATTGGTGCCACTGAGGTGAGTCTGCTACTTTCTAAGAAATTATTATTGTTTCTTGTGAAGTAGCTTACACTGTCAAAATTTCAGCACCGAACCGGCAAAAAAATTGCTTACTGTAGGGAACTGAGTCTCCATGAAACAACAAAGCAATTCCACCATGAAGAGATCATTTATCATCAAATGTGACAGAGCAAGAAGTCTGACCTTTCTCATCTATGCTCACTTAAAAATGAAGGTGATATCGGAATGACGCTAAAGAAGAACCACCTTTGATTCCCCAAAGAACCTCTCAGTGGATTATTTTTAGAAGATTTTTTAAAAATAAATGACACGTGAGAGTGAGGACCCTCTTTAAGAACCTTTTTGAAGCTTTATTTTAATAAATTAATAGAGCCTTTACATTATGTGAACTGAAGAAATAAACGTTCATACTGAACATGTTCATAAATAAAGTAATGAAAATCTTATTTTTCATTACAGAAATTCAAGACACCCTGGAGGAAGTTCTTCACCTCCATGCCTGTCTATGCAATTATTGTGGCCAACTTCTGCAGGAGCTGGACCTTCTATCTCCTGCTCATTAGCCAGCCTGCATACTTTGAGGAGGTGTTTGGCTTTGAGATCAGTAAGGTGAGTTGAGTTTGCAAAGACAAGGATAATAATGGTGTACATTATATTTCCAAAAATATGCAAAGCGTAATTATAAAGTTCTGATTCTTTAAAGTGAATCAGTATCTGACTAGGGGAATCAAATTGAATGTGTAATCTTCATAGCAAAGACATGCCAGCAGCTCAGGTCACTGTGCCCAATGCAAATCATTGGCTTGAGGAGTATAAACACCCTCAGCATAGGGCTGTGAAGCACCAGAAATGTGTTATTTGGAGTGATGACTACCTTTGGGATGAGTAAAAATGGTGTTAATGATCATTCAACAGCAGGACCTGACCTCACTAATGTTCTTGGGGCTGAATACAATCAAACCCTCACAGCAATGTTCTAACATTGAGAGTAATGATGAGAAGAGCAGAGGCTGTAGAGACTACAGCAAAAGGAGGACAAACTTCATATTCACACATCATGTCCTTGTGTTATAAATGTTCAGGTTTGATTGTTTTTCTGAAGGCATAATTGGTGGTAGTTTCAGTATTTAGCATTGACATTTATGACATTTATGCTGATGTGAAATGTCTTTTTAACCCTAACTTTGAGTTTATATATTTCATACTGTTTCACAGAAGTCCATACTGTGTTTTATTTTTGGAGGACAGTTTGATTGATACTGAACAATCCCGCATGCTGCTTCTCTCATAATTGCCAGCTACAGCCATTGTCACTACTAACGACTTTAGCTGTCCTTATTTGATTGTATTTCCCATGTTAGACATTTAGAAATATTATCTTCAAATGCAAAGCATAAATAAATACGACATTGCCATTGATTTCTGGCACCCAGGCAGAACGAGTGATATAAATGTGATTTGGCTGACTGGAATCATGTAACAACCGGATTGATTTCTCTGGCCATAACCGGCTCTGAGTTATTGCCTACCCTGAAGATTAAAGGCCGCCAGAGTTGTGATACTTTCTTGAGTGCCACTGTCTCACACACACTGTCTGAATGAAGATATCTATCATGCTTTGTTATTTAAAATGCCCCTGGCTATAAATGATGGTATATGATACTAAATTGAATAGACTATATTCATAACTCTTGGAAGGAAAAATAATTTGATATTCACTATAAAACTACTGTGAATACTATGGCTTCTAAACAAGATTTTTGTTTATAGGTTGGTGCTCTGTCTGCTCTGCCTCACCTGGTCATGACCATCATAGTGCCCATAGGGGGCCAGTTAGCTGACTTTCTGCGCACCAGGAACATCTTGTCCACCACTACAGTCAGGAAGATCATGAATTGTGGAGGTAAAGCTGATTAGTGCTAGTGTTCAGACTGCTGTGTGGGTGTGTCTGTACTGAAAGAGTGATGCCTTCCAGTTGCTTATTTGATCTTTGTGTTTGTACTCCCATAGGGTTTGGTATGGAGGCCACACTGTTACTCGTCGTTGGTTTCTCCCACAGTAAAGGTGTAGCCATTTCATTCCTGGTGCTGGCAGTGGGTTTCAGTGGCTTTGCAATATCAGGTAAAGAATTCCAGCAAATTACCTATAAGAATTACCTATTACCTGCAAACACACACACACACACACACACACACACACACACGCACACATAGACTCATGCACACATACACACACATGCACACACACACACACACTTTTTGTTTGTAAAAAAAGTGTTTGTAAAATGTACTAATTTACTAATTTATTTTTTATGTTTGTTTGTTTCTTTTCTTCTTCAAGGTTTTAATGTGAATCACCTGGACATTGCACCCAGATATGCCAGCATACTGATGGGCATTTCTAATGGAGTTGGTACACTGTCCGGTATGGTCTGCCCTCTCATAGTGGGTGCGATGACCAAAAACAAGGTAACGAGAGAGGGAATTACACACAGGCTTCTGTCACCTGTAACAGTATCTTTTAATAAACTGTACATTTAATTGTTTATAGAACGTGTGTTAATTCCTAGCATAGAAACCTAATGCTGTAATGTTCACTCTGTATCTCTATGCTCTATTAACAAAAACAGGGGTCTTAGTCTCCAGTCCTGGAGACCCCGTTCTCTGCATTTTTATGTCTTTGCTCATCTAGCACACCTGATTCATGTTTGCTTACTTTGAAACAAGGCCCTCCTGGAAGGGAACTGACAATTTAATGACACACTACATAGTTCATTAATTCTGTAATCGAGAGTGAACCCGAATACATTGTGTAAGTGCTCCTCTTCCTTTACACTCCTTAGACTCGAGAAGAGTGGCAGAACGTGTTCCTGATCGCCTCACTGGTACATTACGGTGGTGTGGTGTTTTATGGCATTTTTGCGTCAGGAGAGAAGCAGCCTTGGGCGGATCCGGAGGAGACTAGCGAGGAGAAGTGTGGCTTTATCGATGAGGACGAGCTCGCAGAGGAGACCGGTGACATCATGCTCAGTCATGCTCCACTGGGGTCCCAGGGAGCCTTTGGGGGCCCCCCGAAAACATACGGTGCCACAACTCAGCTTAATGGAGGGTGGGCAGAAGGATGGGAGAAGAGAGAGGAGTACATCCAGGAGGGAGCTGAGCAGGCCTATTCTCATCGTGGAGACGGATACTCATAATGCACAGGAGAAGTTTACATAAAGGAAGATGGACACTGCAGAGCAGAAGAGTTGCAGAAACGTAAACAAATTGAACAGCTGTGGTGACAAATCTGAAAATGTATCTGCATCTAGGGTGCAGGGACAAGGGACATACAGTTAATGGTGGGGGTGGGGGCTTGTCCAGAACAGAAATTCAGAACCGAACAAACAGGAGTATAATATGTATATGTTACATAAGTAGTTAGAAAAACATTTATGAAAAAAAATAAATACATTGAAATATAACATATGTTAAATAAGGTGAAAAAGATCAGAAATTAGCACAAGTATATGCTGAATTATTAAATGAAGAAACATTCATAAAAGAGTCTGAGAGTTTCTAGAAGCTGTTCAGTTGAAGATACATAGATTATCATATGTTTATGTACTATTTAACATTTTGTCAAGATTTTAAGCAAAAAATATATTGGAAATGAATATATTGAAAAGATAGACTGATATCTAATGAAAGAAGTACTGTATAATAAATAAATCCAGTGATTCTAAAGACAATTCTATATTGTATCCAAGCTCCAGGCAGGCTTTTTCAAACCTAGGTGTTATCTATAATAGGTCTGACGTACATACTGATACTTTGAATGCAATAACACCTAGATTATTAAACAGAGGTGTGATTTACCAGTATAGCAATATATATATATTTTAAATCTTACAAAATGTTACATAGTATAACTTCCAATTGCAAGTCCAGAGAATATCTGTATAGAACTCCTATCTGCTGTATATTTGATCTCGCACTGGTCTTGTCTGTTTCTTTAGTTTGTTTATTTCATGTTATTACATTGTAGTAGTTGTATACATGATGATGTGCTTTTTTGGCATCCTAGGTCTTTCAGTCTCTGATTCAGAGCAGTTGCCTTTGACTTTATAGGCCACAGCTGGTTCCCTAGACAAGCATATACAAGCATAAAATACATTAACTTAAGCACTGTGTATCACTATTAACAAAAATGGTACACTATATCTTGGTCCACTTTTTTAGGACCTAATCTTAAAAGGGAAAGATGAGCATCATGTGGCATATTTATACGGTGAATGTAGTTTGGAATAAAGTTGAATTCATACTGTTTCAGAAAGGTACAAGAGCACAAATTTCCAAAACATGTTGATGTACCTGAATGTCTGTAAATCAAAAGAATCGGAATATAATGAAGGAGCTGTGAATGTTTATATGGCGGACCATTTTTTGTTAACATTTTTGAAGTGCAATCTTGTAAATGTTGTGGCACAAACTTGCTGATTCCATTTACATCATACATGTACTACAAGGACAAGTATGTGAAATCAGTCCTGTGCTGCCTTCCCAGAACAGTCCTGTGCTTTAATTGACACTGAGCCGGTCTTCAAGACGTATTCTGACCATCATAAACAGCTGTTTTGCCAACTTCAAAGATCTATTGAATGCACTAATGAGTATTTCTTTAAAAAAAATCATTCCTTGTGCGTGTTTATATAGACCTGCTGTTTCTGTGAGGCTGTTGTGAAGTTGGGTTGGTGATGTGTATGCTTATTGTTATACAAAGGCCATCAGTTTCGTAGGCAGCACCATATCAAGGAGCTGTAGAATTTTGAAGTGTAATGACATGTCAAACAGAGCATGCTATATGTTGTTGAATGAAAATGTGTGGAAAAACCCACTGAAACCTTCATCAGGAGGAATTTGTAACTTAATGTTTTTCAACTATCATTCAGACTTGGTTTAATATGTTTGACTTTCTAACAATGATGGGCTTTTAGTCAAATATGTTTACTTGTCATGCTACCCAGCACAAGTCTAAGAAGAAAAAATCCATAAGTGAAAAAAGGCATTGCAATAACTCTATGGTAATGGTAACTGTCATTGCACATTTAGTATAATGTGATTCATACTCATGTCTTACTAGTTTCTCTCAGAGTGGTGTGTAGGAGACAAAAAAACAACAATGCAGGAACATTAAGGAATGATGTAAATCCAGCTTTTTACCTTCAGGGGACAGATCCTACAGCAATTTGTAGGAATCTGTTGCAGTTTTTGGAACAAGAGCCATTGTTTCCTTCTCTATAAACAAGCTAGCTGGTCAGTTTGTGTGGCACTATGAAATAGCCAAAGCCCCTCTATACATCGCTTTGGTTTAAATATGGTGTACAACGTTCTGCAGTTACTAAAAGAAAAAGCACTAACGTATTGTATTATATTTCAGTGAAGATATTCAGAACATATACGCAGATACTTATCACAAATCTAAAAATCTAATACTAGTTCCTCACTGAAGACTGGACTATAAATGTGATTTTCTTCTATTGTTATGTCAAAGAGTGCTTTATTGATGTCACAAAAGTGTTATAATGTACTGTATAATTGCGCTTTATCATTTTATATAAAGAAATGGATAAAAACAAGCCTAAATAAGACTCTCCTTCTTTTAATTTTTAAGACTTTGAGAGGGACCAAATATAGAAACACATTTTATACCTATATGTTGATATTCTTTACAGAATGTATTGGCAGTTTTGCATGATCTAGTCATTAAAACCTCTTGGTTTTGATTTAAAACTCTTGTGCTGTCTTTACTTGTCAGTCTCGGTACTGTCACCACACAGTGAACTACAGGCGGTGTGATGTGGTTTCTTTGACTGTGTGCACTTCAGGTTCTGATTTTTTTCTTCCCAGCTCTCTTCTAAATGCCTATAATGCGTTGTCTGTTACAACCATTTACAGACCGAGTAAAGTCAATAGCTCCTGCCCAGTCCCCACACAGGACCACACTGGGGTTATTGACCACCATTTTCTCACAAAAAAGACAAATCACCACTAGCAAATTAAATTTAAACAAATGACCAATCAATATGCTTTAAACACTCTGCAAGAGAGTGCGGAATGGCCTCCTCTTTAAGTTGTGATAGGAAACAGTGTGCACTGTTGCATGAATGACTTTCTGATATTAGCTATGTATTTACTTTAAATTGTTTTTCATATTACATTTTGTTATAGAGTACGATGTGTGTGTGTTTGTGTGTGTGTCTGTGTGGTGTGTGTATATTTATAAAGGCTGGTGTACATATATTTGATATGGGCCAAATTGTGACGTCTGTGATGTCACGTCTGTGGCTGAGGGGTAGTGAGGCGAGGCGCAAGTTGCAGGTTCCTTAGATGTTTTTTTTATTTACAAAAGACACAGACTCTATATGTATATATATATATATATATATATATATATATATATGTGTGTGTGTGTGATTACAGATAAGTGATTACATTAAATTATTGGTTTATGTTCTGTGTAGGTTTTGTATTTAAGTTCCTAGAGTTGACCATCTCCATATACAACTCTGTTTATCTATGTTTACTGACATTTTAAGTGACTGTGTTTAAATGCTCAATTTACAGCCAAAATAGTTTTTATAGTGCTATAAAAATCCTCCCCAGCTTACTGCACAGGTTTGAATGGTACTAGCTAGCACACAGTAATGACCCAGCCTGGTTCATTCTTGCGTGTGTGTTGATGTGACAGCATACACAAACCAGTCGCCAGCCAACCTGAACATGTTTCCCCACAGCTAACCAACCACACCAGTCACGCCAATTGCCCTGCTGACAAATCCACCCAGCTGATGATGCCACTGGTCGGCCTTGTTCTAAATGAGCTTGTATATGAAATAACGGGTCTCCTGTACAGCTAGGGGTAACCTCCTATTTATGGGATTTCCTTCATGATGGAATAGAGTGTCATTGTTTGAGCATGCATGTGTGTGTGTGTGTGTGTGTGTGTGTGTGTGTGTAGTGTGTTATGTTAAAGCTAGGCTTTGGGCACCGGCATTAAGGGGTATCCATGGATCTCTAGGGGACTGAGCATTCTAATCAAGATCCAGAATGACTATTTAATGACGAGAGCTCAGCAGGGCTCAGCGTGGCCTGAACATGATTATCCTTCTGGCCAAATGCACCCCCTTCACCACCACAACCACTACCTTTTTAATAAATCACCCACCAATATTAACAGCGCTTTAGGCCTCAGAGCAGCTACAGCGATAGAAAAAAGAGCAAGGTGATTTTATTATTAATTTCTATGTTCTTTATTTAAACAAAACAAAAGGCACGAGGGCCAGAAACCAAAACTCTTTAACAAAAGGAGTCAGGAGAAACACAAAGCAGCATAGTATGGTGGTGGACGACGCTGTGGTCCACCACAAACGAACTTAAACACTAAACCCAAAACACTACAAACCAATAGAAACACCAAGCTTTTTCCCCTGAGCGCACTGGCCAGCTGAAACACATAATAAACAAAAGCCCGGGGTGCTCAGGATTTCATAATAAAAGACCAAAACAAACAAAAAAAACAAAACAGAAAAGGACGGCCTCTAGCGGCCGCCTCAGTTATTTGCAAAATTTTAAAATAACAGATGGCCTTTACATTCTGTGAACATTTCTCAGTTGGATCAACAGACATGTTTAAAAAATTAAAAAACATTATATTATTGTAGCCTATATTAAAAAGTCAAGAACGTTTTATATTTATGAAGTTACCATTTTGGAGAGGTTTTGTAACAAAACATAGTTCCTGTCTATGTATCCATTACCAAAAGTAGTTCCTCCATTTATAGAGCAGACATCAGCCATGGCACCAGTGTTATTTACTTATTTACTTGTTTGTTTGTTTGTTAAATGACATGCACAGGGCATTCATGTAGATGTTTATTTACTTTTCTTTTATGCTCTCTCTTTTCCCCATGGCCGACTTGATGTAGCTCAGGTATGAATCATAAATGCAGCAATGACCTAGAAAGAACTTGCTCAAATATTCTCACAGGATAACTTCCTTCAGAGGTTATATCTGTATTCCATTCTTTATTTCATATACTCCTACACCTCCACATGTTTCTGCCCTTGGAGGTGCACTTGCAATCCCTTTTAGTGAATTAAAGAGGTTTTAAATGATACCCATTAGCACAAAAAAAATCTTATGGACACACACTTAATCTTACTGCAGTTAGACTTTAACTAAAGTGGCTCTGCTTCATAGTGTTTTAATATCTGCATCACTTGGCTATCCAGAACTCTTTGTTCTCACTGATTGAGCTAAAATGAATATTTCATCACTTATTAACACCACTCTTGCAAGCAGGAGCTACTTCCCCCTTTCCCCATCTTGTTCACACCTTCCCAAAATAGTGAACTCCCTGCAGCAGCGGCAAGTTGCTGGGCTCTGACAGTGCAGTTTTCTTTTGTTAAGAGGACTAAGAAGCTGTGTTAGCCTATTCTGTTGAGGCTGGCTGAGCAATAAATACCCTCAAAGCATTCTCAACCTGTCACTTTTTAGACAGAGTCAACAATATACTGAAATAATCATTTAAAGGGCCTATGTCATTGAAGATTGTTTGATGACAAAAGTTATTTAATGTGCAAAAGTGTGGAATTTTCTTTTTTTAAATAACATACAATATGGGGCAGTAAGTCAGAAAAGAGAACGTTTGTGTACATTAGCATTAAAGTCACCAAAGCAAAAAGAGCCTGTTTAATTGTAAGAGACTTTGGAAAATGGTCAGGCAAAATGAAAATGTCTGGTTTTGGTACACAAACTCACAAATGCATCATAAATGGCTCTTAGGGGGAAACTACAGTCTGAGAATATATTGGAGATTGCCCCATTTAAGGTGTTACATATAAATAACATCCATGTCTGAGATGACATAGATTTGATTAGAATCATTTGCAGTCTTGTGCTAGAGGGTCTCAGGTGTGGCTTAAGCCCTCCTGCCTCTCACTGTCTAACAGTGATCAAGAAGTGAGAGAGAGAGAGAGAGAGAGAGAGAGAGAGAGAGAGAGAGAGAGTGTGTGTGAGAGAGAGAGAGAGAGAGAGAGAGAGCATAGCCACATGTTGAGAAGAGGGTACACACCCCTAGGGAAAGCCTCTCCTATTCAGCCCTGACCCGTAACAGATGGGCTCTGCTCTGTGTGTGTGTGTGTGTGTGTGTGTGTGTGTGTGAGAGAGAGAGAGGGACAGAGCAAACGAGCATGGGGCTTACATTTAATGAATGCTACACCTCACATTCACTTTGATTAAAATGTGATTTGGGCTGCGAGGCTGCTGAGGGAAATCTTGAATAAATGTAATCAAGCCAAGATTACATACAAACCTAGTACATTCATCAAGAGTCAGCGACAAATGCTCGGCGTATCTGTTGTGTTGACAGTTTAAAAAAACAAATTGACAAGGCTTATTTAAAACCTTCATATTATTCCTAAATGAAACTAGCGATCATGTGTAAAATTTAATCTAGAGCAGAAAAATATGCACTTGCTCTTGACTTCTGTCTTTTGTTACATAATGCTTACCAAACCAAACACAAAAACCAGAGCAGCGCTCTGCTGAGAGTCACTTTCACACACACACACATACACATGCGCAGGCATGGAGGTGAACACATATGGGAGTGGGTGCGTGAACAGAACGAAGGCAAGAGACAAAGAAAGAAGAGGAGACTGTTTTTAGTACAAATGAATCTGGCATTAGCGGCAAAGAGAGAGCAAGAGAATGTGAGAAAAGCACAAATACCCGAGAGACCGGCAGTATATCATTCAGCGTGTGAAATACGTGACACAAACACTCTTTCGTCCATACTGAAGCAGAACCTTCACCCTGGCAAATCTGTGTGAGCAACATTTGCATTCTCAGAATAAATGAGGGCATAGCCTAAATTTTTCTGTCATTTTTTGTCTTTCCTTAAATCTACTTATGTCATTCATGTTGCGTCTGTCATCATTCAGTTTTCCAACTTCTCTTTTTTCATAAAAAATGTAAAAAGTCCACTTTTCTGATGGGTTGCTCTGTATGTTGAAACATCTCTTATAACTTCAGAGTGAATGGATAGAGCTAAACTGCTGTAGGCAGAATATGAAGATATACACTGATCAGCCACAACATCGAAACCTCTGACAGGTGAAGTGATGTCCGATATATTAGGCAATGAGCGGGCAGTCAGTTATTGATGCTAATGTGTTGGAAGCAGGAAAACCGGAATATCTGAGTAATTTGACAAGGGCTGAATTGTGAAAAAGAATGCTGGTTATGGGCAGAAAGGCGTTTTTCACAGCTTGCTATGTATGGGGCTGTGTAGGTGCAGATGGGTCAGAGCGCCCATTCTAACAATGCTAAAGTCTTGGTGCTGATGGTTGAGAGGTCTTGTAGAGTCCATGCCTCAGTGGGTTTGGGCTGTTTTGGCATCATGAAAGGCAGGAAATTCTGTTAATCTGTGTATGTACGTATAATATGATTTCTGTGACATCAAAAAAAAAACCTGAATTCTAGAGCTGGGACAATTAATTTATCAGTAATGACAATGGCAAAGCAATTAATAAATAGATTTTTCTGTATGCATGAACGCATGAATAATCTGTGATCTGATCCGCAGTTCAAAACCATTTATTTACACATACAGCACTGAGTTGCCTGTGGGACTGACTCATATTCGGAGTGCTGGCAAACAGAGAAAAACGCTATCAGAGACTGGATTTTTCATGCCTAATTATACACAGGCTCTTGAAAGTTTTTGTCCAGCAAAAGAGGCTTCTGCAGGCATTAGAAAAAGTGTTGTTGACTGGAAAATGTAACACCACCATCTTGGAAGAATTTGGACACCACCAATCTGCAGCCTGGCAGATTGTGGAAGAAAATCCATTGGTACCCTATTCAACCAACAAAGATCACTTCAAGATCAAGCCATGAAACAGTCGGCAAAGTCACAAAGGAACCCAGGGTAATTTAAGTAATTAAATTCCTCTCTCACACTGGCTAACATTAATATTCATGAGTCCACATGAGAAGAACACTGAACAGCATTGGTGTCCATGGCAGGGATATAAAAAAGGACATTGCCAGCATTCCAGTCAATCAGGGACATCTGAAGAATTTAATTAGCCAGAGAAACTGATGCAGATTATGAGTAGAGATCTCCAAGATTGGAGTTGATAGCCATTGGTCTACAGTTTGCTATAAGTTCATGTGGACATGCCAGATGACTGTAATAAAAATGTTTTTAGATGTATGTGACTAAAATCTAACTTATTTTAAAAGAGAAGCATTATGTTTGAAGAAACACTGCATTCCAGCATAAGAACCTTATTCCATCTGTGAAACACGGTGGTGATAGTACCATGTTTGAGCCAGCTTTGCTACATCTGGGTCAGTAGGGCTAGCCATCACTGATGGAGGAATGAATTCTGAATTATATCAGTATAAAGGAAAACGGAAGGACACCTGTTCATGAACTCAATATCAAGAGAAAATGGGTCATGCAGACAGACATCGAACATAAGCATGATGTTCTACCAAAGAATGGTTAAAAAGTAATAAAGTTCATATATTGGGATGTCCAAGTCAAAGTTCTGACCTTACAGAAACATTTAGTTTCAGTTACTGCTGCTCAGAGCAGACACTGAAAGTAAAAGTTCACACCCATGTTCTTATATTGACCCATGTTCTTAAATTGCTGATTTGTGGCTTCACTTTCCAAATTCATTTCAAATCATTTCTAAAGTTAAAAAAGATATTTGTGAAACTCAAGTGGCATGATTTCCCTGTGCATGACTGGGTGGCTTTCTGAATTGAATTGTTCTTGTTTCATGATGTCAGAGGGCAATGCTAATACATCAGTAACTCCCAAATGTTCTGGACACCTCAAGCCATGTTCTTTCATTTCTGTTATGTGGAACGATTGGCTGTCTCTGTGACGATGTCTATTTATAGAGTACAGGTATCCATCAGCAGAGCTGTCTGGTATTTTCATTTCACTGAACTGCCCCAGTGCTCTGAGCTGGCTGATGAAACTGTAACTACAGTGCCAGACTAAGAATGGTACCTGTCATTCCACAAGGGGGAAGGTGGGAGTAGGTGAAGGCGAGAATGCAGACACTTGCTCTAGACCTATTTTCACAATATGGTGAAGCCGCATAACACACACTCACACATACACATAGCAGTTCATGACTCACTCCTCAGGCTCTCACCTCTCAAAGTAAAAATGTGGCATAAAATCAAATTTAAACAAAATTTCTCCATGCCCAAATGGAGTCAATCAGGCTATAAAGTACAAGTTTAATGCCAGAAGTTTGCTTCTATAGTTTTATACTGGAACTATGAGGCTAATGTAGGTAACAGGTAACAGAAGCTTATGTACATCAATTAGCATTATTCTAACTGTATGCAAATACAGCACCTGCCACAACCCACATGGTTATCTAAAATAAACTTGCTTATGTGTTTTCCGAGACTGTATGATGTACTGTTATCTAACAAACTGGACAGAAGTATATGTTTTGACATGGCTGCTACTACTCTTTTTTTGCTACATTACATGTTTTAATTAATTTACCTACAATAGTATGTCATAAACTATAATAGCACTATTTCAAAATTACATATGGAGTAAAACGAAAAATTGTGCCAACTGCATGTTCTGTAATGTATTCTTGAAATAATTACATGTATTTCCCAAGAGGTCTTTCCTGCATGCCCTGCAGTCTTATTTCATCTCTCTTCCACTTGCTGTACCACATCAGTATGTACTATCAGAGTACAATGGCTGTGGTATGGTGGTATCTCAGGATGTAAGAAACATATATGTCCCCTTCTACACATCTGTCATCCTTCTTTACTCTCTGTCACCCTCTTCCCCATAGCTTCCAGTCTGCAGTGTGAGAAGCTGAGCTGTTGAGCTAAGTGAGAACGACTGATCAGCAAGCACCAGACATGCAGGGTTGCTTCTAATTACAGGAAAGTCATTTTGCTTGAGGAACAGACATGAGTCACACAGCGTGACTGCTGATGTGTGTTCTCACAGTAAACTGGCACCATCTGCAAGTCCAATCAAAGAGATTCTCCTGGATCTTTATTAGTCAAGCCTTGCACCTGTGAGAAATCTACCTGGTGGTGTCAGAGGACATACTACCTCCTATTTCCTGCACCTCGCACCTCGCATTTTTATTAAGTCGTACAGAAATAAGAGGAAAGCCTCTAAATCATTTGTCATGAATGCTGCAATTAAACATTACAGGCTACGATGAGAAAAACCTTTATCCATTTCCAGTTTCCAGATTGAATGCCTGATGAAAAAGACTCTCCTAGTTAAATGAGGAGCAGATGACAGCTGCACACTGCAGTTTCTGTTTGTCTATGGCTCAGCTGTGTTATCCTCCTGTGGCTAGATTGATAGATCCCCTCGCTCCCCGGTTGTAGTGAAACCACTGACCCATGGCCAGACGCTGCCTCTGTGAGCTGGTTTTTCATCGTGGGCTTAACGAGCCGTGCCCTTGTTGGTGTTTCCCCTCCTCTTTTTTAGTGAGACACTGCCGAGCATTGCAATTCGGCAAAAGGCCCTGAATTATAATGAAATGTGTGCATTGCAGTACAATGGGATTTCATTACTGATTTACTCGTTTAAACAAATAATGGACTATTGCATTCTCTGTACATCTGTTTAAATATTTTTCATCTGAATAAGCTACATTTCCTATTGTGAAAAAATTCAAAGATTGCAATCTACATTTTCATGAATTTAAATGTTATTGTATTAATTCTATGCAGAAGCATCTTTGGGGCATTTTATCGACCTGCATATTATTCTCAAGATGAAAGAAATTCAATTAAGAAATGCGGATCCTGAACGTGCAGTGTGAAGAGGACAGGTAAGCTCTGGGGTGTTTCTCTAAGCCATAAGGAAATGCTGAACAGAAGCCAAAGCTCAGATCAACCAACTAGCAGCCAACCAACTAGAAACAGAGAGGCGAGGAAACTCCCAGTGCATGCTGGGCTGGGGAAAAGGGGGGTTAGAAAGGGGAAAAGATTAAAAATTTGACAAAATTTTGAAAAATCATGGATGCATAGAAAATAGTCCTTATGCATTCTCATTGTTTTTCCTATAAACATATTTTGAGGTCTTTTGCAGGCAGCCCTTTATTGGTATTTTCCTAGCTTATGCATGCTAAAGGGATGTTTGAATTGGCCTGCTGCTGCTGTCTCCCTACATATCTGTGCTGAGAAAACACGTTTCCATGGTTTCCAAGGAGACGAGGACAAGAAAAAGGGAGAAAAAAAGCTTCGCATCTGCTGGAGTGTCAGTGATACAGCAGCAACTCTGAAGCACAGATTCTACAAGCAGAATAAATTATAGCACAAAATGTCTAATGTTCATCTAAACAGTATACATCCAGAACGTTCTACAGTAATACAGCTAATAGCAAAAAAATGTTCCATGTTCATCTAAACCTTATACATCCAGTATTTTCTACAGATCTACAGCTAAAGTGACCTTTCCTCATCTTTCCCAGATCTGACAGATAACAAATGTTGCCAGGCATGAGTGGTTTCATCTGCATACCTGCCACTCACCTTGATGGGCTTCTCCTTAACAAAGTCTAATTAGCCTAATCAGTGTCACTGCTTGAATTTGCCATACGAGGGGATTATGAGCTGAGCAAATCCAAGACTTAACGAGGAGTAAACAGCTCTGACATGAGCACGCACTTGCCTTTATTTAATCTGAAACCTCATAACTCATGCATGCATGCTTCATTTCATATTCTTCATGTCAGTGCTCTGGTCGGACTGTGGTTGTTTACAGGCTCAAGTGACCTTATTAATCATTAAATAAGGAAAAAAACCCATGCAAGTCCTCACGCAGTCACTCTCTCTTGTCCTAATCTGAGGAGCTGATGAAATCTAGCCAACAGAGCACGCGACAGCACATCCTCAGGAGACCTATTTGATAGATGCACACATTCACCATTCAGCCTTTACTTCCCATTTAAGATGGACTCCGAGGCCTAATGCCAGCCGTTACCAAGGCGATGAGCGATGCCACCATCTGTCATCCCCCCTGCCCCCAAAATCCAATTCCTTTGAAATGATGAATGTGCAACATCTTCATCAAGAAATATAGCACAAGTCAGAAGCTCAGATGTGGCTACAAGCAAATGCTCCTATAGTTCAAAAGGACTAATGTTTTTAAATCTGATTTGAAACATACGGTTAGGTAGCCTTGCTTACAGCCTAAATAACAGTTACGTGCTAAATAACAGCTTTCAACTTAAGCATCGAAACAAAGTAATTTCAGCAACAATTAAGTAAATAAATTGTTTATTTAACAATGCATTTTTTTTAAAACAAACTGGGATTACAAAAAGTGGTGGCAGACTGAGCCACATGGGCATTACAGCAGTCCTGTACAAGACAGACGAGGATGAGTATGTAGTTAAAGTGCATTGTCTCCCCCTGTCTGCTGAAGGCACACTCCATTCCACTGAAAAAAATCCCTGGGAAAATCTAGTTTTCACTTGCTGCAAAAAGGAGAATTTCTGCAGGGTGATGTCAGGCTCAATATCAAGATGAATAGTACTTAAGACCTGGGTATAAATTACCCAGTGGAGGAAAAAAAAAAATTGATACTAGCTAATCTAACAGCAATCTTCGAATTGCAGCAGTCTTCACAACCCAATTCACCTTAAACCTATTTTGTAGCAAAGAAAAGGGTAAACAAGCCCCATTCATTTAAGAAGAAGGAGCAGGTCTGTCCACGCACTCAGTCCCTGTACATCAAAATCCCCATCTGCCTTTTTTAGCGCCACCAGTTCTTTCTCAGTCTCCTGTTTTAATACTGAACCTGAACCCCACAAAGACCTAAAACGGTCCACAAATGTCTTAAAACACGGAGCACTTTCACTCTGCTGTATCCACACACAACTATTCACATCATAATCCAAGGAGGACGCCCACTTCTTCAAAACAGCCCAGTAAAGAAGCCAAAATTTAGGCCACTGCTGAGAGAGTTTGGTGCACAGTTCAGCAGGTAATGCCTGACATATTTGATCGTGCAGGCCATGACGTCCCTGCAGCCAGTCTAAGAGAAAGCCTTGTGCTGCAGTGTCCTCACTTGTGCTGTCTTCTACCAATAGTGAAGCTGTGATGACCTTAGAGAACTGGTCCAGACCTCCACTGTGTTGAAGGATAGAGTCCAGCATTGTCCTGGTGTAGCTGTCATTGCCTGGGTGGCTCTGTATGTCGTGGATGCGCTGTAAAAGCATCAGGCCTTGAACCTGTGTGCCAATCTCCAAGCCAGTGGTTTCCTTTGGGTTCAATGGAAAGGCGCCGAAGAGCTTACAAGCTGATCTGCACCTGATTAGTCCAGGGAGGTCCGAGTCAGTTTCAGCGGCTTGTTTAGTGTCTGTATCCTCCTCAAAGAGTCTGAACTGGTCTAAAAGGGACTTAATGACCGAGCATGGGGCAGCGGGATTTCGTAAGAGTCTTATTAATAACCTGTGGCGACACTGAGCCAGGTCATCCAGGCTGAGATGGCAGTGACCGGGTAGAGCCTCGGAGAGCCGCTGGTTGGCCAGACGCAGGCTCTCCTCCAGCACCGGTCGGATGGAGAAGTTGGAGTGGAAACGGCTGTAGACATGCTCGCAGTATCTCGCCCACTGAAACGCCCTGTCCACCGTTTGAGAGTCCCATTCTCTCACAAACTCTGTTTCAGAAACGGCCAGAAGCTCCAGCGTGCTGCCCAGGTTATTCACCACGGCCTCCATGGGGCGCTGCACCCTCAGCCTGGCCCACACCTTCACAACACGCTAAAATATAGTCACAGTGTAGTCATATCGCTTCTCGGCTCCTAAAACGCCTCCAATACGACTAGAAAACTTTAAAAAGTAATAAAAATGGCAGGTAACCAGCGTGTTAAAGAAACAAGAACATGAGCTGCAGGTAAACAAACCAACTCCCGCCTTTCAGACTGAAGATCGTCTGTCAAAATAAAAGCCCCCCAAAACATCTGCTCGGCACAAATCACTCATAAAATTGTCTCGTAAAAAATTCACTTTATCACTGACATAAGAGTAACATTCAGACAATACTGCTCAAATATTCAGAAGAGGCACTGTCACGCGAGCCTGTTAAAAAGTCCATTAATCAATATTATATGTCTAAAAATCAAAAGGAACA
>JBBPCX010000135.1:9139269-9167375 GCA_037974365.1 Hydrocynus forskahlii | reverse complement strand
AAAAAGTACATTAAAAGTACATTAATCAAAATCAAAATTGTAAGTATATATAACTTCAACAACATATATATAATGTTAACAACAACAATACTACTAATAATAATACTACTACTACCACTGTTACTACTACTCCTACTACTAATAATAATAAAGGAAAAAAGAAGAATAAGAGGAAGAAAAAAAAGAAATATGATTGTTTACAAAAACAATAATAACATTTATAATAATACTACTGCCCCTATTACTACTGCTACTAGTAATAATAATAATAACAATAATAATAATAATAATAATAATAATAACAATAAAATAATAATAATAATAATAATACATCTCTAACAGGCTTTTGCTGCATTTTCCCGGTGAGGAGGTTTCGTGCTTCATACAGTGTATATAAATCCTAGGCATGACACTCTCAATGAGGTGCTACACTGGAAATGAACAGTGGTGTCTGCCAGCTGGAGGCAGAGAAGGGGCAGAGGGAGTGGAAGAAAGAGCAGGAGAGTCCTGCAGCTCAGCAGCAGCACATCAGATCAGCCTCCGAGCAGAGAGAGAGAGAGAGAAAGAGAGACTCTCGGTACGGAGTCCACTGCTGCTCTGTGCTGTCGGTAGGACCCCCGCGACTGAGCGTTAAGGGGGGAGAGCCGTAGAGAGAGTGGAGGAGAGAAGCATGAACAGAGAGAGACTGAGAGACGCGCTGCACAGGGCAGAGCTTTCCCAGAGAGGAGGTGAGTGCAAGTGCAGGGCTGAGAAAACTCAAGAGATTTCAGACCTGTTTCCACCCTCAGTTTCAGTCTTACATGGGTTGGTTTATTGTTTTTAAGATGACATTATGATTGAATATGACTTAATATGATAATTTCAGTTTATTGCACTGAGCTGTGGTTTATTAAACAGAATTTTAATGAGGGAAGCCTAATTAAAAACATTTAAAGATATTCACTCTGTTTTTCTGCAGTAGCAGGGTGTTTATGACACTGTAGAAAAAGGGTTAGATGAATAAAAGCAAATTTTAAATACTTAAACATGTTGTATTCTTAATTATTTCTATCTATCTATCTATCTATCTATCTATCTATCTATCTATCTATCTATCTATCTATCCATTTATTTACAGTGTAAGCTGTTCCTGGATCAATGTTCAGAAAAGTGAACTGAAGCTTTAATTAATCTGTGATTATTAAATTGACTATTTGTCTTCTGTCCCTCTACTGACCCCTAACTTCTATTTTTTAAATCTGACACTAAAGGCAAAGTAATAACAGAGTCGAAAACCAAACTGCACAATAACATATACATTACTCCTCCTTTGAGTAGCCGGTCTAAGAGACTGGGTGGTCAAATGCAGTTTTGCAGTGACTATTGTGCGAGGGAGGGAATACAGTGGGGAATGTTAATAGCCTCAGTGGTGTAATACACCATGTCACAATTGTGGCTTCACTGTAAAAGTGACAGAAATAGATGCAGCAATGGAGAGAATATGAGCATAGCAGCAGCTTTGAAATATTAAAGTTGTTGTAAAAATACTGAGGAGGCAAGATGTATTCAACACATGCTCTTTTAAAAGCAAAATATTTCTGCCTTTGCTTCTTTTTTCTCTTGCCTGTTAAGACAGCTTTCCTTTCGTGTGAGTAGTGGGCAGTTAAGCTCTTATTGCGAATTTAACAGTGACAATAAAAGCAGAAACTCTAGTGAAAATGATTAAATCCGGTCTGTCCTCCACCAGGTAGTCAGGTAATAGAACAGATCTGTAAACGCCCTGATGCTTGTTTGAGTGAATGTTGATCTTTGACCTTTCACACGTCTGCCAGATGAGATTAGACAATGCTGTAATCAATATGAAATCGCAAACAAAGAGAGGAGAGTGTGTCTTGTGTCTCCCTCTGTGTGTTTTCAGGATAACAATGTGGCAGCCTCTGAACTTTCTAAAGCAGTGAAATAAGAGACTGGAGGCAAATTTTCCTCTTAAACCTCTTAGACAAGGAGCCCTAGCAATGCAAGGAGCAGCGGCCGAAGGCATAATGAAGCTCAGCTGAAAGCTTTAAGTGATCCTACAGTTCTAATAAACAAATGTTTATTTATATGTTTATTAAAGAGACCAGTTCAAACAAATGGTGTTACACAGTGTACATTATATATTATAAGTATCTAAAGTATAGTGCCCTGATGTATGCAGGTTATATAAGAGTTTATATCAGAAGGGATATATTGTAACAGCTGTGTGAAATTTGCATATCCCAAGTTTACACAGTATATGAAGTATTATTTACATCTGAGAAGAATGGGGCTGTACAGGTGCAATGTGCACAAGTACCCTGATGTATTAAATATTGTGCAACAAAGCCATCTATGAAAAAAGAGAATAATGAAAGAACAAATTTGAGCAAATTTAAATGAGCCTGTTTTGGTTTTTAAAAAAAGAGGGACCAAAAGGGCATCATTGGGGCAGACTGTAGAACGCAAATGTCATTGTGAAAGCAAATCCTAAAAATTGTTTGCGATTTAGAAATCCCAACCAGAGACGTTTTTAAGGGCCCAAAAAGAGTCTTGTAAAAGTGGAAGTATAGTCACCCTTGTTCTTGCTCCCAGTGAGATAATAGAATATAGAAAAGTCTAGTGTTATTAGTGCACAAATGGATCTATACGCCTTAATTATTATTTTGGTGGAAAAACTGTACAAATCCCATCATGCAGCGTTGATTCCACTGTGAAGAGGCAGTGAGATGTTTTTGGTGGTTTTGGGCATGACACAGCATTGTGTAACTGAAACAGTTCATCTATTGAACAGGAGATCTTTCTCTGGAGGCTTCTCTTACAGTTTCCTGCATCTGAGTTAATCAAGGTCAGTGCCAAAGGTTAAAGCATAGACTAGGACAAGACAGGACAGAGATGCGCAATTTCCAACACTTTAACACTTCTTTACGCAAATTAATCATATTTTACATAGTTATTTGTTGTGTGTCCAGTTACATTTAACATTTAATTACATTTAATTTTCCAAAAAAGAATATGCTTGTTGTTGTTTATAGGCATATCCTGCTTGTTTTGCTCTTCTTATCCTGGACCTCAGTGCACACACTGACATTTGGCCGCTGCTATGGATGTCTTCTCTCTAGAGTTGTTAGTGTGTGTTGGACTTTCCCATGGCTCACTATGTCTGTGTTTTTATAACTGTGGAGATGGCTGTATGTCCTGTACAGGCCATGAAAGTGCTGTCATACACTAAACATAAAGGTTCCTAAATGGTTTTTGGATTAGATTCTAAATAAAAACATTATTTGCGGTAGAACTCATGCATTACGTGAAGGTTCTTTAAGCTTAAAGGTTCATCATATGTGTAAGACACATACAGGATATGCGTTTATATTAAACTAGCATTGGCCAGTAGATATTGTGTGTACTGACAGGTTGACATTTCTGTGTTTACTCAAGGTACTAATAGTTCTACTCTGTGACATCCTGCTTCAATGCTTATCTTCACGTTAGATTGTCTTCGGTTTGAGCAAACAAGGATGCAGAAGGTGCAGTCAAGCCCTCGCAAGTATATCTCTGCTGGGCCATTTGTTGTTGGCTGTATGATTTCTTATGATATTATTATAGTAGGTTTGAAATATATTATTGAGAAAAAAGCCAAAATACCTTTGTATAGCTTTATTTGTATGAGCAAGGAAATGAGAGTCTGGTCGGCACATTAAGAGATGTCTCTGTTCACCATTATTACTCAGAGTACTTTTCTGCATGGATTTTTGTAGAGTAGTATGAACAACCCAGAAATGTGAGGAACCTTACATAGTTTACACTGCATTAGTACAGTATCTGAGTGTTTACAGCACACTACATCCTGCATTGCATATATGCCAGTGTGGACATAGCGCTTAGGACATAGTCTAGAACAGAATTTCTCACTTTGAGACATGACGTAGGACCTTTCAGTGTCTCTTTCAGCTAATAAGGTCCAATGATTGTCAATGATACCACCATTGTCTGTGGTTGGAAGTCCACGCTAATAAACATGGTGTTTTCCGATCAAAGTTGCGGTAGGTTCTAGTGCAGAACATTTTCTCCACTGTTCTGGTGTGCAGAGTGATGGCTCTTCTCTGGATATAAAGCAGGTCACCTGGTTAAAAGGGTTTGGTTTATAAGGCGTCACATTGTTCCAGTGGCACTGAATGGCTGTCAGCAGAGAGCACTGAGAAAGCCTTCATGGTTTTAGGATACACACCCTTGTCCCAGAGTGCCACTGACCTGCCAAGTGCCCGGTGTGGTCAACATTTCAGTTTCAGAGTCCAGTTTCCTTTTGAGAGCGATCTCTGATATTGATCTCTCTTTCTCTCTCTCTCTCTCTCTCTCTATCTCTCTCTCATGCACTCATACTCTTTCTTTCTTTCTTTCTTTCTTTCTTTCTTTCTTTCTTTCTTGGTTAAAACACATATGCTCTCTCTCTACCTTTCTGTGTCTATCTCTCTCTTTCTCTCTCACACATTCACTGATTCTTTCTTTCTTTCTTTCTTTCTTTTTTCTTGCAACACATATGCTTTCTATATCTTTCTCTCTCTTCCAGTTAATTCCATATATAAAAGAGCTCCTGTGTATGAGGAGGTTGTGTGAGAAAGGCCAAGCAGTGGTGCAGAGCAAAAATGCTCCAGCTGGGTGTAAAACACACAAGTGTGAAGGCAAAGTCTCAATGCACAGGGACCAGCGAACAGCCATTTAGCTGCCCTCAGCTCTTCTGAGTCCTCTTTGTGCTGTGTGACTGGTGTCAGCACACAGAGAGACTCGGAAGGTCACTGACTTAAAATCGCAACTATCTTTGAAATTGCTTGTGAGAAGATGTTCACCTCTGGTTAATCACACAAACGTGTTACTGTGCGAAGACCCTTTGAGTTAGGAGTGGATTGCACATACCTTGAGAGGGACCATTGTTGGATCCAGTCCTCAAAATGAAAGGAAAAAAAACATGAAAAGAAGAATGAAAGTGAGACGTATCCTGGAACATGATGAGAGAAATAGGAAGGGAGGATAATCAGAGGAAAGAAAGCTGTGGTGACGGGAAAGTGGAAATGATTCAACAGAGACCCCTCAGTGAAGTTAACTCTGAGATCTGTGAGCTGTGCGGTCAGGTCAGGACCTCTGTAGGGCCCTCATGGTGTATCTTACATTCTGTTTAGACAGGACAAATGAACTACTTTAACTACTATGAACATAAATCATATGTACTGTGCTGATTTTGTAAGGCGGTTGTTAATTATGACAGATTAATTGCTCTTGATTTTAGTCATAGGCCAGACGGCGAAATGTAATATCACAGTACTTCTGTAAACGTGGTAACGTAACCATGGTGCAACATTGTGTTAGCTTATGGCTTCCAGAAGCTCCTCTCCACTGTTCTGGTGAGCAAAGTGATGGCTCTTCATTGGATATAAGGCAGGTCACTTGGTTAAAGGGGTTTGGTTTAAAAGGCGTCACATTGTTCCAGTGGCACTGAATGGCTGTCAGCAGAGAGCACTGAGAAAGCCTTCATGGTTTTAGGATACACACCCTTGTCCCAGAGTGCCACTGACCTGCCAAGTGCCCGGTGTGGTCAACATTTCAGTTTCAGAGTCCAGTTTCCTT
This sequence comes from Hydrocynus forskahlii, assembly GCA_037974365.1. NCBI lineage: Eukaryota > Metazoa > Chordata > Actinopteri > Characiformes > Alestidae > Hydrocynus > Hydrocynus forskahlii. Next base: position 9,161,762 of record JBBPCX010000135.1, on the reverse strand, counting down.
TTGAGAGCGATCTCTGATATTGAGAGATCTCTGATTCTTTCTCTCTTTCTCTTTCTCCATAATTATTTGTCCTTTGTGGATTATGTAAGATTTTGTGATTGTGTAAGATATTAGTTGTGGGTATGTACAGTGGCTAAATCTCAGTTTCCATGTACTGAAACCACTTTTTCTTAATAACACAATTTGCATAACAGTGCTTTATGCGGGTCAAACTGTGGTATGTTTTTCATTGATTTTATACAAAATGCATTCAGTGATTTTATGCTCCAAAATTCATGCATACTTTTATCTTTCCAACTCGGCCAGCAGCAATACTTTACATATTTAGAGGAATACTTTACAATTTTAGTACACACACACACACACACACACACACACACACATATATCTTGTTCCTACTGTACAGGATACTGGTACCAGGAGGTGAGCAAGAGTGATTGAGAGCAAATGCTTCAATATTTGTTGTGGTGTGGGATAATGCGGCATTCCATCGCATGCCGTAATTCATCTCTGCATGGAGATGGAAGGTTTATAATTGTCATCCAAATCATCAAATGTCCCTACTTGATGCCATGAATGTTGAAAACATGTGACCAAATTCAGAGGACATGAGGGTCTAGCACGATGCAAGAAATATTACAGTGAAAAGTGAAAAACATTGTATATGTTATATCTTTGGCTTTACTCATAAGCACTGAAATTGTGTGGGTGTGTTCTATAAAATGAGTGACTTGAAGCCTTGTCATGATCAGTATTTTCTTATTTGTAATGTTACCTGTTGATAGTGTTTTTTTAGTTCATTCATTTGGTTGTGTTTTGTGGTTTTATTGAAAGGGTAAATGTGCTAATGTATTAGTTGTTTGAGTCAGTTGTGAAACACAGATGAACTGTTTACTTGTTCTAGTGCATTTGAAGGTTAGATGTATTGTGTGTATTGTGCGTGCACTGGCACTGCAAACTGTGTTAAAGTGTTTTGAAAAAGCGACTTCAGTATTGAGACATGTGACTTAGCAACTGTAAAAAACTGTAATACCATGATACCTAAAGAAATATTCATGATACATGATATGTCACAATGTTAAGTTGGAATGGGCAAGAAGAACCAGTGGTTCCACACATTAAAATACAATCAATCTGGTTAAATAGGCCGCATTATTCTCTTTCTGTTATGGGCATACAAGTTTTCAAAGTTCTTTAAGTACCAGTGATGTGATCTGAAAAGCCTGTTGAGACTGTCATGTAGTATAAATGCATGATCTATATTATGGAATTTCTTGTTTTGGATTCCTGTCCGACCTTTTTCCCGCTCCCTTTCTTTCTTCTTCTCTAGGTCAATAAGGAAGGAGCAGCATGTGTAGCTCTCTGAGCCCCAAGCAGCAGCCGGCTGGTCCCGGCCTGACTGACCTGCAGCAGTACAGCCAGTGGCTGGCAAGCAGACATGAGGCCAGCCTGCTGCCTATGAAAGAAGATCTGGCACTCTGGCTCACCAGCATGCTGGGTAAGCAGGGGTCAAACGGGCTGCAATAGATTTTGTTTGATTACTCGCTTATGTTAACCTCTAAAAACAAGCAACTTAGATAGCTAAGGATGTTGTTCTGTAGTGGCACAAGGCTTCTTGGCCACTGTATACTCTTTCACAATGCTGTAAAATGAGGAGTTGTCTTATTTTGGGCTGTATATATCTTGTTGGAATGATTATTTCAGTGTCTCTGTGAGCATCTAAAGTGTACGTCTTTGTGGCATTTCTGATCATTCCAGCGCTCTAGACAAGTTTAGTCAGTGATGGGAGGGGGGATGATCATCATATTTTTCATGGCCCAGGGAGTGGGTGGTTTGGGCTCTTATGCTTCCCTGTAAGGATAAATCATGGAATAAGTAGCAGATTAACAAAGAAGTAAAAGGGAAGTGTCTGTGGTGCTAGGCGAGTCAAGGAGGAACTGCTGAAATGTAATTCATTTGCACTGGCGTCGTCCCGCAGTAATTTTCTTTTGCAAGGTGTACGGGTTCAAGGCAATCATAATCGAGCCTATAGCAGTTCCTTGAGAATCCTTGGTCTTCTTTTGTGTTAAATATAGCTTCTTTGTGTGTGTGACTGTATTTCCACACATTTTCCAGAATTTACTCAATATTTGGTCTGTACTCAAACTCAGCAGTGATTCAGAAGCAAGACACAAATTACGAGAAGAAGAATGGTGGTGTGTCATGGTTCTGGCCTGGGCTGTTTTAGTGCACTTGCCTGTGTTCAATGTGTGTGTGTGTGTGTGTGGAGTGGGACGTCAATGGAATGTCTGGCAGCGGGCAGTCCGTGCACAGCCAGCAGAGGCAGAAGCAGCGCCTCTGGTCAGCCTGGAGCCGCAGCGGACCACACAAACCACTCATCTGCACTGCAAGTGCCTTCGTGAACCTTTAAGCTCATTTGTGGCTGCCTCTAATGGGACATGAAGGCAGATATCTGTCCTCAGATGTGTGTAAGGAGTGTGATGTGTGAGCACAGCTGGGACAGCTACCACCACGTTATGGGGGCTGCTGTGCAGAAGTGGCAGATATCCTGTTTGTATCTCAGCTGTACACTTCAAATAGCATGCAGGCTTTATATTTACATGTTTAAAGTTGTAAAGTTGTGATTTCTACACTAATAGAATGTATTACATCACCAAAGCTTTTAAACTGAATGAACAAATGGGTTATATATTTGATTCATGTAGAAATGAGGTTAATTCAGTGTCTAGGTAGGTAATATATTATAACTATTGACTTAAATTAAATCATGATATCAGTTCTTCTAAAGTGCTGAAAACTATGTTAAACACTGAATGACAACTGTGTATTGTAAAAGAATTATAGTGAGCCTATATTTATAGTGAGCTATAGTGAGTTCAGGGTGCAGTACGTATATAAACTGAATAAACACGTATCTGATTAGATGTCTGCTAAAGATCCTGTAAAAATAATAATTGCCTTATTAATGCTACAGTCCAACCTGTTCACAAACTGCAGAAAAAAACTGGTTAACCTGTGTTGTGAAAATGCCTTAAAATGTAATGATAATTGTATTTTCACAATACTGCAAAGCCTTAAAGGAGAATTTTTCAACATTCTCCATAACTCAATGGATGAGATGTAAATGTGGTCATTAAAAGTGGTGGAGAAATTTCGAAAATCAGATTTCTTTACTGTAGTGGTGATAGGCCCCAGGAGTCACAGTGTCTATAACACAAATCTAGCCTTTATATTTGCTTTCAGAATCCACCAGAGAACCTTTGAACGTTGTTATGTAATAATTATAAATATGGTAATGATAAATGACTTACATATTTCTGTAATTCCATGAAAACTGGTGGCATTCCTCTTGAGTGATATTCTTCATTCCATTCAAAATATCTCTTTTTTTCTGAGTAGTTGCAGTCATTTACACCGTCACATTGATGCTGTACTTCAGAGGCACGAAGGATGTTTTATGGAATATTTCATTAGATTTTGGTTATGCAAAATGCTTAGTATAAGTCAGAAATGTTTATTTTTGTGTGAGGCTGTCAGTGGAGGTTTTTGCTGTTCTGAGCCACTCTTTGTGGGATGCAGTTTATTTTTGCTTCACTGTATGGAGAAGGAGTGTGGCAGAGAAGGAGGGGAGGAAGGAGGTGGACGGAGGGGATTCTCTCAGTCTCTCCCTTCACTGGCCTCGTTTACCACATTTGGAACTCATTAAAACATCTAAACCCCCTCTACCGCTAATGCGCCCCCTCTTTCAGAAAAAGAATAGATGAAAAAATATTCTCTTTCCACAGACACCCCCAACCCCCTGCCACCACCTCCTGTTTCAGGGTGATCTAACTGAGAAGGAATGGTCGTCTGGAAGCCAGTCAAAAGCAGCAGCCACATGTTGATCAGTGTAGTATCTGTGTGTGTGTGTATGTGTGTCCACGTGTGGGTATGTTTGTGTGTGTGTATAATGTGTGTGTTATCTGGACTACTATGCAAAAAGCAATCAGCTGTTTCCTGGTGAAGCATCAGCATTGCTGTTTGTGCTCATTGCTCATTACTGGAACACGTGTTTATCAGTGCTTGGCTCCTTATGGGCTGTAATAATCCACAGGCTTACACTGACTCTTCACTTTGACTCATCTCAGCTATTCATCTATATATTCCAGGCTCAAATATTCTCTCTGCTATTTATCTTTTTCTTTGAAAAAGGTCTACTTATGAAGTTTGTGTGGTTTTGTGTAACAAAAATAGATGTAATAAATTTTTACATGACCATTTCCTTCTCTCTTAGAATCAGGGTTTCATTAGCAGATAATGAGGTCTTGCAAGACAAAAGTGTAACACAATGAGCAAGCTTTCTCCATAAAGTTGATTAATGAGGTTTTTCTAATGTGTGAGTAGTAAACGAACTGATGTCACAAATCTGTGTTTTAGATTTGTGTCTCAAAGCTCTTTTGAGAGCTCAATAATCGCAACAGTTGTGATGCAGTTGTGAGCAATAAACAGCCAAAGGTTGTTTGTTGTATATTTTTTGTTTAATGCTAAACCTTGCTTAACATTGACTATGTTCAGGGGTTGACATAATTTATTTATTTTTTTTGCTCTAGTACTCTAATGAGTACCTACATTAATGAATTGGTACGCACCCAAATTCTACATTTTTCACCTCACCATGGGCGCTGGAACCATTACAACTCAATACACACCCCCACCCCCACTCGGATCTCGACTGTAACCCAGCATCGCACGGGATCTCTAAAAGTTTATCCTGGACCACAGAGGCAGATCACTCCTCTCTATACTGGCGAACGGGTTTCGAACCGGGAATACTGAAAACTGTCGCGCATTTGCGTATCACATATGCCAATTCTTACTTGCGTACCACTTATGTCAATCCCTGACTATGTTATAACTTTGCCTTCAAGATTGATATATGTAAATATATATGTATGTATGTTATATGTAAATCAAAATCAGTCCAGGCTGGGGCCTCCGGAGTGGCGTAACTGTTGGTTGTGTCATCAGCTGTCCAATTACCTAGCGTTAGCGGCACTTAAAAAAAGATGCGATGGCTGCCCTTCACCTTCTCAGTGTTGATAGTGTTGTGTGACTGGGATAGTTATAGTTTGTGGAACTCTTGTACTTTGGAGAGAAAAAAATCTAACAAGGGAAGGAAGTTTGGACTGAATCATTATTTACACATTCAGCATGAATAGGTGTAATATTTTTGTTACGTCACAAAAACCTTACATTTAAAATGAAGTGTTTTCACTGCTTAGTGTCCTTATATGGACCATATGGATGGGGGAATGAAAGGTGCAACTTTAGAAATAATGCTTAGGTTCAACACCAAAGATGTCTCCATGTAATGGGCCTTTTAATTCAGGAAAGCGTTGGACTCTGTTTAATTAAATAATTCTGAGGAATTAGGCAAAGAATGTGAGAGCATGTGAGAGTTTTGTTTTTCAATTTCTCTTTCTCTCTCATCCTCCCAGGTGTGGAGATCACAGCAGAGACCTTCATGGACAGGCTAGATAATGGCTTCCTGTTATGTCAGCTGGCTGAGACTCTGCAGGAGAAATTCAGACAAGGCATTGGGGAATTATCACCATCGCGCAAGGTAATCACTCTCTGACACTCATCTCCATTTGTTCCAGTATATGCAGCTCAAAGATTTCTCATTCAGCATCACCAAAACCATTTAAGTCCTGCTTGTGGTAGCCCAGTTTCAGAGCAGAATGCTTGCCATTTACTCACTGCTGTGTTTCAAAGGGGGTTCTTCTGGGGCTGGAGTTCTCTACCCCTATTTTATGGTATCACTTTGAAGAACCCATTTTTGTAACTACTTTCCATATACACAAGAGTGTATAGCAGTCATGCAGATCATCAGATATCAGTGTTATTCAGTGTCTGCACAATCCTTGGCCTCATCATTCCACATCCTGACCAAGATCCTGACACACAAAACCCTAGAGGACACTGACACTTTTATTTCTATTGTATTCATTGATTGCTTAAACCATGTCTCTTTAAAATCTCTTACGAATATATATATATATATATATATATATATATATATAAAACTACCCTGGAGAGCAAATGGAACCATTCAAATCTGTATAGATTCCACTTCACCTAGAATGACAGATGCAAATGCAACATATGCAATGTTTTTGTTTTTTTCCATAGGGCTCTAAGTTTTGGTTCTCTGCATACTCTTGGATAAATTCACTCATTTCATAATCTTATATACATAGATGTGTGACATTACATATTCATGCCTCAGCTCCCTGAAAATCCAAGGTTTCACTCCAAGACCTTTTATGGAAATTCAACTTATCACATGCCAAGATACAGTCCAGTGATGGATTTTATGAATCTAACAACTGCAGAATTGATGGATTCATTGCTCCAGATTTGTGTGTTTGTCAACCTTAAGGAAACTGGACCGAACCCAATGTCTCAGTCTAGGTGCCTGACATGAGATGTGTGTGTGTAGCATTTGGACATTGTTGTACTGCGCTCTCTCACACAAAGACTTTTGTCTGAAGTCATGGCCACTTGCCATCTCCTCCTAAAAACTTGCCATTGTGGGATGGTGAACTTCGGAAAAATGCTGAGCGTGCTGATTTATACAGAGCCGGCTAACGATAGCGAGGAGTCGTTAACTTTTTTCTCAAAACTCCCCCAGATGGGAAAGGCATTAAGAGCGAGAGATTTCTGGTGGTAAATTAAGAAAATATTTCTGCTTTTGTTGGCGGAAACCCAGCTTCTTCAGAGTCTCCATAATGGGATTTTTTTTGCTGGTTATGACTCCCTACAGCTCAGCTAATAGAGCCCCTCAAGAATAACAGTGCAAAGGAACAACACTATGCAGGTCATTACCATGCTGAATTATATCACTTTTACTCTACCTTCAGAAAGCCATATCCCGATGCACCCTGTTATCAAAGTTTTAGTTCACGTTATTTTGCAGTCATTAAATTGACAATAAGGTAAAACTTTATGAGAGAAAAATAACATAGATTCTGCAGTGGAAGGATGTGCCTCATGGCTCCACATGGATCCTTTCAGTTATGAGAAACCTAACCAATACAGCCCTGAGGGACAAGATTACATTTCAAGCGCATCATCTTTCAGTCAGTATAATGATAGCAAACAAATGATTAGTAAAATACATGCAATGGATTCTGTTGGTCTATTTGTCATGAAATTTTTAATTATGTAAAAAGCAACAAAATGGAGATGCTAGGCATTGTAGTATAATGCTCATAGGTTTGCATTGGGCTTACTTCAAATATTATTCTTGGGCGGTTAGCAGTAAGTTTATTATTCATGACATTAACTGTAACTTTTCAAAGTGCTCTGAAAAATCTAAGTGTGTTTCCAGTGTTGACAGGGAGGACTATTACTTATATTACCATGGTTGATGATCATATCATGGAAGGCATGAAGTAAGGGTGTCACTATTAAACAAATAGTGATGGTTGTGTCAATAATACATTGAGTTATTAAAGATAAAAAAAATGAATATAATGACATTTTGGAACACTTTACAGTAAGACTGCCCTTATAAGGTGTTTATTCATGGTAAAAAAATACTTTATTAGTGGATAGTAATGGTGGTCATTAAAACTCTTAAATCATTATTAATCATTGATGGAAAAGTTACATTAGTAACTAGCAAGATCTGAACTTTAATACAGATGAATGTGGACTCATGAATGGACAGATGAATGTTTAGTGAAGGTTTTAGGAGTTGCAGTAATGCATTATTCATCATGGAAGTGAACATCAAGAAGATCAACTGTAATTAGTGTTTTTTTAATCAAATAGTCACAGAGTTCAGTCGAGTAATCATGACAGCTCTGGCTTAAAGGTATCAACAGGTCAGAGTTACTGAGTCTGCTGCCTTTTAGGGGGCGCAGAGAGGACAGATACATGGAAATATCTGAAGTCATGTCTCCTGAGGGACAGAATGAGAGAGAAACGGGACTAAGAAGGACGGAATGCTAGACTCTATTGATCACATAGAGCACAGGAGAATGAGAGACAAAATCTACAAAATGGGAGAAGGTGAAATGACATAGGTTTCCATGTATGTGTGCATGTGTGTGTGTGTGTTTGTGTGTATGTGTGATACAAGAAAATATGAACAAAGAGGTTTCAAAGTTTGTCCTGTTTATCCTCTTCTGTGATTGTAAGAGGGCTGTGGAAAAAAGCTGCTCTAACCTGAACTCATGACAAAACTTCAGAAGGCACTCATCAGTCCAGTACAGCGCTCCTCTTGTCTCTGTCTTCTCCAGCTGAACTGTTTATTATGTAATGAGAGATTTCATACGTGCTCATGTCATTTTTAATTTCCTTCTGCTCCATGTGAACCATGACTCATTTTGGTCAATAATTTTATGTAGTTACTGTAGAGCCCTTAACAAGCTCAATAGCCTGGCTATAATATTTTATGCCCTGTTGGAATGCTGTTTGGCAGCAGAAATATGTATAAATGTAAAGCTGTAGATAATTAAACTAAAAAGTACACTAAAAGCTATTCATGTGCACGTTTGCCCGGCTAGAGAATCACAGTGGAGGTAAGAAATTCATCTGCAATGACCCCTTGGTGTTAAAGTCTAGTCTGTCTATCTACCTGTTAGTATCTCTTTCTTTGTCTTTTTACTGTCTTTTTTCAACAGCCACATCCCATACACTGTCTATGGGTTTGGCATACTGAATAAATTAGAAGTTTTAAGTTAGTATCCAGACCTTAAAAAATCGAGCTCATTAAACTTTGAATAATATGTTAACATAAAACACTGATATTAAACATTCAGTTAACTCAAATGAGGTAACACCATTTTAAATTAAAATACAATACAATACAATACGATATACAATGTAATCAAAATATGTGCTGCGATCACACTGTAGGCGTTTTTTTTCGTGGTAGGACAATGCTTCACTACCCTATGTGTTTTAACGCGCACTGCGTAACATTGCCTGTATCAGCGCTAAGTGGTGACTGAGGGACAGTAGGAGAGACAGAATGAGTTGATTCCATATCGTTTTTGTTTGCAAAGCGGTTGAAACAGGTGAGACGAGAAAAGTCTCTAACCCTAACTCTAACAGTCACCAGTTAGCGCAGCTAATGGTGGTGTTACGCAGTGCGCATTAAAGTACATAGTTTAGTGAAGCACGAAAAAAGTGAAGCATTGTCCTAGCATGAAAAAAAGCCCTAAAGCGTGATCGCAGCACGTATTTTGATTTCATTGTACATCGTGATGGGTTTGTTTTTGAATAATAATATCAAAGCGTTCTTTGACTTTTATCAACCACTGAACCAATTTTGGTGCTCTAGAGAAACATGTTTAAAAGAACCATAGACAGCAGATATTCTGTATCCTTTATAGAGAAAAAACTTTAAGAAAATCATGTAGACATTCAAACCGTTCGTTGAGTTGTAGGGGCTCCATTTATAACCATTGCCTTTACTGAAGATTTTTAAAGAGCCTCCTTTTAAGGGTGTGTAAATGTCTGGACTCTTTGCTATTATGTGACATGACTACCTAAACAGAGAACCAGTGTCGGATTGTGTTTTTCAGAGACAAAAAGTAAGATCAGTTGCCAAGTGTGAATAGGAGCTTTTGCCTTAATAATTCTTTCATTAATTTTCTGTTACCACTTGATCCTTACTAGGGTCACGGGTAGCCGGAGCCTATTCCAGTGTCTACGTGCACGAGGCAGGGACTCACCAGCCCACCGCAGTGCACACACACACACACACATACACTGTTCACTCACATACTCACACCTATGGTCAATTTAGAATCCATAATTCACCCGACATGCATGTCTTTGGACTGCGGGAGAAACCCACGCCACCATGAGGAGAACACACACACACAAGGCCTGCCTTAATAACAATTAGACTATCATTAAAATATATTGAAAATCTTATGGCCCAACAGATTAAACACCTAAAAGGTTTGGGTACTGAGATCACAACAAGAAAAATGTGTCCTCCATGTTGCTATTCCCAGGGTAGTACTGTTATCAGTTTTTCATTTAATTTTACAGTTTTGTTTTGTTTTTTTTGTTTTTTTCAAAGAAAAGTGGCAACATTCACACTGCTTTAAATATATTATTGCATTTATTATATTATTTAATATATTATTGCATAATCCAGCTGAAGCTGGAAACTCCAAAGAGTGAAAATATATTTAAGTTAAATGTAGTTGCAAAAAATTGGAGACTTTGAACATTTCAGCTTGGAGTGTGTGTGCTTGCTGATGCTGTTGTAGCAGACTGTGGGGGAGCCAGAGTAATAGTTCTGGAAAAAAGCTGGAGAAAAATCTGATCCACTGTAGACTTCATTCTTCCTGCATGACATAACCATACCTATCGCAGACCCAGACACACATATCCTGTATGAAAGCATATGTGGTATAAATCTCATTGTGTGTGAATAAGTGGTGTATTATGTGACATAATCTTTTGTTCTCAGCAGTTTCTATGTCTGCAGCTCGTCAAGCCTCCATTGCACCACCTCTCTCTGTTATGTTCAGTATTGATCTCTGAAAAGAGGGTGGGTGTTGTAATGCCGAGCTTCAAACAGAGCTGTGGAAGACACAAGGGAAAAGATCAGACAGTGATCAGTGATCAGACCCTGAGAACGAGGGAGAGAACTGCAGGCTTACAGGGTGACGTCTGTTTAGCTAATATCTATGAAGGGAGGGAGAGAGAGAGAGAGACAGAGAGAGAGAGAGAGAGAGAGAGAGAGAGAGAGAGGGACAGGAAAAGGGGAAGGGGGAGTAAGAGGGGGGAGGGAAGGAATTGGGCAAAAAGGAGAGAAGGAATATTGAGGAGATGGGAGAGGGGATTTCTAATGTTTCTAATGATCTGCAAATCCAGGTTGAAGCCAGTTTAAACTTAACCAGGGACAGTCTGTAAAGATCCCACCTAAATTATTTGGCCCCTGCGAACTAGGAAAATACCCCTCATAAAACATTTTGGCTAGTTTTCACGTGTGGACAGGTTTAAAGGCCCCATATCAAGGAAAAGCAGAGATTTCTCAGTTGATTTTATTAGAAGAGTTGGTGTAGTAGTTAGTCATTGTTAAAGCATCCCATTCACTCCACTATGCACACAGTCTGTTTATGGCAATTAAGCATCATATATGGTGCTTAATTACCATAAGAAAAACAAATACACTTTTACAAACGGCCCACAGCAATTTAGCCACATATCTGTGATAAGTGAACCACAGGGGGAAAATGAAACACTGGACGGATTTGGACAAGGGTTGTTTAATACAATAAATTATATAGTAGTGTCTCTTCTGTATTAATGCAATATCTACGATTATCTGTGATTATCTGTGATTTCACAATGAGGAGGATTTGGTGTTTTTTAATTACTAATGATTTATTTCAGCCAATCCCCAGTCGGAGGATCCCGTGTAGGGCGAGTGCTCCTTCGGGCTCTTTTTTTGCCCGTGACAACACAGCCAATTTCCTGTCATGGTGTCGAGAGGTGGGCGTTGGAGAAACCTGCCTGTTTGAGTCTGAGGGGTTGGGTAAGTAAGTGACTACATGGTGTACTGTCCTATAACAGCAAAAAAAGTTAACTATCCGTAGTGAAAAAGAGAAAAACTGCTTCTGTTTTTCTGTTGTACGATAGATTTTATAGTTACTGAAGTTTTCACACATTGATTTCCTAAAAATGTGGAACTTTGGTCACAGCGTGAAGCTGACCTTCAGATACCCGATTACTCAGTTTTGAGCCAAACTGCGGTTACAGTGTTTTTTGTCTGGAAGGCACAGTTAGTACCCTAGACTGACCTTTCCACACAATATGGAGCAGTGTGTGAGCCTGCCTCAGTGTCTACATACAGGTACTGAGTTTGCTTGATGAACTCCAAGGCTGTTAGTGTAAATTTGCTATTCTGATGAGGCGGACCAACACTAGGATGCACACTGTACATTCCTTTGTAAACATACTGTTGGAAGCTAAAGGACAGGGTACACAAAGTAGATGGGAGAAGATCCAGTCTCAGTGGGGATTTATGGAGTGGCTTTTTGCTTGCTGATGGCAAACAAGGAGACCCTTGTGTTTCTCGGCCTGTCCACCTTAGGGCTCTACACGCAGACGTCTATGAACTAGAGATGAATACAAAGAAGGACAAAAGCATCTCCTCTCTTCCACTCTCCTCTCCTGTGAATAATGTACTGCATGTTATTTTGCTATCTCTATCTCTCGCTGTTTATCTGTCTACCTATCTCTCTCTCTTTCTCTCTCTTTCTGTTTATCAGTCTCTCTATATATATTCATCAATCTCTCTCTCCCTCTCCCTCTCTCTCTCTCTGTCCTGCTGTTCTCATTTCTCTCAACTGTTGTAACCCGTGGCTGGCTTAGAAGACACAAGCCTTAGTGTTGAAACAGGTTGTCTGTGCGTGTGTATGTGTGTGTGTGTGTGTGTGTGTGTGTGCGTGGGGACATAGACAGAGGGAGAGAGCAAGAGAGAGAGAGAGGGGAGGGGCAGTGAGACAGCAAGGGAAAGAGAGAGAGTCACAGATAGAGAGAAAGAGAAAGCGAGAAAGAGGCATTGGCAGAGAGAGAGACAAAGAGAGAGAGAGAGAGAGAGAGAGAGAGAGAGAAAGTAGGGCAGGCAAGTGGAACTGATTCCTCTGAATGCGAGAGATATTTTTTTTCCTCTGTGCCCTACTGCAGTAGCACAGTGAAAGCTTTGTGTAAGTGTGTATGCATGTGTGTGACCATATATTTTTGTGGTGAGGGCAGTGTTTTTATGAGATGTGAACTCTTGGCAGTTTTCGTCATTCTTTCTTCAGAGTAAAATGGTGTGACTGAATGCATCGGCACCCCAGGCCATCAAGGGGAGCAACTGTGAATTGTTTTTATATCTTTTCTGTATTGTGTGTTCGGTCCTGATTCTGAGCAGTGTTGTGTGAAAAAAAGTTTGGAACTTCAGCGTATTGATTCATCGACAGACTTTAGATACAGATATGACTGCAGCCAGACAGATTTATTTACCTCTTAAAGTATCAGCCTTGAGAAGATTAATTTTCTTTTTTCTTTCCCTTTTTCCTCTCCACTTTTTTCACAAAAATAGCGAAATGCATGCATGGAGATGACTTTAAATTCAGGTGGGATGCCCGAAGGTTTAAAGATGAGATGAAAATCTTGATGTGTTTACTGCATGTTGCTGTGTCTCACCTGACCATTACTCACCCATGGGTATGAATCATGAATCATGAGAAATGAAGGAGGACTCTTGGAACAGGTGTTTTGTTGGGCTATAAAACTCACATCTGCATTTTGAGCGTCACACTTTCATGCCATTTCCCAGCAGCTATTACAGCACACCAGGCCTGATTTACTATAATTGTTAACTTGTGCAAAATTACTGTCCAGTGCCTGGACAAGAAATTTATTACAGCTAAGGTGTTTCTTATAAATGACGCACAACATATTTCAGTATGTATGGCTTATTGTGTGTTTTGAGAGATTTCAGCTTCATATGCATCTTCACCCCCTCTGTGTGCCTACTCACTGTCTATTGATCGTTTTCATGAATTACTCATCAGCTGATCCATTGTTATTTTGATGTGATTCAAGATGCATGGGCAGGTGTTGGAAGATGTCTGAATTATGCTATAATAATAATTTGTGAATGATTACCTCCAGTTTTGCACAAACAACCACATGAAGTGTGCCTCTGTCTCTTGGAGCTGGGGAGGATAGCATCCAGGTAGGTGAAATACAGGCATAGTCCTTAGCTCCGTAATTCACTCTTCAATTTTAGATGCCAGAGAGACATTTTGATGGATGGATTATTGTGTCTAAGGTATAAAGTGGAGCCACCCGGGTTGATTAAGCTGGAGAAAGAGATTGAGCAGGAAGAGAAAGCCCCCGAGCCTCCTCCCTCCCCTATCTCTCCCACCCAAGTCTCTTCCTCCAACAAAAGCTCCTGCTGCAAGAAGAGCACTGGCAAGCTCCTGGATGATGCAGTGAGTATGAGGTCTAACTTAAGAACCAATAGAGATATTACTGCTGGGGTAGGCAATATGAGGTTAAAAACTTAACATAATCTACATCTTCCACATCTGTGTCTTACAGTCAGTTAGCAAGGATAGTACTTTTGTTGCTTTTCACCTGAAACTCCCTTATAATAGAGGCCAGCAATAAGATGCTGAATCCTCTGAATTAACATTTGACATATGTGATTTGTTATTTAATAATTTGGGATACAGTGGTGAAACAGTAGCATCATCATGGACCTCATAAAACACCTTCACTACATTTTAGTTAAAATAAGATGTTTTTTCTGTAGAGATTCTATCCACTTGATTCTATCCAGCCAACATGCTCCTCCAAGTGCATCGAACAGTATAGAGACATTTCTGTAGCAGCAGTTCATGTAGTGGTGTTTCACCTCAATAAAAAGAAATATCACCTTCACCTTCCCAGTGTTGGTGGTGTGATTGTGTGATTGGAACAGTTTGTAAGTGGAACTGATCATGACCAGAGGGGGAGTAAACTGGGAAAAATCACCACCCCTCCAGAGGACTGTGGTTTGTTTTAACAATGAACTCACAGACTCTTAAGAGACTAGTGCAGTAATATTCAGAGATGGGCTTCAAGTTGAAATATTTACTAAATTATTTACTTTAAAGCTGGAATATACAAAGTATATATATGGCACCTTAATGTTTTAAAAGCTCCAAATGTCTATGTGATGTAGTATTAAACCAAGCTACTTTAAAGAGGAACTCTCTACTCTGATGCGTTGTAGAGAAATGTTCAGAGTAAAGCATTACTCTGCACATTTCTCTAAATTATTTTATGGTGGTAATAGATTCCAGAGGCTTGGATGTCTATAACGCAAATGTAGCCATTTTATTTACCATTTAAAATGTTCAGTGAACCTACACTGGAATATTCCTGTAACACTCTGACTATACAGTGCTTACAATGAATGTAAAGTTACAAAGAGTTAGGAGATCTGGTTATCCTCAGAACAAATGGCTTGCGTGCTGTATAACTGTAACTGAAAAAAATGTGCGGATGTGTATGTTTTTGTGTTGCTCAGGTAAAGCACATTGCTGAGGAACCTCCCTGTAAGTGTCCTAATAAGTTCTGTGTGGAGCGTCAGTCACAAGGTCGCTATCGTGTCGGAGAAAAGATCCTCTTCATTCGGGTGTGTACTTTATATGCATATAAAGAGTTACATTCGCCTGCAAGTAGATGTACATCAATTTTTACTACAGTCCAAATGTTTGGGAGTAACTAATATCTAATTTTAACGGATCAATTAAAATGCACACTAGCGTATTTATCCATATTGTGCACAAAATTCTGGCTAAATTTCTGCGCCTCAGTGTGAATTTGAAGGGACTTGCTAACACTGCAATATGAAACTCCTCTTGTTTTTGATCATGCATAGTAAGGGCAATCTTAATAGGCTGTGACAGCTTATGTGTGTGTGTGTGTGTGTGTGTGTGTGTGTGTCTGTGTCACACATTTCTATAATTATGTGTACAGCAACATACAAATTTCCTCTCTGTATTCTCAGAAATGAATGGTACATTTCTCAACTGCATTCAAGGCTTCCTACAAAAAGAGACAGCCTTGAGTCACACAATTGCAGAGAGATACACTCTATGTCAGCGGCATCCTTGGCTTTGAGTCACGCTTCAGGATTAAATCAATAGTGTACAACTAATTCTTCATTTGCTTTGCTCCTGCTGATTAACGCCACTAAAACACTAATCACATCGACCTGATTCTCACAGTCGGATGATCTTGAAGGATTAAATAAAGTGATTAATTGAAGCAGGTGTGTTGAATTACAATTTTGTAACAGTTTAAATAGGCCATTTTAAGTCCATTAAGGCTACATCGAGTCTTTACTTCAGTAAACAGTGCTGAGATATTTAGTTTGTTGAGGTATCAGTAAACATGTTGTGTTGGTTAATGGTAAATTCACTTAGGATATTATTCAAAAAATCACTGCTTCCGTAGAGTACTTACTTAGATTACTTAGATTTTCCCCCCATCTGTCTCTCGCACACATCTGTGAAACTTATTGATAAACATAAATGCAGGTACATGAAATATAGATGGAGAAAGATGCATTAAAGGGTCCTGAATGCACATCCATCGCCTTTAAACTTAGATGTCTAAACTACTGTATCAGTATTATATTGATGTCATTCACTGCATGTGGATCTAAAAATGTGATCTGTATTACCACTGAGACTAATTTAATATTAAATAGTCCTTCCTGACCTCCTCTTTTTGGTTCATGGACCCCAGTTTGAGAACCAGCCTTGACAAAGGTCCACACAAGGAGCATCCCACAAAAAATACACTTCCACTTGACAAACTGTGATTAGAGAGGTAGGCCTGGGACCCATGGGAACTTGTTACCTGGCAACACACAACCAGTCCTGACACAGAGAGTGAGGATGCTTTAGTACAGAATGCCCTCTTTGTGTGTGTGTTTGTGTTTGTGTGTGTTTTATGGAGATGGCTGCCATTGTTGATTTCAGTCAGAGGTTAACAGCAGCAGTGTTGTTAATGTTAATGTTAATGTTCGGCAGAGCAGGCAAATGGGCTCTGTAAATATTTAATGAACTGGAGCTGAAAGGGGGAAGCGTTTGTCAGTAATGACTGCGCTGGACTGCGGTGTGTGGTTTGCTCCGACTATGTTTGATGTTGAGAAGGTTTTGAAGTGTAGATGGAGGACTAAATATAGCACTTCTACAAAATCATGTATCAAACTGGGTTTATGTGTGGATTTTTAACAGGCTGTGCCACCGTTTCTGCAGGAAGACACTTTAACACACTCACCTCTCAGCATGGCTGACAAAATCACGCCTCTAAATCACATTAGGCACTGTTTGAGTCAGTCGACACAGTCCAAACGCCACTTATATCCATCAGTTCCACTCAGATCTCTTTAGATTAGTGTGTGTGTGTGTGTGTGTGTGTGTGTGTGTGTGAGTGCATTCCCACATGGTCATAATGAAGAAATTAGGATGATTTTATTCTCTGAGGCAGATGCAGTATTGCTCTTCCTTTAATTCAGGATTGTGACAATGGTAATACATCATGTTAACACACTTGTGGATGAAATGAGTTGAGAGGGAGGGCAGAAGGTGGCAGTGCAGTTTTAACTCCTTAAATCCCAGTTTTATTATTCATTAAAAAGACATTTATTACTCAAAAAAAAAGATTTTTTGTTCAGTAACTACTATACATTAACTATACATTATTTGGAGATGATAAACAATTATGAAACTAACATGTAAATTATATGCCAGGCTTTGCATTTGTTAACATGTAGTCCAGTGGCATTTATTCTACTGGTATCACAGAGAAGTAACATGCAAATGACATTTTAACATGTTAGCAATCACTGCTTATTGGAAGCATCACTGAAAAAGAGGAAACTTACACCCACCAAACCCAAAAATTGACAGATTGAGTTGAATCAGATGTTTGAGCAGATAAATCACCAAACTGTGCTGAGCCCTCCAGGACCAGAGTTATCCAACGTAATCCAATGCGCACGGCAGAATATCGCAAGCCAAAAATCTTTGGCAGAATAACGCAAGCCAATTGTGAAGCACGTTGCATGAATAACTCATCAATGCTTTACATCAAATTTGAAATATCTACCAATATAATCACAATATAGAGCTTAGTCTATACTGTGCAGGCCTAGTAGTTTTGAGGGTATACTCCCACACACAGACTCTTAAGACATTAAACTGCCACTTGGAGATTAGATTTGAGTTGAGTGTGATTTTGCATTAGCACTGCCATCCTGTGGTTGCTAATAGCAACTGCAATAGCACCAGTGGGCAACATACGGAACTGTGAGAAGCTAATAGATAAGGGGATTATATGAATGAAACATTCATGAAAACTATGGCCCAGACCACAGTGTAAGATTTATGAAAACTATGGCCCAGACCACAATGTAAAATGTTAAAACAAAGTGAAAGTGAGTTCTTTCTCCAGTTATTGCTGAGTTGCAACCGATGTTCTGTAGTTGGCTTGAGTGATCTTTATTGGCATTCCTCAATATAACTCATATTTAGACGAAGTGTCATTCTTCAGGCCCATGGTGCAGCATACAACAGCCACAAAACATTACACAGGACAGCATACTGTGCAGATACACAACAGTGTGAAACGAAAACAGAATGCTATGAATATACCAGACCATAAAACACACTGGACAAACAATATACTTACTTGACATGGCAATAAAACAGGGTGTCTGCGCATTTGACCTCAGGGTCATCTAGCATTAAATGACGCCAGATTTGTGCTTAGAATCTTTGTTCTCAAATATTCATAACTAGAGAACCTTCCCCGTTAATAAATTACGGATCCTTTCCTGCCAGCCATCTTTGTGTGTTGCCCGGCAACCAAGGCCAAGCAATTCATAGTTCCTATTAGAAGATGTAAAGGCAGCGCAGTCGTCCTCTCCCCTTCAAATAATTGAAATTCCGATCCTTCAGATGCCTCCTGTCCATGGACAAAATGTTTTTTGTCTCTGAGAGGTCACCGAGTCTGCCCATGGCTCTTTTTTCTTAATGCAGCGTTCTTCTGTTGCAGAGAGCAATTAAAATTCTTATCTTTGTGAACAAGTGGCCATTGCTTACACTGACTGAGGACTTAAGGAAAGAGCAGCAGATATCTAATACACTAACCTATAGAGGAAAGGTTTAATGTGCGCATTATAATTGAACTGCTTCCTATTTTAACAGTAATCCTGGTGACCTCAGGAAACTCTGAATACAAATGGATACTGTACACTTTGTAATGGACTATGCTGTAGAAAGAGAGTATATGTTGGAAACTGCTGACCATGAAAGTGTTGACCTTCACTGCCAACCTTGTCTCTCAGGTTTTGCCCCGCTGACACTGTGTGTGTGCACAGGCATATTCCACAGTCTTGTATCATATCCACCCGCGGTCATGTGCAAGCTGCCTCAGTGTGCGTGTGTGTGTGTGTGTGTGTGTGTGTGTGAAGCAAAGGTTTTCAATATTGTGCCCTTCTCTTCTATTGTGTGCTGTAAAATGTGATTGAAATCTCCTCTCTACACCCAAAGCCTATTATGCCAGTGATTGCAGAGCCTTGGGGCTAGCCTCACCGCTGACCTCTTGGTAGCCCCTCTCCCTCACCCTGTTAAGCACTTTATATATGTTTCATGTTATTATTCCACTGCAGGGCTGTATGAAAAGTATCGAAAAATATGCTCTATGGTCCAAAAGTCCTTCAGGACACCCCTGTTGTTGTTTGTTTATTTCATGCCTCTCCTCTGGGTTTCATTGTAGAGTTGAAGGTGTGTGATAGCAGTGCTTTGCTCAGTCAGCTCTTTATCTCAGTGGGGTTGCTAGACTGAAGGGCTAGAATGATAGCTTGTCATTTTCCCCCCTTTATGAAAGTTTAATCACATGGATCGATGGCTGTGCGCACTCATAGGTTTGTGTAAAGGATGCCGATATTGGCAAAATTTATAGGTTTGGTGGATATAGAATTATTGGACTGTCAATATTAAATGAGCAGTATAATGGAATATTGGCTTTAGTACCATTCTGAACAGGTACGTAGAGTTGTGTCCTTGGCTTGTCAACCCAAAAATTAGAGGAAGCTGCAGTGTGTATAATGTCACTGAATCTAAATTGTAACTTAAAGATATCATTTTTACCTTTTACAGGGATATTAGTGGTTGATAGTGGTCTGCTTATCTTTACTGGATCGTATCAATAATAATACTGACAACAGCAACAACAACAATAACATCATTTAAAAATAAAAATAATAATAATATAAACAACAACGATACCACTAATAATACAATTTCTTCTCATATATTATTATTACTGATGTTATTGTTTACATTATTATTAATATTTATATTTTTTAACAATGCTATGCTTTATATTTCGGCATATTTACTCCCCCCTCTCATAATGAATTTTACTTATACAAGGACTAAGAATTGTACTTATACAAGGACATATCCACCATCTGTTAGGGAAGAGGATGAGGGAGGAGGGGCTGTAATATTTAAATGAGCGACTGGGTTAGAGCCTCTGGGGAATGCACACATGTGAACACCCAATTTGTAAGATGTGTGGTCGTCCTTTTACTCCTGCTTTACTTTATTGGATTTGAGAAGAGATTGCCATGACACTTGGGAATGTGCCTCAGGGGGATTGGCAGGTGACAGTAAGCCAATATTGGGGTGTGAAGAAACGAGTGGAGGTGTTGAGAGAATAAAAAGTGAATTCGGGGATGTTATGCATGTGTGTATTGAGGACAGGGAGGTTTCAGGTGAGTACTTCTGTATTGGTGTTCTCGGAATGATTTTCCTCTATAGCCAAATTCTTGCCTCATAAATAGAGATTCTGAGAGATCCTAGTTCACCTAAATTACAGTGGCTAACCCTTCCATATCCAAAGGTGTTATGTTTTCATATGTTTTACCTTATGTTTTCAGAAATGCTAATTTGTAGTATTTTATATATATGATTTGTCTTGCAGTCATATTATTACACATGCTATCACTCTTTCTTTGATTTTTATAGATGTATTATATGTATGTGTGTGTGTGTACTGGAATACTTACTCAGTTTGAAAGACATCATGAACATGTTGACCTCAGCTCCTATCAATATCTTAGTGTTAGGGTGAGAGTTGTAAAATCATTCAAAAACTTTGGAAGTGACTGATGTTTGTTTGCACATAAGCATTCTCTGTCTGCTCTATCCTCCTCTGTAGATGCTGCACAATAAACATGTGATGGTGCGGGTGGGTGGTGGCTGGGAGACCTTTGAGAGTTACCTCCTGAAGCATGACCCCTGCAGAATGCTCCAGATCTCCCGTGTGGAGGGCAAGACTTCACCCATCTCCAGTAAATCCCCCAGCATTAAAGACCTCAGCCCCGACAGCTACCTGGTGGTAGCTGCCCACTACAAAAGTAAGAAGTAGTAGAGGCCAGTGGCAGGCGAGAAATGTAAAGAATGAGTGATGAGATGGACCTCTTATCTTTAATGTAGTCACTGACATGTAGAGCACAGTATCACATCTTAAGTCCCTTTATCCACGTCGTTTAGCATTTTACGAAAGAGCGAGCAACCTTAGCTTTCCTAAGAATGTGGCCTTCATCCATATAAATTATGAACTTGTGGAACGCTCCCATCCAAATTTGGTGCAAAAGCAGCAGGTTCTTCAAACTAAGTGCTCATAGTCTGAAAATATTTGAGATTTTTACTCAGTTAAAGAAAATGAATACAATACATAGACTGCTTGTATTTATATTAGCTTCTTGGCCTATTTAGCTAATTTAACACACTGCACAACACAATCTAAGGTACAGAAGCTCTGAACTACAGAGTGGGAGTATGGACTGGAATCCAAAACACATGGACTGTGTAACATGTATATTATTATTCATCTCAGAATGCTATGCATTGACTCGTTGACGATCACTTCTAGCCTGGGATTGCTTTTGATATATTTAGTGTAGATTATGGTGATTTTTTTGTTCTTTTTTAGGCTTTCAACAAACGTTTACTTTAGCTAGCTGACATTTTATATAACAAGTGCTTGAAGTTCGTCATCTCATCTGTAGGACTGAGCTGAGAGAAATTGAAAGGTGAATTCGAGTTGTAATGTCTCCCTTGATGGGTGTATTTACATTTCTATTAGAACTTCTATAATAAGCAATATTAATGACAATGTTTTTATATATATTTTGGGTGTTATGATGTCCTATGTTATCAACATTATGCAAAGTCATTTTTTCTTGAAGTTGTTTACTTCTTAGCAAGTGATTTTCTTGTTTAGACTTTACTGTTTTACAGGATGTGTTTATTATAAGGACAGAATGGTGATGTAAAATGATGACAATTCCTGTGTTGCAAGGACAATCAAATATACATGTTAACATGATTCAGTTTGTGTCTGATCTGGGGTAAAATATCTTAACTTAAACTTGTCAAGTTTTTTTTTTACCCACTGTACAACAAATACTGGGAACAAATGTAGGACATTCTGTTTTTAGTTGTACTCGCTAATGAACATGAAATGATGCATGGTGCCTAGGGGAAACAGCCTGGGAAGAGGCACTACTTGCAGATTTATTCTATAGTAACCTCAACTGGCTGAAAGGCATATAGCAATTTTCTTTTTGCGCTGGTGTGAAAAAGCAAAACGAGATTGTTGAGAGAAGAGGCTTAAAATAAGAATATGAATTTATTTAGACCCATTAAAGTGGCACAGCAACATCATCACCTTTACGGGGTCAGAGCCTGTCTAAGCATTGACAACAGTTTGGGGGTTTGAGGGAAAAACCTAGGGTTGCACCGATACCACTTTTTTACAAACCGATACGAGTACGAGTATTTTTATTTGTGTACTTGCCGATACCAAGTACTGATACCAATATTTCTTAGAATGGTGTCCATGCAAGT
>JBBPCX010000135.1:9089462-9113938 GCA_037974365.1 Hydrocynus forskahlii | reverse complement strand
TCTCTCTCTCTCTCTCTCTCTCTCTCTCTCTCTCTCTCTCTATCTCTCTCTCTCTCTCTCTCTCTCTCTCCCTCTGTCATTCCTTTACTCAGTTAGAAATAGAAATGCCAGCGTTTGAACTATAAATGAAGTCATTATAAAAAAGCATAGCAGGAAGTGTATTTTTAGTGTATTGATTCAAAAGCCCATGAGACCCCACTATAATCAGCTGCTGCTTTGTCCTACTGTATAACAAGCAGCCTAGTCCATTTATTCCAACATTTATTTATAACTTTTTCTCAATGTTGATTCAGGTAGGTCACTGTGAAAGCACCCTTTACACAAAGAAAGCATGTATAATTAAAGTTTCATAAGAGGAAGTCTACAATACTTTCACATTGGAAATCGTTCTATGAGGCCAGGAAAAGATTATGAAATGCACTCATGGTAGATTCGGCTTTCAGTTCAGCCCTCCTCGCAGCCAAAAACTCTCATTTCAGAAAGTGATTTAAGCTTTGGTTACTAATCACACAGATTATAAACGCAAATCACCTTTTGTATAAACGGATAAACCAACAAATAGATCAATGTCAGCGTGTCCTTCTCTCTTTGTACATTAGCATCAAATAATTGTGTGCGGCGCATAAAGTGTAATTGCCTGGCTAATGCTAATGAAATTCCTCCCAGGAAAGGAGAGCGAGCTGTTCAGTCCATCGGGAAAAAAACAACAACCTGAAGTGTCAGGAAGCTGTCAGTCATGGGATGTGTGTGTGTGTTTGTGTATCAGAGAACACCCTCAGGCCACCCCCTACTGCAGGACATCCTGTATCACTCCTTGTCTCTCGCTCTCGTTCTCACTCTGTCTCCCTGTCTTGCTGATGTGAGTGAACTTAAGCCCTGTGGACTCAGGACTGCAGCGAGCATGGCCTGGATCTGTCTGAAACACCAGCCAGTAATCATCACCTCTGCTCCACATCGCGTCTGCGTGGATGTTTGGATGTGTGTGTATATGTGCGAGTGTATTAAAATGAATAAATATATTAAGGTACTTTCCATACCCAGAAGCACTTCTTGTGTCCTGCACTATGGGTAGAAACCAGGGCAACTCCAGTACCTTTCTCAAACTCCACAGACAAGCTCCTGACTACCTTGAAACTAAACACAAAAAAGCGGACATTTCAGGCAACACCACAACGATATTCCCAGAATACCACAAAACAAGCCTAATCGAAACTATTTCAGTCGTTGCTTCCTGTCTGTCTCTTTGCTGTTATCAGAAAATTGCATATCTATGCTACAGAGAAAAGGAGTCCCATCCTACATTTTCATGTTTTATTTTATTTTTTAAACTGTCCATTTATGAGCTCCACTGTGTGTTTTCTGCATGACCATTTTCCAACCCCTCTTTACCCCGTTTTTGTTACTTTTGATTTTCAGACAGATATCTCTATTCTGACTGGCTGCTCTTTATTATGCATGTTTGAAAAGCAGCTGGGCTGAAACACCTCTTATAACACTGACATTGATAATTGGGCTAAGGTGCTGCTGGCTAAACAGGCAATACAGTGCTGTACTAATTTAATGACATCATAACAACAATGAATTCAAAATAGGCTGTTTTGGAAGCTTTACATATATGGACCATATAGACTGTGTAGTGAAGAATATGTTTTGAAGCTTTTGCAATGTTCAACCCACTCCAGAAGTGAGAAAAATGTGCGGTTTATAATGGGCCCTTTGAAATGTAAATGTAAACAGAAAATCTTGTTTTCTGATGGATTGTTTCTAAACATTAACTTTGGAAGTTTTAGAAGCTTTAAAAGTGCTACAAAGACATCTCTCTCTTTCTCTCTCTCTCTCTCTCTCTCTCTCTCTCCTTCACTTTTAACCAAAGTGGGTCAAGCTATATTAAACTCCTCTTCCAACATCAGCGGAGTGCTACTTGCTAACTCTGCACAGAGCCCTTATAGATCTTGCTACAGTTATGAATTTGATCAGTGGGCAACATATTTAATCTGCAGTATTAGGCCCATTAGCATTACTCAGGTCCATAGATGGATCAGTCTGTACTGAAAAACAATGTCTAACATCTCCTGAATATGAAACACCATTTTGTTGATTTATGTCCTAATATGAGCAGAAAGAAACATGGGTGAATTAAATTATAGACACGTGTAACCAGTGTCCACTGTACTGATAAAAACAGCTTTCATGGCAATGTGTGGATGACTGTTTTATGTCTTTCCCCTATAGCCACAGTCTTCCTTGAATTCTGGAAGAGAAGGAGGGCGGAGCTCACCTACGACTGGGATTTGATTGACTGGGAGGAGGAAGAGGTGAGGCTTGCCCTGAAACAGAAACCTGACAGAGCTGTCAGCTGAGGCTGTTATCTTTTGCTTATCCACAAATGCTCAGCATCATTTACAGAAGCTAAATGTTTAAACAAAAAAAGCACTTTCACTACCTTTTCACATTACTAATAGACATTTGGGTATAGCAACATGAGCTTTGCTGACTGAAATTAGCCATTACTCTGTGATTACTGGAAGACCGCGTTTGGCCAATATCTGTGCTGTTTGTTGTGTTTCTTTTAGTGTAAATCCTGTGTCATGGTGTGTTCTGTGAGTGTGCCTCCTATCGTTATCCTGCCGTGTTTGGTGCATGCTGCGCTTTCTTCTACAGATCCTGCACATGAATCATTTACAGCCATAGCATGAAATCGTCTAAGGATATGTTGAGTATTGTTTCGTGCCTTCGTGCCTTTGCAGCCTTAAAGGTAGTCTCACCAAGAACTGTATCATACATAATACGCCCCCCATCTTCTGGACATCAGCAACATCAGAATTCGGACTCAACAACACTGTCCTTTTGAGTACAGACCCACCGTGGGTCTGGGTGTTGCTGTCTTTTCTCCATTTCAGTTCTAGTGTTGGTGTCTTTGAACGCGTTTTCTGTGTCTGATGGACATTTGTTGAATCTACCTTTAAGCAAAACAACATTTGTACTCAGAGCCAGTAGAAGTAGAAGTAGGCTGCTTATACAAAAGTCATCCAGTCCATATGAAAAGGCATCCATGATGTCATCATCTGTTCTTCCTGGGACAGGTTACCAAACCCAGTGAAAACAAACGATGATGCCATACATCTGTGTGTTGATTAGTAAAAGCACAGTGTATTCATCCGTTAAGGAGGTAAGATTATACTGAAGCACCTATCTTCATATATGTATGCATGCATGTGTCGATAAGGAGGAGCTGCGACCTCAGTTTGAAGCAAAATACTCGCGGAAGGAGAGGGTGAACCCCGTCTCAGGCAAACCAGAGCCTTTCCAGCCCTTCACGGACAAACTCAGCCGCCTCATGGTCTCTGTGTCTGGAATCTTCTTCATGGTAGGCCACCATGTCCAGTCTTGTGAACTTCCTTTTTGCATTCTCTGCCACTCATGCTGTTAAAGTAATTCTGTGCCCTCCTACTGTGTGCCAGTTTTATACAGAGCCTCTTTATTTAGAACTACAAAGTTATATAACATCTTATAATCTAGCACACTGTACCACAGTATGCCACTCCTCACCTTCCACCACTATTTCCTACTTGTAAGGCCATGGACTGCAAAAAGATCCCTCCAGCAAGGCTAAAATGCCACAGATTACTGTCTCCCCCTGGTGGCTGTAATCTGTCAGTGAATGCGGCTCCAGGAAAGAAAGGAGGAGTATTGTGCCCTCATGTCGCCTCCATAAACTAAAAGTTTACCTGCACTCAGAAAAGCTGGACTAGTCCAGCAAAGCTAAAATGCCACAAATTACTGTCTCCCCCTGGTGGCTGATATTTGTCAGTGCATGAGTCTCTGTGAGGGAAAGGGAAACGTCCTCATGTAGCTTAGCTAAATAAAAAGAGATGTTTTGCAAATCATCACTTATGTCAAAACTTCATAGTACTTTGGTCAACATTGTGTAAATGTTTAGTGACGAACAGACTAGTGTTTTGTAATTGTTTGGAATCAAATCATTTTACAATACCTTAAGTTTTTTCCTTCTCCTGTAAAGTCACCATTTTCTAGACATGAGATTTTGTTAGACCCGCAACATAATTATAAAGTATTCTCTATCACCACTCATTCCTTTAGTGCTGAGATCATATTAATGGAAATTCCTTTGCCCCATTGTCTCTCTTTC
The DNA here is from genome assembly GCA_037974365.1 of Hydrocynus forskahlii. Taxonomy (NCBI): domain Eukaryota; kingdom Metazoa; phylum Chordata; class Actinopteri; order Characiformes; family Alestidae; genus Hydrocynus; species Hydrocynus forskahlii. The sequence continues at coordinate 9,109,788 of JBBPCX010000135.1, read as the reverse complement.
CATGTCAGATCTCCCTGGTGTTGACGGCCGTGTTTGCTGTGGTGGTTTTTCGGCTCATCGCCATGGAGAAGTTTGCCTCCTTCCAGTGGGAATTTGTGAAGAAGAACTGGCAGTTTGCCACATCTGGCACCGGAGTGTGCATCAACTTCATGATCATCATGTCCCTCAATGTGGTCAGCATCTGCTCTTTGTAAAGCGTTCAGAATTTATAGTGTGAATTCAAACAGAGGAGATGTTTTCCATGGTCTGTGTATCTGCAGTGCCAGATGAGATTCAGACATAAACAAGGAAAACATTAGCTCCCAACTGACGGTGATAAATAAATCATGTGTACTGCTTATATGAATATTACAGTACTGCTTATTTAGTTTTCGTGTTTTCCGTGCTATATAAGCAGCTACTGTGTAAAGACATGCATGTAAATGAAGTATGGTTACATGAGTTGTACATTTATATAGTGCTGCTTGTTTTTAATGCTTCTGAGGAAATTCTCACTTCTTTTACAGGTTTATGAGAAAGTGGCTTATTTGCTAACGAATCTAGGTAAGTTTTAAATGTTGTGGCATTCACATCTTCTCAGGAGCCATAGTCTCATTAATGGAATGTTAATCCACAAACCTATAAATGGAGATTAAGACTCCTAAATGGGACACTGACTCAAACTTGTTGGCCTCAGCTTCAGAGGCTGCCCATGTGCAGAGCAGGGGTTCCCTAATGACTTGCATATGCCAGCATGCTTAAACATGCACGGCGAAAGGTCACAGCCCTCTTGTTTGTGTTTCAGAACACCCACGGACAGAGTCGGAATGGGAGAACAGCTTTGCCCTCAAGATGTTCCTCTTCCAGTTCGTCAACCTGAACAGCTCCACCTTCTACATAGCTTTCTTCCTGGGAAGGTGATCATTCATAGAGTGAAAGCGTAATGTAAAATTAAAATGTATTTTTTCTTCGCCCCTAGATTAAAACCAATGGGAGATCAGACTGCCAATTGTTTAGACATCCAGAAAAGCGTATTCTTTTTCGATTAAGGTGTTGCTCTGTATTTTCCTTCGGGTCTTACCTGGTATTGTTTATTCTGTTTTGAACAAAATCTGTTCTCAATCTACATTCACTGCTGGAATTTTCTATTAGGTCCACTGTTGTCATGAAAGATTATGTCCTCCTACTGAGTGCGCATTTTCTCTTTTCCATTATCAGAAAATAATATTAGAGCATGTCTAATTGAGTTCCAAAGCTAATATTGTGTGTGTGTGTGTGTGTGTGTGTTTTCTCAGGTTCGCTGGCAGGCCCGGAGACTATAATAAGCTATTTAACCGATGGAGAATGGAGGAGGTGAGTGAGGTTGAGTTTTGTCAAAGTAGCTCACCATCTCTGATATGATTAGCATGCTGCAGCACTGCCAGTTTCTTCATATCGCTCCACTTTATTGCCGGGCCTTTGGCCGCTGCCGCCCGCCGGATGCAAATGCCCATGTACGTTTTTGAATTAACTTCCTTTGTAATCATCATAAACTAAAGAATTGTCCATCAGCCCCAGACATCAGGCTCCTCATATGGGTTCATTGCTTCAGCTGTCTATGCTTAGTCTGAATGCAGCTGCCCTGAACGTCCACTGGCTTGGAACTGCAGAATGGCTAAATGTTACCCAACCAGACTTTCCAGAAAGCGTGAATGTTAGTGTTTTGTCGCAGGAATTAGTAGTCCTGCTGCGAAATCTCTGGGAATGGTTTGTTGCAAGTTTTCAGCCCTGCTATGTTATGGTTGCTAATGAGACACAGTAGACATGTCGTTCATTTTTGGTTTCATTCACAGTGCCATCCCAGCGGCTGTCTGATTGATTTGTGCCTGCAAATGGGAGTGATCATGGTGCTGAAACAAATCTGGAACAACTTCATGGAGCTGGGCTATCCGTGAGTATTGTGTCTGTGTCAAAGCCTTTGTTTGCATCACAAGCTTTGTTTATGTTTGTTATGATGTCTGCTTGTCTGCGCTCTCTGATCTCTCTGTTTGGTCTTCCAGAATACGCAAGTTTGTTATTGTTAAGGGAGTTTTTTTTAACTGTCTTTCAAGGTTGCAGATGGGTGACGGAGCACGTTTTTGTCTAGTTTTTTAAACATACGGTGTTTGTTTTACTCGTTGGCCATGCAAAAAAGAGCTGTGTATCTCAGTGGCTTAGATTTATCCAAATGTGTTTCAGTGTGATGTGGTGCAGGGAATGAAGCTGAGCTGTGATAGGACACTGGAACGGGGGTGTTTCCTCATTTCCTGGTTTCATGGCTGAGTGGTTTTGCCTACGCTTGCAGTACTAAGGAAAATGTCCGCGTCATCACAAAGAGCCGCACTACCTCACTCCTGCTGAGTGTGTGCACTGAAGCCTGCCAGGAGCAGGACATAATAGCTATGATTAAGAAATACATGTTTAAAATAAATGTTGCCAATTTTCCAGTACTGTTGTCTATAGATGTACACTAGCCCCTGATAATGACAGTTACGCGTTCTGTGGTTAGATTCTGTTCATATCCCTGTGTTTTAGAAAACATTATATAATAAATATTATATTATAGCAATACAGCAATTAGAATAATTATATTATTATTATTAGTGGTCCAGTATTGTATTATAGATAATATGTACGCATGTGCTTTAGTTAGATTTACAATTCAGATCAACTGTGGATTCAACAGTCACATTTAAAACAGCAGTAGCCACAACACAACATGGCATGACCCTACACAAGTTCCTCCAGTAAAGAAAAACAGCAGAACCTTTCTATTTGCTGACACTGAGAATGTGTGGTGTTACATTATTATGTTAATCGGTTTAAAGAAATGATATATTTTGCTCCTAAAGTTGCCCCATGCTGTGTGATATTTAGGCTTCTTCAGAACTGGTGGTCTCGGCGGAAGATGAGGAGAGCGGGAGAGCAGAATAATGTGGAAAGTAAAGAGAAGCTTCCACAGTGGGACAAAGACTGGAACCTGCAGCCCATGAACGCCCATGGCTTAGTGGATGAGTACCTGGAAATGGGTGAGTGGTGCTGAAGAACATGGTATACCTCTCTAACACTCTAGAGATCCATAAGTAAGCTATTAACAGTGCAAGTGAAACATTAGAAATCTCATTAAAATGTGTTACATGTGTAACTTAACACATTAAATATGTTAAACGTGACACGTTTTGTGACTTATAAGATAATGATAGAGAAATAACTCTATGTCTCCACAGTCCTCCAGTTTGGTTTCACCACCATCTTTGTGGCTGCATTTCCTCTGGCTCCTTTGCTGGCTCTGCTCAACAACATCATCGAGATCAGACTGGACGCGTACAAGTTTGTGACACAGTGGAGGAGACCTATGCCGGCTAGAGCAACTGACATCGGTCAGTCCGCTGAGCCTTCCAGGCTGCTAAATAAAACCTGCATGAGTTTGTATTAGATTTTAATGTATGGCCTTATTGATGTAAGAAAACCTTGTTTCTTTAAAAGGGTCACAAAATTTCTATTGGTCCACGAAAATAGTTTTAAAGGATGTAAAAATGTCAAGATGAGGACTTTTCTTATTCCAGTGAAAAACCAGCTAAAACATCTGAGTATATGTTTTTGTAATCTTTTTGAACTGAAAACGTATGCTGAAGTGCAAACAAATATGAACAGACTTAAGTACAAAATTATTTTCGGGGCAAAAATCTAAATTCAAATATATTTAACACACACACACACACATATATATATATATATATATATATATAGTATGTATTTTTAAAGCGAACTACAAGTGGGTGTATGTGTTGGTTTGTTTTGGTACAATACGTACAGCCCAACCTAAGGGCACTGTGATGTTGGAGCCCATTGTAGGTCACTGACAATTGGACATCGATCATAGTCTACTGTCCTTTGATGTGACACATGTCTATGACAGCGTTACTGAAGGCCTTGATTTCCTCAGCATGTAACAGCGTCAGACAGTCAGCTGGTTCTAGGTCTCAGTTTAAATTATTATAAGCAGGCCTGCTTTACCTCCTTATCTCCCTTTCCAGAATTTTCCATCATTTGTTTTCAATGTTTTCCCTAACTATTTCAAATAATATGAGTTTCTGTTTACTTCATGAGTTGCAGAACATTTGTGGCAGTAATTGCAGCAGTTATGGTTTCGTTTGTTCCTTTCATGTGTGAGTTTGTCTAGTGATCTAAAACAGCTTTTGCTCGATGCATATGTTTGTTAATCTAAAACAGCTTTTGTGTGTGTGTGTGTGTGTGTGTGTGTGTGTTTCTCAGCCACTGCTGCATAATTTGAGTGCTCTTTTGTCTCTGTGCAGGTATCTGGCATGGTATCCTGGAGGGCATTGGAGTGGTGGCTGTCATTACAAATGCTTTTGTCATTGCCATCACCTCCGACTATATTCCTCGCTTTGTCTACGCCTTCAAATACGGGCCCTGTGTGGACAAGGGCTACCGGCATGAACAGTAAAGAAACATCTTTTAGTCGTTTTGTGTATTTAATTCTGTATACTTCACATACTTTTTAAGTCTTAGTATTTAGTGACTACATGGAAAGCAAGTATTATTCATTTATAGAAGTGAGTAATGTTGTTGTGTTTTTGCAAAGAATACATTTCACAAGTACAGATCATTCCCTCATCAAAACAAACTTAGGATTTATTGCACTGAAATTGTTGTTGTAAGAAGGGTAGTTTGGGGACAGCTCTGACATAATTTGGCTGTGCAGGGAGTGACATCATGCTGTTATTTGATGGTGTAAGTTCTTTGGAACTGGAAGTCAATATCATGTGGAATTGACTCCTTTTTACAATGCGAGCAAATGAGATTATCTGTACTTGGCTAAACACATTAGACAGAGGAACTGAATTTCAAATTGTTATTATAAGCCCCACTTTCTCTGGTTTAATATAGTGTCTGTGTTCCTCTGTGTGTGTGTGTGTGTGTGTGTGTGTGTTTACAGATGCCTGAAAGGATATATGAACAGCAGTCTGTCTGTGTTTGACATGGGTGAGCCAAAGAATGAAAGTCAGTATCAGACACGGTATTGCAGGTAAAAATGCACACGTGCTGCTCTTGTTTTATTCAAATAAATTGCTGTGTGTTAGTTGTGTCTAAATGCCCTGGGCCTCTTGTTCTGCAGATATCGGGACTACAGAGCACCTCCATGGAGCTCAGAGCCCTACGAGTTCACATTACAGTTCTGGCACGTACTTGCTGCCAGACTGGCCTTCATCATCGTCTTCGAGGTGAGTGGCTCACAGAGTGACTTTCCACAGCAGCTGGAGTGTCAGTACCATGTCATCTGTAACCCCTTAACCCAGGGGCTCCAGTCTCATCCACAGTGGGCAGGTGTAGTTGGAGCACACATGACCCCACTTGTTTAACCAGTGGGGCTCAATCTCAAACATCTGTTTATGTGAGCTCTAGCTTGTTTGGAATGAAACCCTGCATGTAAACCCACACTTCTCACTCACAAAATTATAAACCTTACTATTTTCCCAGTTGTTACCAATTAATTTAAACTAGTGTTAATGGCACCGTGGCAACTCGCTTTATGGTCCATATGAGGGCAAAGGCAGTACATTGTTAATTCTTGTCAAAGATAATATACAGTGTGTTGGTGGTGATTTAACTGTACACATTATCCCTCTGTTTAAAACAATAATTCAGCACAGATCAAATTTTCCCTCACAGCCAAGGGATATTTAGTGTCCAGTGTTTGTTTCTATAGTTTTACACTGAAGCTAGGCGGCCAATGTCATTACCGAGTAATGAAATCTTACAACTTCTGAAAATGCCTGCAAACTCCATGGATGAATCATCACACACTTTCCAAAAGCCATATCAAGTTTTTAAGCAATCTTAAATAGGGATTATGTTTATGTGGTTTCTGACACTGGATGTCATTGTGTTTGTCATACAAATTAATAAATACATTTGAACTGTGCAATCTTCCATGATTTGTGATTTAAAAGTGCATGTACTCTTGTTATTTCATTTAGGACCTTAAATTAGTATTTTGTTCTCCTTAAGTGTCTAGACGTATTACATGCTAAGGCTTGTTATTCAGCAACTACAGGGACTCCAGTTTAAACTGGCCTAGTTGTCGCTGGTTATTTGACTGGGTAAATAAAGACCATTTTACCTGTAGCAACCGGTCCGTTTGTATGAGGTGTTTTGCATGTGTGTATGTCCTGACTATGTACCGTTCTTCCTGTCCCCAGCACTTAGTGTTCGGAATTAAGACCTTCATCGCTCACCTGATCCCTGACATGCCTAAAGACCTGTGTGAGCGCATGCGCAGGGAGAAGTACCTGATGCAGGAGATGATGTACGAAGCAGAGCTGGAACACCTGCAGAAGGAAAGGAAGAAAAACGGCAAGCGTTATCACCATGAGTGGCCTTAGCAATGCCTATCAGACTGACATATCATACACGCGCGCGCACACACGCATCATACGAGAGCAGACATAAATTACATGGACTTTCAGTGGATGACCATGCAGAAAACATGCAAAGCAGCATACTTGCATCATAGACACACACATTTGCATGTCCATCCTGCTGCTTTGGGTGGCCAGCTTTACTGAACTATGTGCTGTCCACTCCTAATGGTCACAGCGGATGAATCAGCTGGTGAAACTTGTAAGTCTCGAGCTTTACCAAGAACAGGCTCTGCCCCACAGAGTGGGCCATCCAGCTCTGTCCCAAACAAGTGCTCCCCTGAGTCTGATGACTGAAGCCTCCCATCATCTGCTCTGCTCCCTCTGGCCACCCGTTGAGCTTTTCTTGCTGAATGTGGCCACTCTGGTTTGGATCCTGGCACTTTGACCGTCTTCTGCCCACACCTGTTCTTTCCTGACCCTGCCTCTCTCCGGCGTCGCTCTCGGCTCTGCTGTGTCACAGTTTTCAAAAGGGAACAGGACGCCCATGCAATTGTATTGTTTACTATGCAGATGTAGAGCTTTGGGGTTCTACCTCAATACACTCTTTTGTCACTCTTTATAGCGTTCTCCTCTCTGCCTTTCTCCCTGTCTTTCTCTTTCGCACTCTCTTGCTTCCCACGCTCTCTCTCTCTGTCCCTGTTTTCATTATTTTTCTCTGGCAGCTAATTTCCTGCAATCATCCGGACTCTCAGCGCAGTTTGCCTCTGTGGCCGTGTTTGATACTCTTCCGAACGCTCGGACTCTGACTGGCTTTGTCCCCCACACCTCTTGCCAGCATCTCACATGTCCTCTTCTTACAAGTGTGACAGTTCTGGTCATATGACTACCAAAAAAAGACATTGTTTATGCAAACAGACAGCTATTGATATATATATATATATCTCTATAGAATATACTGTATATCACCCCAAGAATAGCATGCCGATGTTTTAATGTCATTTTGTTTAGAGTAACGCAAACTGTAAACCTTGGCAGAATGATGGTACTTTTGATTTTCTGAAGTTTTATAAATTTTTTCTGAACAATTTATTAATTATTATTATTGTTTTGCTTTTCCATCTGTCTCTTTCTGTTAATAGCTTCTGTCTTTGTCCAGATGCCTGGCTTTATACTGTGTGGTATAAACATGACAGTATTCAAGCGCTGCCATGCTTGGGGTACGAAATGTGTGCCTGCAACTGCACGTGATCCGTTCATCCATGCTTACATAAATGTGGTGGAAAAACAGAACGTGTTTAAGGTTTTTCGCCGTGATAAGAAACAAAGAAAAGCTGATGTCTACTTGGAAGTCTATAATCATCACTCACCTCTGGCCCATGTGGTACACATTTAAATTATAACACTTAATTACACCTGACACTTATAGCACTAGGGAGAAGTAGCACTTGCTTGAAATAAGTACGCAAGATCAGGACAAACTTTTTTTTACGTTAACTGTTGGCTCGTTATGCTGTGGAAAGGTTGGTGTCAGCTACTGTTTGGTTTGATTTCTTCTCTGATTTCATCTAATTTGTACATATCAGTTTAAAATTGCTCTGTTTTTATGTGTGTGTGTGTGTAAGCAAGAAATAATGTGTGTGTGTGTGTGTGTGTGTGTGTTTTGTAGAGCCATTGAACTGAATGCTGCTAGCATGCTTTTTGTTCTTCTCTCCCCCAAACCCAAGGCAATGTATCTGTTTTCCTCAGGCCTCTGTAAATGTTTGCATATGACAACAACTTGAAACCATATTTTCTTAGCTCACACTTAGATAGATCTACATTTGCTTTATTGCATAGATATTTTTTGCACTTTCAATCTGCATGGATATTAATGCATACCCATACATCGTAGAAAGAAAAGCACTTTAAAAGCATGGCTTATTTCCTTGTACCTCAACATCACAATACAATGCAATGCTTGCCTGGTTTGGGCCGGCAATGCAATATGGCACAAAATCTGAAGGTACTTCAACAATGTGAATTCCTTTTATCTCTACCTATGGCAAAATCATGACAAAACTGTATATATTTACTTTGTCATATCATTACAGAAACATAGTTAATTTATGTGTACATGAGCTTTTTTATTATTTGCAACACTTCGTAATGCACTTCCAATTGTGGTCCTGCAAAGCGCTGTAGTTAAAGTGGGAAAAGGCTTCTGGTTCCTCTGGCTGAAATGTATAGTGATGTGTAACATGCTGTTCTCTTGCCATGATGTGTGTGGTATTCTGGCAGTCTATGCATGATCTCAGCCGTGACAGTTGTGTCCATCCGGAACTCCTTGAGAAACATGTGTATATTGGTGCACTTTTACTGTGGAGTCTGCATGGCCTCATAAGCTTAGTACTGAGAAAAACTGATCAGTGAGCAGCCGTCACTCGTGTTAACTCTGAATATCCCCACAATGCAGTTGACCTGTCCATGCTCCATCTACGAATTCAGGTTGGACTTTAGATTTGCTACATAATACTGAGTTTCAGGTTTAAAATGCCACAGCAGCAATTTCATCAAGACTACACGGGTTTTAAATAACAAGTATAAGCGCTTTAGTCAGAAATTCATTCTGAACAAGCAAAATGTTCTTAATAGTAGTAAAAGCATGACATTTCACTTAAAATGAAATAAATTAGTTAATTCATTTGAACATAGTTCTCTTATATGCTGAAATATAATACTTTCTATTCGTGTTTTGAATGTGGACATGTCACAATTCGATTTTTACATGTCAAATGTCAGTCCTCTACTAGTACTAATAACATTTGTACTCGATTATATTGTATTTCTAACAAAAGAAATTGGAGATAATATGACGTATATTATATGACTCTGTCATAACTACGCTAACGTGACGTGTGTGTGTGTGTGTGTGTGTTTTTTGTTTTTTTGTTTTTTTAGATTTTGACAAGCTGTGCACTACAGTTCCTCATTAGGTTGTCTGGGATTTAGTTTTACCAACGGTTGCTATGAAAGGAATCTATTTGTGTGCAGAGCATGGATAGGTCAATTAGCTTATGTCTTCTGAAATTTATATGAACTGATAACAGCCTTGATGTAAAGATGTATTTTACACCTATTTTTCAGGGCTGTGTGATGAATGAGTTTCATTCTTTGGTACCTGGTAATAACACTTTGATGTACACACAGTATCCACATTGAATGCCTGGCAAAAGCGCACAAAAATCTTTGAGTAAAGCATGCAATATGCCATAGGGGTATGATCAATACTTCAAACGTGGTTATTCATCAAGAACCGGAGCACTTATTATTACACCAAATGCTGCAGTCTTACACTCAAACGACTAAGCAGTCTGATTTACTTTCACAAATCAGGTTTCAGATGAAAGAGCAGTGGGTGGCTATAGCTTTCTATGTGACATGGTTTAGAGGAATGTTAAGGCTGAGTGTAGGTATGAGAGAGTTTATTAATATGCATTATGCAAGAGTGTGATATGCAAAATTGTAATGATCTGATGGATAATGTGTAAACATGGCAATATGTGCTCACTCAGTGGGTTACAATCAGTCGAATTCTACAAACAGCCCTCCAGTCCGGTTCTGAGTCCAGTTCTAGTTGTGGAACAATTCAGTACAATAGCACAGCACATTCTGATTTGTACTCAATACTATGGAGACATAAATGGTATCAACAATGTGCTTTGTTTACACCATCCCTGTTTACATGTAAAAAAAAAAAAAGTATGAAAATAAAATTGTATAAAAAGACTGTAACATAAATTTGGATATCACTCTTTTCTGTAATAAATCATTGAATGTATCTTTTAACTGAAATGGTTGGAGTGGTTTTTGGTTTTGTCCATATTTTTCCACCGATTACAGTTTTGACAGAACTTGGCTGTTTGAATCTGGGACAAAAGTAGCATTGGTGTAACCCTCATGCTGTAAGTCATAACTTTGCTTCTTCCTTGTTTCTTGAGTTTTTATGGTTTTGTCCTGGTCGGGGTGATTCTCCAATGCTGTTCCAAATTCCATACCACCCTGCTGAGATAAGCAAGGGTTCAGAATTTGTTCACTCAAAAGTCTATGCAACACATTCTGAGTCTGTTGTCTTCACACAGTTTAAATTAAGTGTCTCACCGCTTTCTCCTCTGCATGGTCGAGCCCACACCAGCAAAAGTGCCTGTATTTCTCGGAGCAGAAGCAGAACAGGTCACACACTGGCTGAACCAGCCACGGCTTCACCTCCTGTGGCTTAGAGGGCCCTGAAGACAAAAGACCACAGGCCCATCCAGTGAAAAGTGGAAACATAACAAATAAAATATAAATCAGTAATATGCCTGAGTCTGAAGATGTACTAGTTCTTAATTTTGCCAGTGTCAGACTGAGCTTGCTGTGTGCAGTAGTTGTCTGATAAGCATTTCCTGTCTGTCTACAACAACACAAAACCTGTCATTAATGCGTGTGTGTTTGTGTGTGTGTGTTTATATGTGTTCTTGCTGGCATCTCACCTGTTAACAGTGTGATTAGCAGGCCTCCTATAACAGTAGCTAGAAAGCCCACTGCACTGTAGTACAGATAGGACATGGAGTACCAGGACTCAGCCAGAGCAGGCCTAGACAGGAGACCAGATTTACTTTACAGGAGTGTTAACTGCTGTAATATGTAAACACTGTTAAAGTGTCTAAATGTACCATTCATTCTCCAGCCCATGCTGGACATATACTGAAATACAAAAATAGCCTGTATGAGCTACGACCAGACAACCAGCCCATTTACGTTTAACTCCGCTGTGTCCTACTGCAGTTTAGTCTTGCTTATTCACATAGAAGTTATTTACATATCAGTGTTAAATACACAGTAACAGAAAGAGCATGTTTAATTATAAGAAATGGGGAATGGTCTGGTAAAAACGGATTACTGCTTTTGGCACACATACAACAGAAACAACATTAAGGGGGAAAAAATGCATGGTATTAAACGGACAGCTTAGATTTATTTCATAACGCAAAACTGAGACCACTCATATTAAAAAAATAACAATTGCACATCATACTTTTATCACTGTAGTTTTAAAAGGTTGCCCTTTACATTGTGCGAAAATCCAAATGTATTTTTATTTTATTTCAAATGATTAATAGATGCTTATAACACAGTTCCTTTCTCTTACAAAGTTTTCTTTCTTAATGTACATGTTTTTCTTACAGGAGCAACAACAGGCTACGGTACCTGTCTGAGCTGGCAGGTGTGCTCATGAGCAGAGGTGTCTGTGTGACTGCAGCCGCTGTGCTGGTCAGGAGACTACAGTTCTCAGTGCTCAATGCCAGAGGCTTTATGTAGTTGAGAGGTGGAGGGTGGATGAAGGCTCCTACTGCTGCCCAGAATGACAGGCTTATGCCCAGCAGCAGACCTCCAAATGCCCCCTAAAGACAGACCAGGAAGGTGTGTATAATGTTTACAGAGCACACACATTTTTTATTTTGTATTTGTAAATATGAACAGAAGGTATGTGTTCATAAACAAAAATCTGTTAAAAATATTATATATACATTTACTAAACTGAAAGAATAAAGTATTCAGACACAATTAATTAAAAACATCAGTACTTTGTTGTAAAGCCATTGTTGGTAATTATAGCTTCTGGACACTTACAATAAGAGGTACAATTTTCATAAGGAAATCTGAGGTTTCATAATGTATTGAACTTTCCGACTGTAACTGACAGACATCTGCGCTGAGGGTTTGAACCAACCTTAGAGTTTGTGAAAGGAAAGACGATTCCTAGAGAGAACACGCCGAGCATGGGTCCCCCACACATGCCATGGATACTGAGGGCTGCCTGGAGTTTCAGAGAAACAAATTTACATACTGAATTTACAAAATGAGACACTTAGAGCAGAACCATGCATCCCCCATTTTTTTTTTTTTTTGACACAATTTGATGCTGAATACACTTTGAATTGTCCGAAAATGTCATGCCAACAGGATTTTTATTTATTTATTTTTTTATTTTATTTTATTTTATTTTTTTTACCTGTCGTGTCCGGCATCTTAACAAGCAGAATGTGAAGCTGGGTGCCTTGATATGCCAGACACCTTTGCTTTGCCAGGCGGGGCTTGACATTATATGCCCCTCTTGTTATCTGAGCTTTTTTATTTATTTATTAATTCATTTGATTTTAAATTAGGCCAAATCAGACAGGGGTAGAGAAAATACAGAGAGAGAAAAGAAGAAAAAGAAAGAGAGAAAAGGAGAAGAAAAAAAAAAAATAATAGGATTTTTAGAAAATTACTCAAAATAATATGGCTTTACATTATATACTATATGGACAAAAGTATTGGGGCACCTTTGTTTTTCAGAGTTTGGGCCAGGCCCCTTACTTCTAGTCAAGGGCAGACTTAATGCTTCAGCATACCAAGAAATTTTGGAAAACACCATGATTCCAACTTTGTGGACTGGCCTACACAGAGCCCTGACCTCAACCCCATCCAACACCCTTGGGATGAACTGCAGCGAAGATTGCGAGTCAGACCATCTCGACCAACATCAGTGCCTGATCTCATTCAATGCTCTACAGAATGAATGGGCACAAATTCCCAACGAAACTCTCCAAAATCTTGTGGAGAGTCTTCTAAGCAGAGTAGAAGCTGTTACAGCTGCAAAGGGGGACCAACTCCTTATTAAAGTTTGTGTATTTGAATGCAATATCATTAAAAAAAAAAGTCCCTGTTTGTGTAACGGCCAAATGTTCCAATACATTTGTCCATACAGTGTATCTTCTGTTAATGTAGCCCACAGTGAACAGGAATAAGACATTATTTAAATGCATAAAATTTTGTATTTTGTATTTTTTTAAATGCCTAAAATTTAGTCTTTTTTTTATGTGCACCACTTTTCACCTGCACAATCGCTCCCATGTATGATGCTGCCACTGCCATGCTGGTGCAGGCCACTCCAAACACCACACCTGCAGGGCAGAACACAGTACCTTATATGCAGATTAGGCAGGGCCATTGGTTTAATTTGGTGGTACTATGGAGACATCCTAGATGAATAACATCTTGATAAAATTCAGGGTTGTACAGTTGACTCATTTTTCTTCTGCCTAATGTTCTTGCTAAAGGCAACAGCTTCAGTGTGTTTGTGCTTCGAAACCCTACACTCGTTCTTGTGTCCACGGCCCTAGGGTGCCAAAGTGAAGTCATGTTTACACCGTACTCTGCTGTTTCAGGTGTTCACACAGGCTGATCGCATCTCTTACCCTGCAATGTGCTCTGACAGCAAACTGTTATGATAGCTGATCATGTTCAGATTCGCTATGACGCTTTCATTTCTGACCATTTCTGAGCCCTACACTGGTCTCCTCTTGGAAAAATATTTTCACAGGCCACTCCTAATTGAGGCTGTAGTCTCATATGATCTGTTTTACTTTTTCCAAGAAAGTTTCAGGTTATTTTTAACTCACAAGGCCTGCAAAATTTTACACACGAAGCGGAGGAAGGACACAAGGTGCTCTGCCTCACTCTAATTGTTTATGACTCTAAATTATATTAGCCATCACCATGCACAGTCAGCTGAATCTGTTGAAAGAAGTTGTTCAAAAGGACTAAAAGAAGGTTGTATTTACACAGTGCTTTGCTGATCCAGGTAGCGGCTTGTGTGGAAATATCTCCACAGCACTGTTGCACGAAATCCTCGTACGTAACTGTGGCCAGAGCGTTGATACTGGCAGCCACTGTGCTGAAAGCCACAAAATAGCAGGAATTCATTTTCTCTATCCAGGAATTTAAAAGCTGTGGAACTGATGGCTCAGCTAAAACAGTTATTTGGAGTCATACTGCGAAGTTCATTACATTTTATAATAAACTGGGATGAACATAAAGACCAATAAAAGCACAATAAAAAATAACCTTGCATTTTTGTGGTGGTCGTGGGGGTGGTGTCAGGGGTGGGGGAAGTAAATAGAAAGAAGGGAATTCACTCGCTTACTCACCTGAGGGTCCCACTGAAAGCGCAGGCCACAAACAACCCAGGCAGGCCTGGGAAACTGCCCAGTATATCCAGCACAAAGTATGGCATGAGCTGCAAAGATGTTTACGATTATACGTTTTCATCTGGTGAAACCCCTTTTGAGGCATGAACTACTGGGAAAAAGTCCAGACAATGTGAAGTGTAACTTCAGAGAGTGTTACCTGGTCAGGAGCAGATATGTAACCAGCTGTCCAAGGGTCACAGCGGGAGTAGAAAGCATACATGATGAGTCCTGAGACCACAGCACAGAAGAGAATCAACCAAAGACCCAGCAGATTCAGATACAGAGCCCTGAGGAGGACAGCGAGATAGATACAGAGAGAGAGAGAGAGAGAGAGAGAGAGAGAGAGAGAGAGAGAGTTAACCTTTTCTCAACCACTTTGATCACAGTGACTCTGCCACATGCACACACTCTGATCAGAACTCACCAGCGAGCATGGTTCTCCGTCTTGCAGGAAATGCACCTTTGAATGGTCGACTGGTTCACACCGTAGACACCCAACCACGTGAACATGCCCCCTATAGTAACCGTCCAGAACGTGTGACGCCTCAGCGGACTGAGGTCAAAGCTACAAAAAAATTACACACTTTCTTTTGAATGTATATACATTCAATGATCCACACACTCTTAAGAAGAAAGATTTCAAAAGAGTTGTTGACCTGGACAAACAACTCTAGTAAAAATCTTTACCTGGTATAGAACCCTTGTATTACTTATGTTACTTATCTTTACCTTACTTATGTTTTATCATTAATGTTTATCACACTCATTTGCATATCTCCACAGCCATCTGTTGCTGAGAGTCTAAGAAATCACAACTGGACTGACTCGGTCTGAGTGGGTAGGATGATCCTTTCTATTCCCCCATCACTCAGCACAATACTAGCCAGCATGGGCATCTGTTAGCTGAACAAAGGGTTAGTGATCTCTTAGAAGGATGTTCAGCTTAACAATGTTGTTGTATTAGCAGCGGTTTGGAAGGATGCTGCGGTGCTGCTTGTGATTCTGCAGTCATGCCAGCCATTACCCACACAACACTGGTAACTTCATGTGATTCCTAGAGTGCTAGAAAGTGGGTGGAATTGGATATGACAAAACTAGGAAGAAAACTTGTAAAAAAAAATAGATACATAGGTGAAAACATCTTCTTAAACTCATGGTTATGAACAGGTCAGGTGGGACGTACTCAAACACGTTTAGTCTTTCTCCAGCCTGTGCTGTTTTCCACACTGCTTCAATTCCTCCACTTCTGTCCGAGCCCTGCACCAGCACAGTGAGAAAACCAACAACCATCACCACCATCTGGAATGCGTCGGACCACACCACGGCCTTTAGTCCTCCCTGTGATGGCACAGACACACAGCGAGCTTAATGTTTATCTAAGGAGTACACTGCGATCTGCTTCGACTAATAAAACTGTAGTTACAACCAAGATGAGAGAAGGTGGAAAAAATTGGCTCTATGTCAGCATAAAAGGCAACCGCCAACTCCCCCTACTCACCAGCGTACAGTAGAAGGTACAGACCACACCGGTGGCAATTATTGACCCCCACAGATTGAACTTTGTCACTGGAGGAAAATGTTTGGGAGTTATTCATTTTAACCCAAGTATTTTATTAGTACACAAACCAAATATAACTATGCTATTACTGAATTATTGCATTAATCTATCAGTAGTGCTGTAAAACCTATATAGTATTAGTGGCATTCAGTGAATAACATACCTTGGTTAAGAGCTAGAGCTGGGGCATACACCACTACTCCTGTGTACAGAATCTGTGTGGTTTCAAAAACAGCCGTTGAGCATGGCCTTGGTCATGAACCATACAGAAAATGATGCTTAACAATTTATTTGATTCAAATGTGAGCATAATTTTTACATTAATAATAAATTGTACATAAGTCTGCAAAACTGTTATTCAGCTAACTCTTGTTGTTGTGTGTTTTAGTCAAGAAGACAATATGTAAACATTTGAATCAGATACATTAGACACATTTTTCTTTGTAATTATCTGTTACTTTACAGCTTTAAAAAATCCACAAAGAATTCTTTGAGCGATGACATTGAAGAACCATTTTTATGAACGAGATATGAGTTTTTTTACTGAACTCACCGTTTGCACCATGTAAATGAGGGTAGCAGCTATGCGAACTGGTTTACAGAAGCGTAGCTCGAGGTACTGTCAGAAAGAGAGCATACGCTCTGTTAAAACCCATTTAGTTTCCATCAGTGTCTAACATGGCGTGACATGCTGGAAATATTATACATTTCTAAAATGTGAAATGAAGGGGCTACAGTGTTGCACTGCAAAAATATATATATATATTCCAGAGAGTAACTTTTCCATAAGTTTGTACCTCATAAGTGCTGGTAATGCCGGCCCGATAAAATACAGGAAGGAAGAGCTCCGCTGTGAGGATGACCACAAATGTGTAGGCAATTCCAAAGATAACATACGAGGCCCCAAAGCGGTACACATCTGACGGAGCTCCAATAACAGTCACTGCTGACATGAAACTGGCCGTCAGGGAGAGTGCCACTGGACCACAGGTCATCTGACGGCCCCCCACCAGAAACTCCCTGGATGATTTATTTTTTCTCTCTTTCACCGCGAAGAAGACTCCAATACCTGATGAAACCACAAACAGGCACGCAAACACCACATAGTCCCATACTTGGAACGTCCCAACCGAATTGCCCTGGAGACCCATAGTAGATCACTTACAACTATTGTACACTATTGCTCAGCTGGACAGTATACAGTCTTCTGACTGTAATATCACGTCACGTCTCTGCTTTACTCTGTGATTAGAGTTCAGTGAATCGTTTTAAAGATGTTTCCGACAGGCTGAAAACTGCTGATAGCAGGTGTAAAGGTATGTGTCGCATGAGGAAACATATTAGCCATTACCCATTATTCATTAGTTTCGCCCTAGGCACTTCTTTTGGTGTGTTCCTATGTTTTATTACAATCCAACTCTTTTGAAGGACATTTAAAGAAAAATTGCACTGCAACCAGTGTACAACAAAACACTAACTAATATTGCACTAGAATTAGACTGAATCGGAGGTTAAATAATCTGTGCAAGATTGTAGTCATTACCACAGATGGTTTATTTTCACTGTCACCTTCCGTTTAATTGGTAATGTTTCTCAGTGACCTTCGATAATGTTTTCACAGAACGTGTTCCCTGACTCACTGTTTACTCGGGCACCTGAGCTGCTGACGAAGCATTTGGATACAATTAGCTCTTTCTGCTAGGCTGTTTGAAACATCTGACATTGTGTTTATCTTGTTTTACAGAAGTCAGTACTGCAAGCGTAACTGTCCACCAGGGACGGCTTTGATATTTTTCTTGTGAAATTACTTTGTCTGTTTCAACATGTGGATAGGAACAGAATGTTGAATGGACTTCCTGAGGGTGACTGAATAGACCACCCTTCACCTGGCTCTCACCCATCTAAATAAAAAGGATAAATAGATCTCAGCTCAGCATTTAACACCATCATTCCTCAGCATCTGTTCGGGAAACTGAGACTGCTGGGCCTGAACAGCAACTCCGCAACTGGATCCTGGATTTCCTGGCTGGGAGGCCATAGTCTGTCAGGATCAGGAGCTACATCTCCAGCACCACCACACTGGGGAATGTGTGTAGAGTATCCATTTGTCTCACGTGAACACACCACAGCACGGCACACAGTGCGGAACTGTTCTCTGTATTGAACCCATCCAGCAAGTGAAGCTGCTGGCAGCCAGCGACACAGCGCCCAGGGAGCAGTGTGTGGGGACGGTACCTTGCTCAAGGGCACCTCAGAGTCCTGGGATTCAAACGCACAATCACAGGGGAAACTCTCTAACCACCAGACCACCAGCTGCCCCACCAGGAGCCTCTTAAGGCTGTGTGTTCAGCCCTTTGCTGTTCACACACTGACCCATGACTGTAAGGCAATGAACTGCTCGAACCACATCGTAAAGTTTGCCGATGACACCACCATGGTGTGTTTGAACAGTGGGGAAGTACAACCTAGCTCTTAATGTGGACAAAAAGACAAAAGATGGTTGCTGACTTCAGGAGAGCATACTGTGATCACTCTCTTCTGAGCTTCGATGGCTTCTCTGTGGAAAGGAGAAGGTCTAGAGCTACAGGTTCCTTGGTGTTCAAATAATGGAGAACCTCCTCGTGGACCCTTAACACCAGCTCCATTGCCCGGGAACCCCAGAAACATCTCTACTTCCTGTGGAGACTGAGGAGAGCTCCCCTCGCATAGAGATTCTATAGCGTAACCGCTTTCACCACCAGGACAATACAGTTTATTCCCTCAGACCATTAGACTCCTGAATCAGAGCTAAATTATAGTTGTTCTTTATACACCCAAACACGTTCCTGAACTGAAATGGTTCCTTCGCCTAAGCACCAAATAAACACTTAACTGTTCCCCCATAAATAAGAACTACAACCAAACTGTCAAGACGCCACAAACAAACTCTCACTGTACCATTCCCTTAATTTACATACAGTTACATTTGTTTTGTCCTGTTTCTGTTCAGGTACAATACTGTTACAATACTGCACTCTTTCACATTTATATAGTTTCTGTTGTGTCATTGTATTGTTGTTTTGTGTTTGAAAATCTCGTTCGTTCTTTTTGTACTCTGTGTTGTTTTTGTTCTTTATGTTCCAACATGGCCCAGGAGGAACATATGCGTATAGGGCTGAAATGGCAGCATACTTGACGTGGAATTTTTGTTGGATCAATTTCTATATCTGATTACTACACACACACCACCTCCATACAGCTGAGACACCACAGCAAAAGCAAAAATGCATTAAAAAACAGCAAAAGTAGAAGTGCCTAATAATAAACTAATTTAGTTCATTTTAGATTTTAAAGACGAATATGTAATATTATAAATATATTTCATATATTCAGGGTTGGGTTTTTTTTTTTCAAATTTTATTTTCAGCACACAAAGCTGTACTGATGGGTTTCATCCTCAAGTTAAAGGCATGTTATATCAACTGAGAAATGACTGAAGTAGAAGTAAACATATTTACCAAAGGACAACATGAGCAAGAACTAAAGATGTGTCAGGTTTGTGAGTGTCTTTGTGAGTCAACACTTGCAGAACCAATAGAACAGAATGTAATTAAACAGCAAATTAAAATGTGAAGAATTTCTCCAAATATAGCCTACTTGAGCACATTTCCACTGTCATATCAAAACTTTATATCTTTTTTTAAGGGCACAGCAGCTGCCCTTTACATTGTGTGAACATTTACCAATAATTAGAACAATTAAATACTCAAATATGAACTGGAGCAAATGCTTGTTTTCATAAACTAAACATTGTTATTCTCCTGTGAAGTAACCAATTTGGAGAGGGTCTCTAAGCTTATCAAGTCAATTGATGATAGGTGTGGTGGAAGGAGGGTTATTTTTTTGGTTTACTGGTTTAATATCTCCCCCCCCGCTCGTGCACGGTGAGGTAATCAGAACACCAGGAGGCAATTTAGGGACAGGAAACTACACATCACTTAACTACACTTCGGTTAAAAAACAAGATATTTTAATTAGCAGGTTAAAGGGGTCAGTTTTGGTTTCAAGTTGACCTTAAGCATGTAGGATTGGCAAGTTTCTCACAGTTCTCCGGTAAGGTAAATAAATGAGGATAGTTGTGTGTGTGTGTGTGTGTGTGTGTGTGTGAGTGTGTGTGTGTGTGTGTGTGTGTGTGTGTGAGTGTGAGTGTGTGTGTGTGAGTGTGTGTGTGTGTGAGTGTGTGTGAGTGTGTGTGAGTGTGTGTGTGTGTGTGAGTGTGTGTGTGTGTGTGTGTGAGTGTGTGTGTCCGAGCTAAATGAACAAGACCTTTGACATAAAAAAGCTGAGTTTCAGACCGGTTCTCTCTTGCTCTC
>JBBPCX010000135.1:9049358-9089362 GCA_037974365.1 Hydrocynus forskahlii | reverse complement strand
TAAACATGTAGGATTGGCAAGTTTCTCACAGTTCTCCTGTAAGGTAAATAAATGAGGAGAGTTGTGTGTGTGTGTGTGTGTGTGTGTGTGTGTGTGTGTGTGTGTGTGTGTGTGTGCAGGGAGAGGCTGGGAGTTGCGTGGGTGGGTGTAAGAAGGATTTGCCTCTTTACTCCACTCCTCCCAGGGTCTGAGAGAGCCCTGCTGAAGCCGGAGCGCCTCTTCCCTCTCCGGACACCATGGGTGCTCTCTGGCCGCTTCTTCTGGTCCTGCTGTCGCTCCCTCCCTCCAGGGGGGTGTACGAGGGTCCTCTACAGCCGGAGATCTCCAACGGGACCTTCCACCACTTCTTCGTGCCGGACGGCGACTACGAGGAGACTGAGGACCCGGAGAAGTGCCAGATGCTCTTCAAGTGGCTGGACCGCAGACCGTGTGGAGAGGAGGAGGACCGGGACACGGCGGTCCGGCACGAGTTCATCCTCCTCAAGCAGCAAGTGGAGGACTCGGCCAGGGTGCTGGAGAGCCTCGGCCGGACCATTTCTCACGACCTGGACGGCGAGGACACGTACGGGACGTACCTGAGGAAGGAGCTGGACCAGATCTCCGAGGCGTTCTCCAGCGTGGAGAAGTCTCTGCTGGAGCTGGAGGTGAAGTTCAAGCAGGGCGAGGACGCCGAGCAGCGCGAGGAGCAGGAGTTTACCAAGAACTTCGTGAGTCCCGTGCACAGCGTGAGGCAAACCCTGCAGGACACGCTGCTCATCTCCTCGGGGCTCAAGGACAAGCACGAGCTCATCTCCCTCATCGTCCGCAGCCACGGCACGAGGTTGAGCAGACTCAAACACGAATACCTCAACCTTTAGCTTCTGGGACACCTGAGCTCGTAAGACTTGAGTGAGTGTATCCCTAGTGAAAGACTGCCTCAAGCTGAACCAATCAAAAAAAGTAGTCACAGACAAAAAACAATGTCCAGGGTCAGCTCTGGGAGACTTTTCCAGGACATGGCGAGAGTAATGCATGGCAGAACTTAATATTATAATATAAACAAATGACTTGGGGGAAAAATGTTAGTTTTGACAAATTATCTGTGGAGTAAACAAGCTACCACATTAAAAGCATCATAAGGCTGGTCCTGCAGCTCCTGTCTCTGACAGAGGTAGATTACAGCCCGATGGGCTTAACTGAGTTATTTTCAGGTCTACTTTGTGAGTTTTTATGCTAACATCTATGTTTGTGTAGTTTGTCTTAAATTACTTTATTGTACTTTTTTGTAATGAAGCCCACCCTTGTCCAGTTCATATACTGCGTGTATTTATTAAATCTGAAGAGATAAGTATAGATTTCTCCGCCCAGATTGCTTATTTATGAGTCAGTGGAGAAGCTGAATCTAAGTGGTGAGCAGGAGGTTCAGAGAAGGCATTTCCTGTGCCACAGAACAGTAGGTCTCTTTCCTCCTCTTCAAACCACCATGTGGAGGAATAATCAGGCTCTGTGCATTGGCACGTAAAGAAAATCACCCATTCTTCTCTTCTCTCAACCTCAGGAGGGTCTCATGGGTTTCTTCTAGTTTCTCTGTGAAATGGTTAAACCTAACCTGCAAACCTCATCGACTTACATAGCCTTCAGAATTTGCCAGGCTCATAAGTATAACTGTCTGCCCGCTGGAACGTTTGAGGCTACAGTTTCTTCCTTTCAGCCGCTAAGCACAATAATGATGTGCATATGGGCCCATGCCTACCCCTGCCTCCCTGGGGGAAGACCAAGAGCCTTTCCTGTTAATCTTGCGTCTGAGGTTGAGCCTGGAAGCTTAAGAGCAGGAGAAGGGTGAATTTGCTAACAGCCTAATGTTAGCAGATCTGGCTCCTATTCAACAGCAACTCAAATCCATCTGGATCTCGTTTCTGGTTGTTGAGCGGAAACAAAAAAAGAAGTATATTTGGGCTCATTTCAGCATCAAAGGTGCCTCTGACATGCCTTTCAAAAGTGAATCTACAGGAGCAAGAGGCAGCCAAACTCAAACTGATATGTCAAACTGATATGTCAAACTTTTTTTTTTTATGATATTTCAGCTTCTTCCTTTTATCTCTGCCTTTCTGGTCTTTTTATCTGTATGTCCGGATGACTTTAATCATGTGGTCAGTTTCCGCAAAGCACAGATTGCTGCTATTAAGGACAGATAGAGGCCTTTGTGACTGAGTGCGTGGTGGAGTTTTGAAGTGTGTGTAAGGGTGAGGATGTGTATGAAGGGTGTGTGTGTGTGTGTGTGAAAGAGAGAGAGAGAGAGAGAGAGAGAGAGAGAGTCTGTCCACATTCCTGGAATCTCCCTTCTGTAAACAAACAGCAGCCGGTGCTCATCATGGCTCCCCTGCTCCCACTAGGCACGCACACAGTCAAAGGCACACACACACACACAATCACTCGCAGGACTCGTGTGGACTGTGTCAACAAAGGACTTCAGCCATCTCATGCCAAACTGCTAAGCCTCATCCCTTTTCCTTACTCAGTCTCCATCTCTGCCTCCCTGTTTTTCTTAAGTAAACTAAACCCCTTTTAATAAACATCAGTAATCTGTGGAAAACCCACAGAGATTACGCTCTTGTCCAAGAAACAATGACCATGATTCAGAAGAGTATTGTGTTTGAATTACACGGCCTATCTGTATCTCGCAGATGAACTAACATGGCTAAGCCCAGTTGCAGCATACAGTTAATACCAGAAATAATCATTTCTGCTACTTTGTCCATGGTCCTCTGTTCTCAGGATGGTAAAGGGCCCCTCTTCGGCAGTCTTCTCTATTCTAAACAGTGTGCTCAGCGTGATGACAGTCAGTTGAGCGGTTCTCTGGGCTGCCGTGTCTTGTGGGAATGTGGCAGAGGAAACATCTTGTGCATGTGAGTGCCACTGGGCCCCATCCCGGCTCAGACCGCAGCCGGGCCACTCAACGCAATGGGGTCCTAAAGGGATAAAGCCCTAGTGTATGCTGGGAAAACAACTGGGACCATACTTGCCAAAACATGGCAGCACATTATAGACCCTTTTAAGCAGAACCAACTTAAAGGACATACTATAGGCACATAAAAAAATCAATATGTAAACGTTTTTTAAATTATTACACACTGCATGTTACTGTATCGTCTCTAGCCTTGTTTTATTTATATATTTACATTTTCTTCACACTGACACATCCAGTTTACCAAAACTGCTGTTTAAACAACCGCCTCTTGAAAGTTAGTTAATGGAACCAAGCGTGATTTGTTTAAAGAATTTTTTTAATTTCTTAACCTTCTTGCAAGAATAAAAGTTCTTTCTGCTGAAGAAGAGGTTTCTGGGCAAAGTTGTTAAGAAATTCCCCTAACAATTTTTTGTACCTTTTTTTGAGCAGTACAAAGAGCTTGGTGTGTGAGAGAGTATACCTTACTCTAAAGAGCACGCGAGAGAGAGAGAGAGAGAGAGAGAGAGAGCTTGAGTGTGATTTCCTCTTTCCCCCGACTGCCTCGCCTCAGAGCCTTTCTCCCCCACAGGACCCCAGTCCAAACACAGTCGGCCCATACCCAGCTTAGTCTGCCCCAAGCCACATACACACACGCACACACACACTGCTTTCACACCGCAAGCACACGCCACAGGCCTGGAACACAGTCACAAAGCTGTAAAGTTACATTCAGTGCAATTTCATGAACAGCTATAATCAGCACTCAGCCATAAAGCCATATTAGGGGCACACAAAGAGTTTGGTGTATGAGAGAGTGAGAGAGAAATTGAGTTTACTTAGATTTGTAGCTTTTAAGACTTAAGAAGTAAAACAGAAGAACAATAATAAGAACATTATATATTTTGTGATTCATGAATCAACTCACACTTAAACCAAAGTGCGAAGAGAGAGAGAGAGAGAGAGAGAGAGAGAGAAGCAGGGATCAGATTGCGGGGGTTGGGGGTCTCCAGCACTTCTAGTGGAAGTGGGCTTTCAGCAGAGGAACAGTAGGCGGTTTTAGTGTGTGAAAGTTTCTCTGTGTTTTGATGAATGCTTGTAATGAATTTGTGCTCTGGAGCTTTAGAGCCAGAAAGAGGGGGAGGTCAAAACCCAGACGGGAGGAAATGAGAAAATCTAAATGTGTAAGTCAGAGTCTTCTCATATTTGGACAGATTTGAACCTGTCTGGTGTTGGATATCCCTTATTTATGACCAAAGCAAATGACCAGGTCAGATGGAGGCGAGGCTGGGCTGGTTTTCTAAAAGGTTCTGCTTTGCTGTGTGTCAGTGTGCTTCACGAGTGAGACGAAAAGCCTGGAAGAAGTTTCCACTGGACAGAGAGAGTACACTGTCCAAGAAAACAGGTCACTGCAACACCACACATGTGACTTAAATACCAGAAGTGGGTGTGTGAAGAATGACAAAAAAATGCCATTGGTGTTATATTTTTGATGTTGAATAGTTTAGAACCAGTAAAATAATTTGTACTTTTTTAAGTTAAAAAAATATTTTTCATCGTAGTGCAATTTGGAGCAAGATTTTATTCCAGTTTGGATCATTTCTGGTGGTCCGTTTGTAATACATTTTGTTTTTACATTTAAAAGGAGGCTGTCTGTTTTAAAACAAATAAAAGTACTTAAAATGAGATTTGGTATGTTGATACAACAGTGATGATACTGAAAGAGATGGAAATCATTACCACTTTTAGTAAAAGCTCAACTCTACAGTGAGAACTAAGCCTCTTAAGAACAAGATAAAGAGATATTACAAATAATGTTACAAATAATGACTGATTCCAGCACTGTTTATTTAAACGTATGTGCCAAGGACTACCACTGCACTTTCCTAGAATTGACCTGTTTCAGCTGGAGGTCCTGACAAATTATGTGCTCAAAGGAGCTTTCCCTCTGCCCCCTTTCATCCCCCTATTTTCACCAGTTGGCTTTTCCATTTGTGCTGTCAAATGTTTGTTAAGGGTTAGTACGGTGGAAATGTATTTTTAACACAATAACTTACCGTGCAGAGGGTCCTGTAAATTTGCATCAGAAGAGAAATGTGAGACTCACATTTAAACATCAGTAAAACAGACACAAACAAATACGAGCATGATTAAAGCAGTTATGTTCAACAATCATAGATCCTGTTAGAAATAGATGTACACTAGCTAAACCAGACAAACAACCATTCATATGAATGCAGTGATTAGCCACAACATTAAAACCAGTGATAGGTGAAGTGAATAACATTGATTGTCTCATAACAATAGTACCAGTCAAAGGGTGGGAAATAATAAGAGGCAAGACAACAGTCAGTTCTTGAAGTCGATGTGTTGGAGGCTGAAAAACTGGCTAGCAAAAGGATCTGAGAGCCAAACTGTGAAGGCTAAACAAATGAGTAGGAGCATCTCCAAATCAGCAGGTCTTGTTGGATGTTACCAGAATGTTAATACCTTGTTAATAGCAATCAAAAGTAGACAACCAGCGAGTCCTGGATAACTTCCTGCTTGTAGGGAGCACAGGCTAGCCCACCTTGTCTGATCCCACAGAAGAGCTATTTTGGCACAAACGTCTGAGGAAAAGTTAATGCTGGCTGTGATAGAAAGGACACACAGAACACACAGTGCATCACCGCTTGCCGCAGACCAGTCAAACTGACCATGCTGACCCCTGCCCGCTGACAAAACACCTAGAGTGGGCACGTGACCATCAGAACTGGACCATGGAGCTCTAGAACAAGGTGGCCTGATCTAATGAATCACACCTCTTACCTGGGGAAGTGATGGTACCAGGATGCTCTTGTCTATGTTCTGCTGGGAGACCTTGCATACTGGCATTCATGTGGATGTTACTTTAAAACATACCACCTACCTAAATATTGTTTCAGACCAAATAAACCCCTCATCGCAAAAGAATTACCTCATGGCAGCTACAGAATAATGCGCCTGCCACACTGAAAAAAAAAACATACAGGAAAGGTTTGAAGAACAAAGAGCTCAAAGTGCTGAAATTTCCCAGATCTCAATCCGATCAAACATCTGTGGGGTGTGCTGGGTAAATTAGTCTGATCCATGCAAGCCCCACCTCAGAACTACTGTCTTTACTAAAAAAAAAAGAAAAAGCATTTTAGGATGTAGTGCCGTGGAATTTACAGCAGAAACCATGTTAACATAAAAAAGAACACTCCTAGTTTAAACAGAACCTTATGTATCTTTCACATAGATGGCCTAGGATGGCCTAGGATGCATTGTGTATTTCCAGGGAGGTCTTAAAGGACTAGTTTGGTGGAAATCATAAGAGAGAAACATTGAAGATCTCCTTAATTTCTGGAGTTTTCTTAGACAGCAATAACACCAGGTGGAAAACCAAATGAGACATCTGCTTAAATCCCACATTATTGCTCAGATTTGCACAAAATCATGCTTGTGTTTGAACTGAACTGAAGATAAATCAAGGGAAACTAAATGCACTTTCTCCTCACTTCAAACTTCATGCCAGATCCGATGCTGATGTCTGAAGTGTGCTTCTTTAGTTTTGCACTGCTGCGATGCTACTAAGCGAAGAGTTAATGGAAGTCTATGTCATGCAAACACTTGCATTTTCCAGTTGTATTATCCTTGAATCTCCAGTGTAGAACTAAGGAAGCAAACCTCAGACATCAAACGTTTGGCTCCCTTTGGAGTGAGGGGAGAGTTTGATTTGAATTTGATTTGTCATCAAATGATTCCTTTAATGAGCGCATGATGAAGTAAGGGGATTCTACTATATATCCGTTTTCCTCCAGTGCAGAGATATAATTACCACATCACTGTTTTTCCCATCACTCTGATTGTGTTTAGATTACAGGGAGTACAATAAGACGCGGTGCAGTAGCTCATTGTGAAGGCCCTCTTCACCAGGCCACAAGCTGTCACTGGATTCAAATTCTGTGGTAAAGTTAGGGCCCGGTGAAGGGTCTTTAACATAGGGTGCCATGTTTCAACCGCTTTCTTATGAGAGTAAAAGTGGAATTTTTACGAGGACAGAAGCAAAAGGCACGAACCACTAAGTGCCACCTTCACTGACCACCAAGTTCGAGAGCCCGCAGTAAAACATGCTTAACTGTGACCTCATTGTAACCATATTGTCATAAACAGTTGTCACTATAGTCAGTCTCCTTTACATCTTCTTTCATATGTTCTTCTTCAAGTTGAACATTTGAAGAGATTGTTTGATGATTTTTACTTTTAGATATATTAATGTCTGTCTTTTATCAAGATCAATAGTATTGCTTTTAGCAGTACAAACAGACCAAACTGTTCTCAATGTCTATTTCAGAGTGAAAGTTGTCTTGTCTTGAAGTTGTTAAGTTGTATTGTTGCTCTTGCATTCTGGCCTGTTTGCACTTGTGTTCTGTTCTGTGCTGTTCTGTTCTGCTCTTGTGTTGCACCACGGTCCTGGAGGAACGTTGTTTCGTTTTTACTGTGGACTGTGTATATGGTAGAAATGATAATAAAACCTACTTGACTTGACTTGACTTGATTTGACTTAAAAATTATTAAACCCTTTAGACAGTAAATCACAAGCTTTTGTCTTTCATAACAATTGCATATTCACAAGCCATTGCTTCTTTCCATGATGACCATAAAAGTATGATTTATCATCATTTTATTAGGAAAAAAAAGATAATCATGTCAAAACAAACAATTTCCATCCAAAGTCATATAATACTGCTTTCATTCCCTTAAGCTGTCCTTTGTGACTTTATAAAGTCAGAGATACATAGCCACGTGTTGCATCAGTAAGAAACTGACTTACTCATCACTCAGTAGGTGTTTTTCCCAGTGCCCAGCTTCCTGTCTCCAAATTGAGCTCCTACTCTCTTCTTTTGCTTTGCCATATTGTTACTAAATCCACAAATGAAATAACATGTACAGGAAGACACTTGAAATAGTGTTTCTTTTGTTTTTTGTTCATTTTTTTAGTTTGTTTGTTTTGTTTGTTCTTTTTTGTTTTGAATTTTTTTTTTTTTTTTTTTTTTTTTACTTTACCTCTTTTCTACATAGCAGGCAATGCCAAAACACGCAACAGATTATTCAACTAAAAGATTAATCTGTCGTTTTATGAGACTCTGAAATTCACCTTGAAATCCTTTGGAGAAAGAGACTGGAAAAAGGGCAAGGAGAGAGAGAGAGACAGAGAGAGAGAGAAAGACAGAGGGAGAGAGAAAAAAATGAGAAAGAGAGAGATAAAGAGAAGGGAGAGAGAGAGAGTAATAAGATGGGAGAGAGAAAGTAGGAGAGATAGAGACAACCAGGAAAGAAAGAGGAGAAAGAAAGAGAGAAAGAGAAGGGGGAGAAAGAAATAAGAGGGAGAGAGAGAAGAAGGAAAGAGAAAGAACAGAGTCAGAAAGAGAAAAAGGTGGAGAAAAAAGAAGAGACAGACAGAGAGAGAGAAAGAGAGAGCGAGAGAGAGAGAGAGAGAGAGAGAGAGAGAGAGAAAGCACCATATGAACAGAAACACATCTCATTTGGAAGGTAAGCCCTATGACAGGCGTCAGGAGTAAAGCAGATATCTGTCTGTTCTTGTGCTCTTCTTAAAATTCGTCTGTTGCTTTGCAACACGCATTGAGTTCAGTTCATCTGTATTGTTCCATTATTTATTTTCTGTTTATTGTCCCCTCGGCTGTTATTAATTTATAGGGCGCACAGGGTCCTGGTCCTCGTTGCAGGGTGTGGATCCTGCGTGTTGTATGTGCATGTGTGTGTTTATGTAGGCTTCTATACTTTTGTGTGATTAAATCCCCCAGTCCGTCTCTCTGTCATGCACATGAGTATATATGTGCGTCTGGCGGTGTATGGCATGTGTGTGTGTTTCTGAAACTGTGTGCGCATGTTTGTTCTGTATGTGTTATCCTTTTAAGTCTGTCACACCATGCCGTTCTCCTGCCGGGGTTTGTGTACAGTGGTGATCTGCGGGCTGTGGAGGGAGGGGGCCAGCGTGCAGAGGAAGCCGGCCAGCAGCGTGAGGCCCAGGCCGCCCCAGGCACTGAACATGGACCAACCGTAGCCATGACTGATGTCCTCTGGTAATCCATACAGGTAACGAGGGTACCGAGACAATTCGAAGTTTATACCAGCCACACATGTGCAGAGAGAGATGATACAGCAAGTCCCTATTGGGGTCAGAGACAGAACACAGCGGGAAACTGTCTTAAACTAAAAATTAATCCTTCAGTAAAAGTAAATGAATGTTTTTAAACTAAAACCCTGAAGGACCTACAAGTCTATTGTTCTGTTGCCTGTTGATGTTATGTGCTGCTATGTTGTATATTATGTACTGTCTATTATTATTATATAATGACGAATGTATGTGTTTGCAATATACAGTGCGGTGTGAAAAAAAAAATCCCCCTTAGGGGCAATAAAATCTAACCATCTTACGAAAAAATATGTAAGGTAGGCATTTTGAGTGACATTTAAATCCAAGTTTTTAAGTTTGTCTTAATGTTTTCAGGGAATAATTCTGTACAAGCTTACTTTAAAAGTACATCCTTAGGCACCAAAGGATTCTTTGGAGTAATATCACAGAGCAAACACCTCTTAATAAAACCTTTTGTAGCTTTAGGTACAAAAACAGTCATAATTCATTTCTCCATGACCCTTTTCTAAATTTTGTATCTGACAGTTTAACAGATTGTTTTTGTTGCTGTACTTTTAAGACTGGTGTATGTAAATGACCTCAGTTCTGATTGGCTGAACTCTTGTCGTTTATTGTACTAGAATGAATTTAATTATCTAAACTGTGTTATTGTAGTTGCTGAGGTATGACTGCCTAATGGACACTTACAAATTCATTAAGGGGCCCGTCACAGATTTACTGCCATCTGCATTGTTATTTCCAATTCATATTTCTTTTTAGAAGAAAGTGGAAAGTGATACTCCTATACTAAATGTTTACAAGACTGTTGCATGCTGTTAACTGAGGTTTTGCCTAGTAATATCGGCAACTTGTGGTGTTGGTAAAGGCAGGTTTTAAATATTGACCAATCATAGATGGTCTTCTCTGTGGGAATATTCATATTGTTCCCCTTGCACTAAAGTGCCACCTACTGGACTGCTGGAGCAAAGTAAACAGAACTCACCTCCCATTAGGAAGAGCAGGCCAGCTACATACTGCATCAGCTCGTTGTGCTCACAGCAGCCCAGCACTCCGATGATCCAGCCAAACAGGATGATGGACACGGCCATGCCTATGAACCCTGCAGTCATTCTCTGTAAATCTGCAGAGACAGAGTGACAACAGGAGAACAGTCATAAGGCACCACTGTTTTTAAGATTCAAATTAGAATTTAAAGGAAAATAAAACAATTAATCATTAACCACCCTGTCATTTTTCTTACACTCAGTACAACTGACCTAGATTTTATACTTACACGCTTTACAGTACAATGGCAAAAATCCCACTGAACCAGCTAGAGATTGAATTATGTGGTCCAGTTTTTGTAAAAAGATACATCTATTTAGAATGTGTTATTAGTGTGAATTTCTTTGTATGTACGTGACCACACTGTTAGTGGATTAACTCAGTCATGGGACTATTTATGTAGCCACACCTACCCATTACAGTGTAATCCTGTCTAACAGGATGTGGGCTGACCACACATACATAAAAGTAACTTATGACAGTTTTGTTTGTGGTGACCTTCTTTAGGTCAGGGTTCTCAGGACATCATGAAGCGAGGGTCCACCAATGGGAATACTGGGTAAAAACTTTTGTTCTGAAATATAACGAATTACTGCATGGCGAAAAATTGGTGACCAACACTAATTGCTTGCAACAGTCAAGACCAGCTCAGTATAATTTTGTCATGATGCAAAAATACCCAATTTTAAACCAGAACATCAATGTGATCTAAACTCCAATCTAAATTCGTTTGATTTAATTGTTTTTTGCCAGCATTCTGTAAAGCTTGTCCAACTTGGCAACAGTTACTATGAAATAATACATATGTGGGTACAACATGAGAAGATCCATTTAAACCTCCTTTGAAAGAGAACAGGCAAAAGAATACCACATTCAAACTGCTGACTGATTAAAATAATTCGTTGCTCTCTGTTGCTATATCAGATCAGTACTGTTCTCTCTTAGAAGGAGAAGTGCCATTTCCTCCATTTCTACAGCCCTATTTTTAGATTCCTCAATTGTCTGTGCTCTGGCAGGCATGAAATCAGCTAGGAGGGCTGAGCGTGGTGAATGGCTCTGGTTGACTTGAGGAGTGAACATGTCTCTCCTCAGTCAGCTGTTGGGCTGATTTATGCCACGGCATTATCTGCCCTCGCCCAGGCCAGTCAGCTGCATGTCATGGAGATAACTTACGCAGAGCGTGCCACTCGTCTTGCCGTATTGTCTTTGTAATGTTCACTGGGAGATTGCGTGGAATATTTGAAGAGGAGTAATAATATTTCACTGGAGTGCAGCGCTGAAGCAAACCTGTGAACAGAAAGTACACAAGCACATTTCAAGACATCAACAATCCTCCCAGGCAAAGAGCAAAGTGCTGATTTTATCTGGGAGTGCCCTAAAGACTGCCTACAGAGTTTTTCAACTCTTATCAGATGCACCTGTTTCAGATATCCGTCATACTCAACAATTCCTGAACCTCTTAAAGTACATGATCATAAGATCCTTAAAGATGTCCTAACTGGTTCATTACTCAGGAATCTGACCCTGGCTTTTCCACATTTCTTTCCAGCACACAATTCATTTCAAGGATTCAAACTATTGGCCTTGAGGCTAATATTAGATATTCCGCAACCAGTAAACCACTTATCAAAACATGTACAGGCTTAAGTTGCTTTTGTCTCTTTTTTGTGATGAACATTGTTAGAAGTGACCCACAAGGGATTTACAAGGAATACAAATGCAATATTTTGATTAGTAACACCTTTATTGGGGCAATAGCAATGTGTCTCAATTTTATGTTAAAATTCTGTTAAAAGAAACTTCTATTTTGAAACTTAATGAAATCTCTTTCTGGGTATTTTAAACTGTAATGAACCCATGCTGAATCAAAAGAAACTTTCTCAAAATGTTCACATTCAAGCAGCAGCATTCCAGCTGAGGGTATGGACTGAACTACCAATAATGCAGCGCCGTAGGACCCTGTGGTCCATCAACACTGCAGGTCATACGGCCTTAGTGTACTCAGTCTATCATATATTTACATCACTCACACATAGTATGCTTTTTGAACTGCCGTTTCCTATTCATATTCCATTTTTCACAATCTTCAGCAGAACATACCAATGAGTAATACTTTACTAAAGGACATCATTCAGAAGACTACTGGACACACACGTATTTTATGACATAAACCAGCACTCATTTATTCAGACAAGCATTTTCTTAGAAAGGCTACTTTCATCAGTTTTTGCCCAGAATGTGTAATGACAATGGATAATCCTTTACAGGTGCCCATGTAGGTTAATGTCAGTGTAGGTAGATGTCATGTAGCCTTATAATCACTACCATACAGTACAGCAGTTCCTACCAATATGAGGCCAGCATGTGCACAATTTTGTACCCAGTCAGATTCACATTTCACGCTAAAGCGAGCTGTAGTAGTCAAATGTTTGGTGATGTCTAATGTTGGAAATGACTGGATGTGCACTGATCAGCACCTTGGACAGCGCTACAACTTCTCAAAGCACCTTAAGGAGGCTGTGCTGTTCATGTTTTCGTTCGTATTTGTACCTTTACCTGCACGACTTTCCTTCTAACTGAATCTACTGCACAGCTCTTCGACCATAAAATAAAAAAAAACAATACAAAAATCTACAAACTGCTTTCAATTGGGGTCGGCAGCTCAAAAAAAAAAGCTGAAAACATAACAGCAGTTGTTTTTTTGTGCTGAAATAACAAGACTGCCTCTGCTCTGCTGGCCTGGATTGATGTGTGTGGCTTCATTAGCCTGGATGAAGTTCATGCAGATGTTTCTTTGTGAGTGTGGGCTCCCAAAGCGGGGCCTGCGCCTGTCCCAGCTCCTCTCACCTTTGAAGATGAGGTCCTCGTTCTCATGGTCGAAGCCCTCCCTGTGGCACTTCCTCCAAAGCCCCGTGGCGGTGGAGTTGTACCGGCGGCTGCAGCGGGACTCCACGGCCGAGGCGGGGGGCAAGAAGTCCCGCTTGGCCCGGAGAAGCGCGCCGCCCCCCCTCGGCAGCACGCGCAGGGGCAGGTTCTGGTTGGAGATGTAGATGTAGCCCGGGTCCGTCCTCTTGCTGGCGTATTTCTTGCAGCGCTCCCGATGCCTGCGCGCGTCTGTCTCGTACCAGTAGTCCGTGCCGATGGCCACGGCCAACAGGGCGAGCGCGCAGAAGGCCAAAAACAGACCGGACGCCGTCAGCAGCCTCATGGTAGCCATCTTCCTCCACCACCTCCTCCTCCTCCTCGTCCTCCTCCTCGACCCGCGAGCGTGGAAAGGATGTGTGACGGCTCGGCTGCTCAGCTCACACGGTCACAACATCCTCGTGCTGCTTCGCCCTCGCCAGGAAAGCAGGGACCCCTCGCATCATCTCAGACTCGCCATGCCAGGCGAACGAAGCTCCGTAACTGCTAGCCCTACACAGACATGACGGGGGGAGGTTTATTTCTCCATTTATTTATTTATTTAGATGTTTTCCCCTCCTCGAGCCCGTGCTCCTCGCTGTCACGAGATGATAGCCAATGCCGAGAGTGGAGAGCTCTGATGAAAGCGCTCGCGATTCGTCCGTGCTGCTGCTGGAGAACAGACAGCTGTTCACTCAGAGCCGTTCAGCCCCAGTCTCTGGAACACACACTTGCAGTCCACACCACAATCAAAACACCACCTCTCTCTCATCAGGCTCTCACAGTCCAAACTAAAGTGTGCAGAAACCCGCTGAGACCATCTTTCTTCCCAAATCGAGGGTATTATTAGGTAGTCTGGGCCTTTTGCAACAGAAACGTTTACTGTTCTGGTAGGGGCTTTAGTGAGGTGCTGATGTTGAATGATTAGCTCTGCATCACAAACACCATTGATTCATCCCTAAGGTACTGGATAGAGAGCTCCATCACTGCCCCTGGCTGATTTCTACCCTATTCCACTATTTACAGTGTAGCAATGCAAGGTGTGCAGCTGAACACCTGCATCAGCAACTGGGGCTACAGAAAGAAACTGAGTTCACCAATTAAGAAGTGTGTCTGGATGTTTTTGGATAGAGTATTTCAGCTGTTTAGTATAACATGTGATAATATCTAAAAGTGACAGTCACAGACAGTGCCAGTCACAAACAGACTTTAAGCTTTAACCTGAAAGGGAATAATCCAGCATAAGCAGTTATGTAGTGGAGTTCTCTGTGTAGCCAGAGGGTGGAGCCAGAATTAAAAGCAGCTCTCAGGTCAGGACAGCTAAACAGCAAAGGAAGAGGTTTATCCATTTCCCCAGGAAAGCAGCAGTACCTGTGAGCTTAAAGAACAGTGACACAGTGTTATCTGTGAGAGTGTGAATGTTACAACACAGAAAACAAACACTGTATGTGATTATGCATGTATTGTCTACAGATAGGGTTGGGTGCACATAGGCCAGTGTAAAACAAAAGAGCGATGCCTTGGCAGAACCAGTTCTGGTTCCCTTTAGAACCTTTCAACGATGAAGAACATATTTGAAGTTTAAACAGCCTTCAAATAAAGAAAAGGTTCTAGACCAATTAAAGTTTTTTTTTCTAGAACTGGATGTTTACAGCAAAAACCCTATATGACTATTAATTTTAACAAGTCTATGCAGACACTGGATGAAGAGCACTGTGTGGAGGCCTGACTGGGTGTGTGTTGGGGGGTAGAGGGGGGGCTTGGATATGTGTGTGTGGAGGTGTAGGGGATGTGTTTATCCACTACCTGATGCTGTGGAGTGTCTGAGCGCTCTGTGTGGTTACAGTTGGTCCACAGACTCTGGCCTGGCAGGAAGTTTGTCTACAGAGATAAAAACTAAGACACTCAACTGTCAATCAGGTTAGAAACATGCAGAATACAAAACGCCCACCTTCGGTGTAATCACCTCTCGCTGATTCCAGCTTAGGGAGAGACTTTGTCTTCACTCATTTGTTGTGGTGATGTGTGTGTGCATGTGCGTGCGTGTGTGTGTGTGTTTGTGTGCATGCAAGCCTTTTAATGTCTGACTCTATGGCTACTTTCACATAAGCTTCATAGTTTACATTTTTGCCTTGCCTTTTGTTCACTTTTTTATTATACTATGTTCACACTGCAGATAAAGGTGGCACAAAATCCAACCTTTTTCCCAAGTTGTGGCAGTGTGAGCAGCAAAAAACAAACTTGATGTGAAAGATTCAGTTTTGACATGTTCCACTTTGACTATAGCCACATTACATGCCTTACTGCCTGCTTCACTTTTCAAATTGGACCTGATTTTTGTGCCTTGATGGATCACCAATATTTGTTTTTAGTGTAAATCTGAAACCTGGATGTACACGCTTCAATCAAAAACAATGCATGAATGATCCACATGCACCATGAATGACAACAAAAATAAATAAAGTTTATCACAAAGATCATCAGCTCTGATCAGCTCAACGCAGCTCATGACTGCTAATAATGTTAAAAAAGGCCAAGTGTTTGACAGCAGAACCTTCAAGTTATTGTGTTCTACCACAAACATAGAATGATGACACATGCAAAAATAACTGCACATCTTTAACCTAAATATTTTTTCCCAAAATATTTCAGATTTAGTGTGCCTTCAGTAAAGGATCCGTACGTATTTTTGCTTATTTGTGCTTATTTGTACCGCATGTCAATGAGTAGAAGAAAATGAAACACTAGAATTCCAGTCCAACCATTTTGGTTAAAGTTGCATGGCTCAGAACTGAATACATATCCAGTCTAGGACTGCATATGTAAGTAGCTCAGATCTGTGTCACATTGAGGGAAAGAATCTGATTTGTTCCACTTCGATCCAGTAATATAAATGTAGGCAAAAATATAAAGTAAAAGTGGATTCATGTCATTTAGGATGATATGCAGCCACTTTAAAAGGTAGGTTTTATGTAAGTAGTCAGAATGTTGGGTAACATGTGCTACAAAATGTCACAGGCCCTGAGTGACAAATAAAAAAATCAAGGTCATTTTGCTTCTTAGAAAACATCAGCTAAAATCTGTCCCAAAATACCTGAATCCATGATTATGGTCCTCGTTTGTTTCTATTTTTTTTCATTTTAATTCCAGTTTCCCTCAAAAGGTTTACTTTACTCTAATGAAAAAACAGCATTTTACAGTTAGAGTGTGAGGATGTGTGGTGCAGGCCGATCTGGTGGAGGCTGAGGGTGCTGTTTTCTGTGCTGAACGATGAGCTGGACTAAAAACAGTTACAGTGAGGATGGAGCTCTTCTGGCCTGTTGTGCAACAGAGACAGTGTGTGTGTGTGTGTGTGTGTATGAACAGATGTAACGGACTTCCTGTGGTGCCATAAAAAAATACCCTGCAATGCACTGTTGGGAAAACACGAGAACACACAGACAATGCGCGTGCACACTCACACACACACTCACACGAAAGAACATATCAGTTAAAGTATCAGTCAGCTTGGCAGTCGACATTACACTAATATTCAATGGTATGTTCTAAAGGAGAGAAAGCATATAAAGAAAACAGATTGGACCTATACTACAGTTTCACTGACTGCAGCTCAAAGACAAGCTCACCAAAGGCACATCCCATAACCAGACACATCCACCACAGCCATTCACATTTACACAATGGTCAAGAGGAAATGAATCCGAAAGCTTCTGACTTCTCCATTTTTTTTTGCATTTTTGTGTGTG
The DNA here is from genome assembly GCA_037974365.1 of Hydrocynus forskahlii. Classification (NCBI taxonomy): domain Eukaryota; kingdom Metazoa; phylum Chordata; class Actinopteri; order Characiformes; family Alestidae; genus Hydrocynus; species Hydrocynus forskahlii. Next base: position 9,072,570 of record JBBPCX010000135.1, on the reverse strand, counting down.
TGTGTGTGTGTGTGTGTGTGTGTATGTGTGTGTCTGGTTAAGGGTGTGGGAGTATGTGTGTGAGAGAACTATGGACCTTCATAGTGCTGGGTGGTATGGATAAAATTCAGTATATCATGCCAACAGACATTGAGATAATGTCTCTGGCAACACTTTACTTTAGTGTAGCATTCATGACATTTAAAAAAATCCTGTATGACTAGTGACATTAACCTACATAGAAATGTATTAAGGCTCATTGCAACAAGTGTCCTTTGCTCACTACGATTTCTGAGCTGAAACTAATGAAGGTAGCCTTTGTGTAATGTAGCGCTATAAATGGTACTCTGTGCTTCCTGCTACCTGGCATAGCTTATTTTAATTGGCCGGTCCTGATTTTATTTTCATAGAATCATATCAAAGGAAACCTTATAGAACATTACGAACACTACCTCTCGAGAAACTGAAATCTTATCATAGTAAGTGGAGTCTTACTACAATATTCACCTTACACAGATTTTAAACTGGACTTTTAAATAATCTGAAACACCCAGTAAATGATGTGCCTTGCAGTTGACTGGGAATGTAGATTATCAATCATGATTAAAACTCAAAATCAGCGACTAATAGTGCAGCTGTACAGCCATAGACCCATGCGTATGTATTTGTGTGTCTGTGTTATTTAAACGCCACTGGTCTAAAGCAGGGGTTCTGCAGTTCTGGGCCTTCTGGGCTGATGTCCAGCACAGCTTGGCGATTTCCTCACTCAGGTCTAAAATCTTAAACTTTTACTGACACCCAGATGAACATTACCCATTCAATTCTTTTGATAACATTTAATATTCATACCTTTATCTTCAGTCACATTTCAATCTGTTAGTGTTTTATTAATAGTAAATAGTATTAATAATAAATAGTAAACGCATTGTGATCAAAAATGATAAAATGATAAGTGGATTGATCATTTGAAAGTTTCATTGGATTTAACTGTGAAATTAAATTATTCATGTAAGGCCAACCATGGGTTAAACTATTTTAAACAAATCATGTAAAAACCTAATTACTGATGTAAGATGAGTTGTAAGGCAGTCCATATGAAACTGGAAACTAAAATCATCTTAATTGTGTTAGACATCTTAATTGTGTTAGTCATCTAAATGTAGCAATAGGTAAGGTTGTCAGTGAAATACACTTACAGCTTATATGCAGTAATAGAATAGAATAAATAGAATAACAGAATAAAATGTCTGTAAAATAATTAAAGCTACACTGTGGAATAAATAGAGTTTATGAAAGCCCCATTACGGACTCGCTCTGTGTGCTGCAACAGTAGCTGCTTCCTCAAAACAGCTGACAACAGTGCTATGCTTTGATTAAAATAAGGAACAAGACTCTCTTGGAACTTCACTTTGGGTTAACCCTAATGTTTATGACACATGCCAGCTAATACAATACACTATCACTATGAAAAGTTCCCTTGAATCGCTTGGCTTCCTAAGTACTGTTGTATCCAAAAGCAAAAATATTTCCCAAGGACCCGTCCGTCAGAGGGAAAAATCTAAACATATACACTTTTTAATTAAATTCAATTCAATTTGAACTTATAGATTTGGTGTTAGGAATATACAAGAAGAGCCATAACACGTTACTGTTGTGATCTAGTTTAAAATGTGTAACTAGCCATTACTTCAAGTGACAGTTGTTTATATTTGACAGTTATTTATACTATTTATACTTTCAGAAGATGGATCTTAATCAAGTGCTAAAGTCCAACATGCAAAAACATTTTAAACATTTAAAAAGCTTTTTAAAGATGTATTTAGTTCAAAGTTACAGAATTTAAAGGTCTTGTAAACTCTTTAAGGGAGAAATATCTCAACTTTTTAAAAGCACTGAAGGTTTGTGAAATAATATAACAAATGTCAGTATGACTCTGAAATGTCTTAAGTGTCCAGAAAAATCCTGGACAAGGATAAATCAGTAATAATAAATCAAGGTGTTACTAAACCTTTGAATCAGATCAGGATTGGCTGCTCTGAACTGTAACTCTGAAAAGTAACCCGTGAAATGCGATGAGTCACAGGCTACATCTGACCTATCAGAATGAGGAACTCACCACAGTGACAGAGTCAGTCAAGGACCTTAAAGTGCAGACCTGATTTGTGACCATTTCATTTTCCTTTTCTGTATTAGTCGTATAGGTACAGAAAGAGTACTTTTAAAATACACATAAAATACATAAAGAGATACATATTTTGAGGTGCCATTTCAGTTAATGCAATGTTCTCTGAGTGACTGCAAAACAGAGAGAAGTACAGCAAGTTTTGTAGAATGGAGGGCTGTGTCATTTCACCAGTAAGTATTTTTTTTAAATTGTAATGTAACTTCATTTGAAAGCATAACCTGGTTTGTACTGAACTAAAAAAGAGAAAAGAGAATGTTTTTAAATCAAACTGCACCCTGTCCTATAGCAGTATTTTGACATTACTAATACTTGTTTTTCTCACCAACTATCAGTCGTCAGAAGAAATGATCACATATGATCAGGTCCTTCGACCACCATATGACTTTTACCAGTACTTGCCCAGTGATCCAGATGGCCATTTTGGTGAGTTTTTAAATTGTTAAATTGTTCTTTGTGGCAGTGACGCTTGTAGATCAGTTTTAAACTTAAAACACATTGTTTTCAAAAATTTCAAGAAAGTTGAAGACAATGAACATGTTTAACATGAGCAAAACATTTATCAAAACAGTTTATATGTTTATGAAATATAAAATGTTTACATTTATGAAATATAAAATAGGTAAATAAAAATTCTGAAATGGGAATGCAAATAAGTCCAAATGTCCTCATGCCAAATGTAAGCAGATTTGACACCTAAAGATAGCTTATACTAAATAAATGTGCATGTTGGGGCTGTCTAGTACTGTCATCATTTTGCCAAACTGGCTAGAGTTAATGACACACTGGATCATTGTTTCATGGCCATTTAAAGTGGATGCTGCTCTGCTTTATGTTCACACTTTGGTACGTGTGACCACACTCCTTCCTGTTTATGAGAAGCTAAAGACTGCGGGACCTGCAATAAAATGGTGTAATTCTGTAGACACTGTGGAGCAAGACCTCACAGTCACTTAATGGCGTGTATTCGAAGACTCTACCAGCAATCAAAATGAAGACGCAGAGGTGGTCCTATTTTAAGGCAGCTAATGTGTATCAGGGAAGATATGGATGTACACCAATCAGAACCCCTGGATAAATGGAGACCTATGGTCTGAACTCAGATGATGGAGATATGTAAACAATCCACTTAAAGGACCCCTGTTCTTCTTTTTTCTTGATTTTCCCACTTCGAAATAAATATTCAAAAGGTTTTTATGGGTTTATATATTAGAAAACAGCCCCACTTTATTTTTACATGACCGTTTTCCCAACTCTTTTTAACCATTATAATTCAACGTGACTTTAAACTGTGCCTTTACAGTTTTGTTACAGTGCCCATAAATTAATATGTATGTAAATGAACTCTGTTATGGCTGACTGCCCAGTATTATGCCTCATTTAGGAAGGAGTCTGAACTGAAATCTGGACCAAACTGATAAATTCAAACTGAAATCCTCAGAGGAGAAAACAAACCTCAGGCACTTCTTTTGGATGTGTGGATCCAGAGAAGGCTGCAGTGATACATTTGCATCCTGGCAGCCAGAAAAAGAACAATGCTTAGTTGTTTTTCTCACATCTTCACTTCCAGTAACCCTGCTAGACTGTCTGCTGTAGCACTTCAGTGTAAATGGACAAGGTAAATGACGGCAGGCTGAAAGGGCAGTCGTTTTAAACAATGTGTATGGTTGTGATATCACAACCATGATTTGCAACTTAACTGAGTGAAAAAGATTTAAAAACTTTATCAATCTTTATATAGTTCATGCAAGGCTTTTGTTAAAAGAAAGGTTTTCCATAATATAGGCCCTTCAAAATATGAAACTGTCAGAATGTAGTAATGGTGTAAATTATGACAAAAACAACTAGTTGGAAGTTCTTTGAAACTGCCAACAATGGTATGTTCTTCACTGAGGCACCTGGTCAGCTATGCACTTTTACTACCACATCCAGCCTGCTACCAAGGCTGCACAAAACAGAAAGGGCTGTTGCTACAACTCTACAAATATAAGACAAGCAAAGCTGTTAGATTGGTCAGCCTTGGCTGTTATTTCACGGTTGTCCTCTAAATGAGTGCAGAGCAGTTTTTCCTGTGAAACTGGACATTCTCAGACTTTTTCTGTCACCATCAGTTGTACCGCAGTGCAATTCAAGAAAACCACAGCTGTGCCAGTGTACACGCTGTTGCTTATGTATCTACATGAAATTTCCATTTAGAATAATCTATTCATCCGTATGTCTTTGCATTTTTGTTTGTTTAAGAAACTGAATTTAAAATTTAACATGATTTGCCCTATTCACAGCTAGAAGCCCATTCCAGTCAATTTAGTCCCATAGCATTCAGCTCGCTGTAGCTCAGTTTAACTAGTGTCATCAGTTTTGTTTGGAAAATCCAGTTTTGATTGTAGCAACTTCCATTTTGAGTACTTGATAGAGTTCAAAGAGAATTCTTTTTCTTTTTAACTTTGTGTTAACTGTTATTTGTGGTTTTTAAATGTTTGATGAGGTCTATTGCATTTTTAGGCATTATAGATACACATTTTATAATTACACAATTTGTAGCAGTACGTGTTTTATTACATTTCTTCAAATCTAATTTCATAATGGCCAGCTCCCATCTACTAGTTGGGTCTTTTCCTATCACATGATTCTATCAAGCTGAGAGGGTTAAGGCTAGCACGAGCTTCCCCCGAGACATGTAAAATCAGCAACCGCACCATTTCAAAGTGCTACAAAAGCATTTAAATGCTATTGGACGCTAACTCCCAATTCTGTTAAGTCAGCTAACAGGTGCCCACACTGGCCGCCAGGAAAGGCCATCCAACCCACCCAGTTATGCTTAGAATCACTGGGATTGGCCAAACAATTTCCCAACATTAATATGAACACTTGTAGTAATTCAGTTTCATTCCAAATATTTCTAAGGACACGCCGTAATTTTTTACCTTTGTCATTCAGTGTTGCCTCAGGGCAATGCACCTGTGGCAGTATTTACAGCTACAAACTAGGAAAGGTGATAGGAGGGGGAAGGAAAATCTATTATGATTATTAGGCCTGGCTGATTCTACACATTTTCTTAGGATTTTATTCAAACTTTTGTACTCCTCCCTCAGCAAACACAAACTACTCCCACAAGTATTAGGCACATTTTATTGTGTGTTGGTTTTTACTGTAAATATCAAAGTTTGTCAAATCTTCCACTAAATATGCACAGATGATATTTAGACCAAACCTCACATATCAGATGGTTTAAATACTTTATTGATATCTGTTGATACAGTGGAAAGTCCCAAGACCAAGGCAGGGCCACCGATACAGGTGCCATGTGGTTTGTAGCAAAATGTTTCAAACGTCACAGGACACAGTTTGTCCAGTCTTCCCTAAAACTGACACAGTTGATCCTCAGACCAAGCCTCACAAAAGATAAAACGGTATATGTTGGATTTTGTTCTGTTCTTGTGTCAAATCCAATTGGAATCTGCGGTGAAGCCAGCAAATCTAAAGTGAGAGGTTATCTTAGTTACACTTGATCTTTTGTCACCATCATTGGTCACAATCATGCTTTTAACCTGATCAAATTATTTTGCCATGGTGACTCTGTCTTGCTCTACTGCTTGGCCCCCACATCACTGCTTACAGCTGTATTTGTTTAAAAGAAATTCTGGAGAAAGAAGAAGTTTGTTTTTTAAATAATGCATTGTTGTTATTATGACCAAAGATGTGAACTAGGTGGGAAAAAAGTTCATTTCAATTTACATTTGTATTTCAGTTCAGCATTTCAGATCATAAACAGCTCTTGAAAGCCTTCTGACAGACGTCAACCCGCTCTGGTCTTTTTCATGCCACTTTCTTGTGTAATATTTGTGGCCACAATCATGTGAAAAATATTTATTTAGGAAAGCACATAATAAAGGATGGCAGAATGCACCAGAGTGAGAAACTAGATTAAAGAATGCAATCCTTTCTGCCCCATCCTTTCCCAAAATCCACTCCTAAAGACGAATTGATCAATCGCAACTTAGGAGCTGTTACTAGGCTCACACAGACACTTTGACGAATGCTAGAGCCATGGCTTTACACGTGGGAAACTGAAAATCAGACACCTAACATCCCACGACTTTGGAGAGGAGAGTGAAGTCATTTGCTAAACTAAAGACACAAAAGGAGAAGTTAAGGATGTGGAATAATCCATGCAGAAGAGCATGTTACCAATTTAACTTGCAAAATAAAAATACACAGAGCACATGTGAATGCGGCAAATTCAATTCACAGGTGGAAAAGCACGGATACATTTAAAAAGACAATAAATCTGTAATTTTTTGAGATTGGACAACCTGCTCCTGAATAAATCCTGTCTCTGCATTTACCATCAAACAGGTAAAGCAAATATGTTATCCTTGAAACACACATATATTTATCTCTCCTGCAGGATGGGACTTTTTACGTCTACTATCTGCATGAAAATTACTGGTTTAAGGAGGCAAATATTGCAAATCAGCCCTAAGGGGGCAAAATTATGTTTTGCCTAGTACAACAAAATGTGCAAGGTACCAGAGTGTAAGACTTTAGGGTTAAAAAGTGTCCATAAGATATTTAAGCAATAGAAGACTTGAGGTTGTAAGTTATCACAACTAACTCTAAGACTGACTGACCCACAGGCACAAACTTAAGGTGATAACAGTTCTACAAGACAAAGACAAAAATGGAAGCAAAAAGGCCCAAAAGTTTTAATCAAGTGTGCTTTTTGTATAATATGTTTAGAATGTAGAAGTTCACCTTTTCAGGAGTGAGTTCAAAAGGAGACATACACAGTTCTGTGTCTTAAATTGTCTTTAAAGCCATATATTACAAGCAGAGAATGAGATCATTTACATAGCAATTCACCAAAATCAAACTTTTGGTTACCTTTTCAGTGCTCTGGCTGAAGGCTTAAAATGGAAAATGATTCTATAAAAGACCTAAAGACAAGTGTAGATTACTTAAATCAGAAGATCTTAGCAAAGGTAACATTGAAATCCAGACTGCATGGCTTTAAAATCACATAGATCAGGTGAAGCAGTTGTTGGTAATGGAGAGGAAGAACAGAGTAAAAGACAGAGAGCAGATGGGAAGAGTTAGAAAGCTGGAACGAAGGCAGTGAATGGCAAAGCAGATGTGCCTGGTGTCACAGATCATAAAATAGACTGCAGACTTGATGAAAAAGGACTGGCAGAGGGATCATGCCAGAAAGATGGCACTAGAAGATCTACCCAGAGACGTCAGAGAAAAACAGACAATGAGAAGACTGCAAAATATGGCCAATGGATATTGCATAGAAAAAAAACATTTGAAGCCCTGGAGAAAACTGTCTAGAGGACAACAAAAAATAAGCAGCAGCTACAGAATGAGCTGTTGAAGGATCAAATGAAAATCGGGTTCAAAGAAGTGGAGTACAGAAAAGAAAGAGGTGGAGAAGATCAAGCACACGTCAGTTCGGTTCGAAAAACCTGGAAGTGAACGTCACGTACTAGGCCCTGATTAAACGCAAGATGAGAGAGGAAGAGAACATGAAAGAGAAATGATTAGAGAGACTATAGAGGTGCTGGAGAGAGCGATAAAGGAGGGGGAAGATGGGATCCCATCAGGAGTAACTATTATGGTCTGGTGGAAACAGAGGCTGATGGAGGATCTGAAGCAGGAGAGACTGTACCAAAACACCAGTGAGAACCCAAGCAAGAAAGAAAGGATCGGATAGAAGAAGGCCCAAGAACTCAACAGCAAAAGAAGGCTGAGAAGGAAAGTGCATGAATTTTGTTTGTTGAAGAATATATGCATATATGTTATATATATATTAGGGATGCACCGAATTGATTTTTTTGGACCGAAACCGAAAACTGAAAATTGAAGAAAGACTTGGCCAAAAACCGAAACTGAAAACCGAAAGAAATTATTATTATTAAATTACTAAAAGAATAAGTCCATTACAAAATTATGAAAATATTTATTTAGCATTCAAACAATGCACAATATAAAATAAAATCTTAAATAAAATATTTTACTTGGCCCCGCTCATGAATAGCCTAAAAGCAAGATGGCTGAAATATTGTACAATTAAATATCTTCTCTCATAAAACTAGTGAATTCAAGTGCATTTTAATATTCTGAATGAAGTGCATGAACAAACTGCATTCAGAACAAGTGCTTTAAAAACTGGTGAAAGATAGAACAACATTCTCTGTAGGCTTGTAACAAAATAGTGTATCAAAACAAAGACTGGCATATATTAACTTTAATCACTGTAAAACTTTCTTGCCTTTTCGAAAACACAGATAGAAAGTGACTATTCAATCATACGTGAACACACCACAGCGTGGACAGCACGAAATTCTACCTCTGCATTTGATACGGTCACCAAGTGAAAGCAGCCAGGGAATCAAACCGCCGACTTCTTGATCGCAGGGCGAGTGACTTTTCTCTACCTTACTGTTACAGTTACAGCTCAAGTGATGAGTCGAACCTCAAGTGATGAAAAGCGGTAATACTCCTCTACAGTGATATAAACAATGGACCAGACAAAAAGTCCAAAACTAAAGTCCTCGATCTTGTCTAATCACCTATAGCATCATTTTGCAGAAGACACCGCTTTATGGAATAACAAAGCCACAGTAAATGACAGAGTTGTGGCTATGACACTGAAAGATAAAAAGATTGTAGCTGTGACTTTGAATTATATCACACAGTGAGATTCTCTCCATTCACAACTTTCACAACTATTTCCCAGTGCAAAGATACAAATCCTGTGTTCCTGTGTATATGGGAGGATTACCAGACTGCTGGCTGGCTGGCTGGCTGACTCAATTACTGAATCAGAATCAGATTCAGAATCAGAAAACGTAATTGGTCCTGGAGGAAATAGCTTATGTTACGACTGCACAGAGACACAGAGGCAAGAACAATATAAAATACAAGGTCTAAATAAAATCAAATAAAAACTCTGCAGAAAAAAAATCTTTTTATATGAAATACACTATGCTATATGTACAGAAATGCTTGGGTATTAATTATATAGATAAAGAGCTTACAGTTAAGTGATTTACTTGTGGAAAGACTACAGTGCCCCAGAACTGCTTCTTTTCTGTGACATTTCGCATCTGAAACATTTATCCATAATGTCTCTACGTTCATTTGCACACATTTACGTTTTATCAATGTATTCTGTTCCTTAAATACGGTCTCTTTATCCCTGTCTAACAGAGAGTGGCTGGGACTACCACACTGGACATACTCACCATAGTGAGCTTGAGGTCCCTCTGAGTGGACACTTAACAGAGCTGCATCCTGCCCCTTATCGTTACGGTGATCTGGACTCCTATCACCCCTCTCTGGATTCTGGGATGGGGCCTCTTTTGCCTGTGGTTCCACCTCAGGTTGGTAGTGTAACAGTTATTAACTTGTGCATTAGAATTGTATATTAAAGCAGTTGTCCAAGTAAAAAAATAACTTGGCACCACCAAATTTAATTTGATGAGTCAAGGCATGTTGAAGGTCTTTGTTGACTTTGTGCACAAATCCTTCCTATTTTAATTACACAAACAAGAACAAAGTAATGCTGAGCGTCACATGTGAGATGGGTCAGAATGTATCTGGTGTTGAATGGGGTTGAATCACTGACAGGAGCATGATGACTTTGTGAGCCATTATAAAGATGAGCAGGATGTGTGAGGAGGCCTCTCTGCTCTTAGACACACTAAAACACTGCAGACACACAGACGGATTGCTCAATGCTGTCTTTTCCTGACTGAGGACTGTGGCCACTGCTGTGAGTCAATCAGGGACAGCAGATTTGCACACCATTTGCACACATACATGCTCGCACACACACACACACAAACACACACACACACATCACACATACAGACAAAGAATTCACAGGTATTGTTTAAACAAGGATTTGCTTCTTAAAAAATAATTAATTAACGCTAAGAATGACTAAACATCCAAAATAGAGGAGAAAAAAAACTTTATGCCAGGGTAGCTTGTGGATTTAATGAAGGGAAAATCAAAATGCATTCATTCAGGTGCCATTTAGCTAGAAAAAAAATAGAAATAATTTTGAAAAACAAGCTGAATTTCTGGGGGCTTTCTATAGGGCTTACATATCATTTACGATTTGGTGTTCATTTTGACCCTGTTTTCCTGTGTCAATGAGTTAATTAAATGTCATTTTCCTAAGATTTTAGAAAAAATGTAAACTTTGTTTTTTTCTTGTAAACTTTGCATAATTCATTTGATATCAAGTGAAATCAACACATTTAACTCATTATAACTGGAAAAATGAAGTAAATAAAAAAAAAAATGCAACTCTAACACTTAAGGCTTCTGCAAACTTGTTCTTGTATTTCTGCCAAATGTTAAAGTATATCTTTGTTTTGCATCTTTTTTGTTGTTGTTGACCCATGGCTTTTGCAAACAGTTCCTCTTTCACTTTAAAGCAACTCTGTGGTTTCCAAGTATGCTGTTTCAGGATTGTGTTCTGTTAAACTTATTCTTGATCAAAGTAAAATGAAAACTGGTCAAATGCAAAACTGAAACGCTAAACAAAAATAGCTTACATAGTCAGAGAGCTCACATGATGTCAGGAAATCTAGGTTACTGTACCAGTAAAAATGATTTTGACTGATTTAAATGTGATTACTTATGTTTAAAGTAATGTCAAACTTCCCCAAAAGCTGAATACTCAAAATCTAGTTGAGACATTACAGTATGGCAGTTAAAAAGATTAAATTTAAAAAAATGTCTATCTTGTTTATAATTGAAGCAAAATGACTGAAGAATATTGTGCTGGCCCATAGTTTGCGTACATCTCTCAGCCGCTGTACCCGCACGCCTCCCCTGCCCACTGCAGCACAGATGACGAGGATGCAGGGAGACCACCCTTCGAGGTTTCTGAGGGGGAGGAGGACCATGACGGCAAACATGCTAGCACCTCCAGCACCTCGACAGGTGAGTCATGAATGGGAGGTTCAGTACTGTGGTTTACCTTTAATGACCCTCTGCAAAATTGACACACAGCTTCTGGAAGTTTGCTGTTTTCATGCTTTGACTGAGAATGAAAATAGTCTACCTTTGCTATGATGGCCCTGGACCTACTTAATCCAAAACTTTGTGTTAAAACGGTTAAAAATAGTCTTCATGAGTCTCTCTTGGAACAGTCTTGACAGTCTTATCATGAGCAGCATGCCATAATGATCATGATCTTTCCTATTGACTCTAAAATTATAGCAGTATGAAGCAAAGTGCAGCAGATCCAGAGAAGCATTTTAAAATTGAATTCAAATAAATATGAAAGAAATCTCTTAATTTAAACAGTCCTATACAGCCATGTTGGTCTTTAACAATTGTGTTCAGGAGTTTTACTTCTAATCAAAAGAAATCCTAATTGAAAAAAAAACATTCAAACTTCATGGATTTACTCAAATCTAACTGAATTTTACTGCATTTGGATTGAATTGAATTGAATTGAATCGAATTGAATTTAGATCAGTGTTTCTAAACCCTGGTTCCAGAGGCTACTGCCCTGATCCAACTGATCAGCCCATTAATAGCTCCGTACTGAGACGAAGTGGGTGTTTCGAACCAGGGAAATCACTAAAATCCACAGAGCAGTGGACTTCCAGGACCAGGACTGGCAATGACTGAATTAGACCATTAGGGACTTCTCTAAAAGCGTCACCAATGAGTCAAACTGTGACTCCTACTGCTATTTATTTCAGGACGATGACGGTATGTCTAAATGTGATCTCACCAATTTCTGCATTTACTTTAGGAATCTAGCCAAAGCTTTTTCTGAGATCTGAGTGCCTGAGCTCCAGAGAGTACGAGGGATGTAAAATGAAGTGAGTTCGTAGACAGATAAAAACAATAGTGCTTCTTACACAGTGAGAGGAACACAAGTGCACATAGCGGTAGAGAAAAATTCAGTCAGATGATGCTCAACAACTAATTGTTTTTTGCTCGTTTTTCATTTTGATGTAAGAATCACTCAAAACCTGACTTGAAATCAGTCAAAAACAACTTACAGGTGTTTAACAGCCAGGTTTCTGAATTCTGCAGTACTGTGTGTGGGCACTGATGTTAGATTAAAAATGCAAAGAACATAAAGAGGTCAAATGAGCAACATAGTTAATTAGAAAAGGATCATTTAATGACTCTTTAACCATACATGGCAACAGTAAATGTACATCACTGAAGGATTAGATGTGTTATGTAATAAAATAGCACTCTTTCGTTGCTTTTTTGGCTCATGTTCCTTGAGTGTGGCAGCAATACTGGAGGCGACTGCCAGTGCTCCTCAAAGACTAGGTGAAGACAACTGGGGGAATTCATGGGAGAATCCAGGGAAGCCGCTGGGTTTCCCCAGCTGTATCAACAAAATATGACTTTGTTGATTTTGCAGCCACTTTAAACTCTCCCAAGAATCTCCCTCGTTGTCTTCCATTAAAGATGTGTGCCCCTCCACAATCACTGTCGTGACCACCCACGGTTCGTTTGCTATGCTTAAGTAAAAAGTGTGCTTTGCAAGATGGCTCATTTCAAATTTCATGCCAGTCTGCTGCTGAGATGATGTAAGAGTTATTTCTGTAAAGCTACATGTTCATACTTTTTATTTTGGTCCTCTAGGCAACAAAAGAAAAATGCGTCTTTATCAGTTCCTCTTGGAGCTGCTACGAGATGGGGATATGAAAGAATGCATTTGGTGGGTGGACAGGGAGAGAGGCACCTTTCAGTTCTCTTCTAAACACAAGGAGCTTCTGGCCAGTCGCTGGGGCATGCAGAAGGGCAACCGGAAGAGAATGACCTATCAGAAGATGGCCAGGGCCCTGCGCAACTACAGCAAGACAGGAGAGGTCAAAAAGGTCAAGAAGAAACTGACCTACCAGTTCAGTGGCGAGGTGCTGAGGAGGATTTTGGTGGAGAGAAAATATCACTAAAAGAAATGAAGAGAAAGGATTGCCACTGCTTTGCGCTGCATATTGCCAGCAGAGACCTCTACTTCTGCAAAACTTCGGAAGAACATGCAGGTCTATTTTCCTCTAAGGTTTATCTCAGGGACTCCACACTGGACAAGTATTTTTTAGGCACGGTATGAATTCTGTTATGTTTCCTTGTGTTCGCAAAGCTGGAGCTTACTGAATATAACAAGACAGACTTACGTTCCATGATTTTTTTTTTCCTAATTCCACATCAGTGGTTCTCAAACTGGTCCCCAGATACAACCACCTCACAATAACTCATTTCAGGAGGCCTTCAGTCCCTGAGGACCAGTTCAAGAACAACTGCTCGACATCACAGGTTCCCAACCCTGGTCCTGAAGGCCTCCTGCTCTGTACTTTTTAGTGTTTTCCTTGCTGGAGAATATGGGATGAAATATCAAACCTCAATACGTGAGCACCTGAAGATCAGCCTCCCTGCTGTTCTCTAGTGATGTGTTATTCACAGGTGGTAACCTGGCACTTTAAAGTAAACATTTGGAGCTTATCTGATGCTTGTTTTTCTTTTGCTTAGGGAAGGTGAAACAAATGGTTAGAGATTATGAAAAGACTCTGTTGAGATGCATCCAGTGTAACCTCTTTTAAATGTCTGATTTCTTTAATATAGCATTAAAAGCATACATTTAGAGGCAGATGTCACAAGAGTCTCATACTATAATTCATCCTGCTGAAAAATAATACTATTTTGTTCATTTAAGAAGTAAAGTAAGCTTTAACAATTTACGTTGAATACAGGCAAAGACAACCACAAACACAAAGAGCAATTTGGCAGCAGGACTACTCAGCAACTCAGTCAATTGAAGGAAGGATGAATTTTCATCACTAGTTTCTCAAAATACTTAAAGTTACTCTGCTTGGCAAAGGCACCCTGAAAATACTAGTGAGTTAAAGCCAGAGTGACAGATTGGGGTTGGAGCCAGACAGGACGCTCTCCAGGAGATGGATTGGTGACCATGTGATTAGACACCTTGCTGTGTACTGCCCCCTATATGATTAACCCTCACATTACACACACAAATGTCTTGTACATTTTAATCCTAGAATCATTCTAACTTGATCAACATGTATTGCTTGATCAGTGAAGAGAAACATGTTACAGAGAAATAGCTTTTTATTTATGTTTTAAACAATGACATTTATAAATCTTTGAGATTCTAAACTTCATGGCTTTTGTGGAGGTGTGTGAACATTTGAAGTGGAAAAAAGGAATCTGATTTCACTTAAAGAATAAAGAAAAACTTAAATGAGCAAGGTGAAAGTAACCTCGGTGTAATCATCTTTAACACGCTAGTGCTATGTGTCAGGTTATATTTCTAAAGCAGTACCGAGAAGTACTAACCCTCACGTACTACTCCACTCCTGAGTGCCTGAGGTCTGATACAAACAACATACAGTACACCTAGTATTAATATCGGGTGGAGAGAATCATATGTAACACCTCTGAAAAAAGGTTACTTCAATAACCTTCTGTTCCTGTCCCTGGAAGGGCTTTAAAATTACAACAATTTATATCGGTTTCCTTGGTTAAATTATAGGTAGTCTAAAAATGAGAAATGTACAAGACTAGAGCAGCTTCACATTTTACAGAGCATTTGTGTAAATCAATGGCATTGTTAAAACACATGGTAGGGAAACAGAATAGCCATCACGGCAGGCTTGAATACTACTGTTGAGAAGAGGCTGGTGTCATGTGCACCAGCAATATATCCATATTACACATTCCAGGTCTTATACCTTCAAGTGTATATGATCCCGTTCTCTTTCCCTCTTCTGAATGCTCCCAAAAAAGAAAAACAAAATCGCCCACAAAATCTTACTCTAAATCTTAGCTTGTTCTGAACAATATAGAGTTTTTTAGATATATAAAAATGTTAATCACCAAAGGTTGAAAAAGGGTCCGGTGCAGCAGTGTGTGCAGTCTCATTCTGTACATTTTCTTTTCAAGTTATGGAAAACTGGCACCAGAAAGTAATAAGGTCTACTTAACTGCTTTGTTCTGCTGACATTTGTGAAAGCTAAATGTCACTGCTTTAGCTCTAGCTGAGGTCCCTTCTCTCAGGTCTGGTCAGAGAAATGTCTTCGGAGTCGGTGTTCCAGAGCTCAGAAAAAAAATCTTTAAAATTAATAACAGCTGGATTATTAGTTGTTGGCCACATCTGCCTGTCTAGGCCAGTTCTCCTCTTCAATTCCAGAGTCATAATCATCTTCTGTGGTGTCTTTAGCTGGAGCCCTACACATTATACACACACACACACACACACACACACACACACACACAAAATTACATGTTGATCTCAGCTGCTCTTGTCTTGTTCTTCACATGCTTTATGAAAAGTGTAATTTCTGTCCAACTTCTGATTAGATAATATATCAGTAACACCAGTATAATCGAAAGTAACACAGTTACATGTAGGTGGTTTTGGATAGGAGTAAAATGATGAAACTGTTGCTGCTTAAGTAAGACACACTAAAGCAAAGGTGCCGAAGGTTTACCTGATGTAACGTGGCTCACTTTTGCTTACGACCACATCCTTATTGAGTTCCACAGCTATGATGTCTGATTGTGGCACCTCAAACATGGGTTCTAACAGCAGTTTCTCCTGAAAAATGCAAAATAACGATCAGATTTCGCTGAAATACAGATAGAGAGAATAGTGTGTAGGCAGAGAGAGTTTGCTGTTTACCATAATAGATCGGAGGCCTCGGGCTCCTGTCTTCCTCTCAAGAGCCAGTCTGGCAATGGCCCTCAATGCATCTGGAGTCACATTCAGCTCACACTGAAACACACAGCACACTTTTCATCCACGGCACAACCAACACAGAACACAGGCTGGCACTGAAACTGTGCTGTAACTCCAATTCATTAAATAATTTTGAAGTAGATTCGAAGTTAAGTACAAAATAGCTAATCTATTATTGTCCAGTCTAATAGGCTACAAGTACAGTGAGTAATTTTCAGTTTTTATAGTTAAAGAGTAAAAGAGTGTTAAAGAGTACTTAATTAAATCTACAGCAAGAAGTACCAAATCGTACAAAGAACAACGTTGGACACAATGTTTCTAACAAGAAACAAACATTTTCTGTCTTTGGTTTAATCTTCTCTGTGGTGTTACAACATCACTTGCCATGCTAGTGTTAGAGAAAGATACCCTGAGAGGCTCCCTAGCCTGTACTTTCATCTGTTTTCTATGAGCACTGAAAAATAAAAGATACAGATAAAATGAAGATCCATAAATTAGTACTGTTTGCAGAAGCCCATGTGTTTTAGTGCTGCAATAAATCATTATTTCTCTAATCGTATAGTGTAAGTAGACCCTTAATGATTGTCTGTGTGATCTATGAACGTATCACATGAACATTATAAAGTGTTTGTTTTCAAAATTTTCTACATCAATAGATAGAAGTACAGATGGACGGACAGAGAGACAGACATTCACCTTGTCCATGCTGAAAAGGGCCTGGTACTGTGGTACTACAGCATTGCGGGGCTCTGTCAGAATGCGAACCAGTGTCTCCTCGTCCAGGCTGTGCAGGGGCACCACCACAGGCAGTCGTCCCACAAACTCTGGGATCATACCAAACTCAATCAGATCTCGTGCCTCCACGTGCCTCAACAGTCTGTCCTTCTCCTCAATCTCCGCCACTGCGTCCATCTCACTGCCTGAGCTGTTTGCCAAATCTGCTGCTGCCGCTGCCCGACGTCCCTTGCCCAAGTTAGAGGGTGTACCAAAACCAAGGTACTGCAGCAGACATCAATTCAGAGGCAACAATGAGAGACTTTCTTTTTTAAGATCTAACTAAACTGTATACTTACAACATAAAATTTCACTGGACTTAATGTATGAATTTTATTTTTACAAAAAGATTCAGTAAGACTAAAGCTTTTGCAAATTTTGAAATGAAATCTTAAAGATCTCTCTCACTTTCTCATTTTTTCTGCGGCTAATGATTCGGTCAAGTCCGTTGAAGGCCCCTGATGCCACGAAGAGGATGTTGGTTGTATCAACTTGGACGGTTTCTCCTCGCAACTTTCTGCTGTTTTTTTCTGGAACGTTCACAATTGTCCCCTCCAGGAGCTTCAACAAACCCTGGGCAGTGAGACATGGCAACAAATCAGTTTTCAAGCTCAATTATCAGGGTGAAGTGAAGACAAAAATGGAAATGCTGTCAGTATCAATGATGAGGGTTCAGCTTTCAGGTTTCTGTTCAGTTACTCAGTATTTTCAGCTTCAGTCTTGCCAGTGTAGATGCTTGCTGGTCTCACACTGATACTGTTGCCACTGGCTTGCTAATCACTACATTCTTCAGACTGTAGATTACTTTGCCCAAAGTGAATTTGTGTGCTGCCTTTTTACAACTGTGGAAAAATTATTACATTAGGAGAAGAATAATCAATTTACTTCCATTAACTTCAGCTGAACCTGAGGACTTAAAAGCCTTGCTTACACTCAATAGCACTGGAGTACAGTAAGTATACTGCACTTTATGGTTAGATTAGCACCCTATTACACATCAATTCAAAGTGTTTCAGTTACTGGAACTCGCTATGGACCCCGACGACACACAACTTCTTGCGGTCTTTGCGAATGACGGACAACAGTGTACAGTGCACTAGTCATGTTTTGCTAACAGAAGAGGAAGAATATTATATACTCAGCTAAAAAGTGTGAATTTTGCACTACACAAAATATGAACAATTTACAAAATGGGGCTCTAGGAGCTTTCTGAGAAAAATTAGTGAAGTGAGCCAATTCAAATGCAACTTTTAATTCTAAAATACTTAAAGGTCTAATCTACATCCTTGCAACATTACACCCCAATTATAAAGTAGTTTGGTAGGGCAGAGACCCAAGCGTAACACATGGCAGTGGGGAATGACATCCTATAGTAAGTCTGTTTCAGATTATAAAGTAATGAAGATCGAATACTTACCTGCTGGACACCTTCTCCCCCTACATCTCTGAGCTGATGGATTCCTGGAACACTGCCAATCTTATCGACCTCATCCAGAAACACTATTCCTGTAGTGTGAGACAGGGGCAGAGAGAGAAAGAAAAGGCAGAGAGCAAGAGAGGGAGAGAGCTGTAAAGATCAAAGGCTTGTGTCCTAAAATAACATTCATTTTTCATACATGATTAATTAAAGAAGATTGTCTGATTTTAAGATATGCGTCCCAAATAAGTAAATTAGAATGGTCACAATAGTTAATCTGTGAGATGCTAATGTATGTTTCAAAATACTGAACTTAAAGGACACCCATTTGTATGCATTTTTTGCAACATAATGTTATTTTTGTTTTAGTCTTTGTCTAATTAATGCATTTCATTGCATTCACAAAGCTAGCTGTTTAAAAAGTTTGAGATCTGTGCTAAACAATGACTTGCCAGTGTGTCTGAGACAAAAAAAAGATACAGCCTTTGCAAAAGCACCGACCTTGCTGGGCTTTCTCCACTGAGTAGTTGGCATCTTGTAGCAGTTTGGCAATGACAGACTCAATATCTTCACCTACATAGCCTGCCTGAGTCAGTGTAGTACAGTCACAGATAGCAAAGGGAACATCCAAACACTTAGCCAGAGTCTGTGCCAATAGGGTTTTCCCTGGAGAGCAAAACATCAGCAAAATTTATTAAACCTTTCTAAATTTAATACCCATTTCTATATAAATTTTTGCCTTTATTTACATAGACAACAGGGGCATATCATACACTTTAAATATCCTATGACTATAAAAATGGCGTTCATACTTAATGTTCAATTATTATTTAAGAAAATGTTCATCACACACCAGATCCAGTAGGGCCTAGCAGCACAATGTTGCTTTTCTCTAATTTGATGTCAGCATGGGTAGAGTCCAGCACCTCCCCGCCTCTTTTCTCCTGAGGAGCTTGCTGAGCGGCCTGTTGCTGAACAGAAGCACCGAGAGCATTGCCATGGGGACTGATCCCAGCAATCTGAAGCAACTCTGGTAACACAAATGGTCATAATCAATGTCGAAAGCAGCTGCACAAAGGTCTTTGTTTGTAATGGACCAATAAGGCAGTGGGAATGAAGCTTTGGCTGAGCAGAGTTATTGCCTCTGCTTCGCCTCACAAAGAAAATATCATAAAATACAACAAGAATGAAAGCCCGTTTTTTGGTGGCTGCTGTTTTGTTGCTTTCTACATGGCACCATTTTCCAATTTAGCTATCCAAATCTACATGTTTTATATAATTCACCTATTTTAGAGTGATATGTAATATGTATAGATTAATATAACAGCCATTTAAGAACAGGCCTGACTTACAGTTTTAACATCTTACAGTTCTTAATGCATACAGTGATTGCAACTTAAATTATGTCATAAGTGTGTCCTGGTTTCTATGACCTGTATTCCACAGGTCAGTGTAAATCTCTTGCTGGCCCAAGTCCTATAAATAAAGTTATCTAGCAGAGAGGCAGTGTAGAGTTACTGAATGCAGACATGCTGCATAAACTAGGTCACTAGGATATTTTATCCCTCTGCACAGAGGTCAGCTATGAACCAACATATTCTTTTTCACTCTTATGCAATCAGCAGCACACAAGCACAGATGAATGAACTTGCATGTCTATAAAGAATATTAACCTTAGCACTCATGCTGTGTCTTCATAATTTAGCATTTTTACAGAGAACTGAGGAGAGAAACAAATAAGACATATTCACTGAACATAAATGAAATGCAGACCAGATGAGGTGTTGAAATACTTACTTGTAAATCTGTATTCATCTTCCCGTCTTCTAATTTCTAGTTCTGCAAAAAAGTGGCGGCAAATTATCTTATGACTACTGGAATGAGAAGCCTGTAACACTGGGTAATGCCAAAGATAAACATTGCAGGCTTGGAAATTCAACCGTATATGGACCGAAGTACTAATTCCATAGAAGCAGAAGACCCAGGTTTAGCAACCTGACAAAGGTCACCCTCCAACTGCCTTAAATATAACCATGCGTTGTTGAAATGTATATATATATATATATATATATATATTAAAGAAAACAACCAGGAGTTTAAAGACCTGACAAAAACTGACAAACCAACAAGCTGCTCTATAAAAGTTTGTCTATAAGATGACACTAACCCCGGGGAGTCATAGAACTTTGCTTTTCTGCCTCTACTTGCTGTCTGCCTCCCGCTGGGAGGTTGTTGTAGATCCGTTTGTAATGGTTATATACAGCAACCGACAACACTTTCTTTGCATATGACTGGCCAACAACATATTTATCGAGGTAGGCATAGATCTGCAATAGAAAAGCAGAGATGTCGTATGAGACATATTGTGTATTGTTTTGCATTTGCCACTACAAATCAAAAGACATCAGGAAGTCTAACATGATATTTCTCATTTGTCGGTGCAGTAAATCTTACCTTCTTGGGGGGTGGGGGAGGTTTCTGAGCAAATGCCAGTTTAACGGCATCCGTGGCAGATTCTGCCTCCTTACTCAGACCCTTCTTAGAGTCAGCTTCAGAAAGCACCACAAAGAAGTGATGACACTTCTCACATTTCACAAAACGTGTGGATGCTAAAGAGGGGAGGGTGCAAACATTTACTCAAAGACATATAAAACCAGTGCTTCATATTGCAGTGTAAAACTTCAGAGGAAACTATCTAGCGACAGTGTGCCTTTTTGTCTCTTGGCATAATGTTTGTAATGAGCCAGAGAACTATGGAGAACTATTTTTATAACATATAAGTTTTATAAATGTATTTTATAACATTAAACTGTATTTTGT
Source organism: Hydrocynus forskahlii (assembly GCA_037974365.1). Taxonomy (NCBI): domain Eukaryota; kingdom Metazoa; phylum Chordata; class Actinopteri; order Characiformes; family Alestidae; genus Hydrocynus; species Hydrocynus forskahlii. The sequence continues at coordinate 9,051,648 of JBBPCX010000135.1, read as the reverse complement.
TACTAAAATACTTGAGTACAAACTACGGAGTATGTAAAAAGGCCTCATCTATGCACAGGTAACACTCATAAAACATTACTGGCACTTACATACAAATGTCTCCACATGGGTGCAGGGGTCTCCACATTTGGGGCAACGCAGCTGACTGCCTCCTTTTCCTGAGCCCCCTGAGCCCACTGACCTCTTTCCAATCATTTCTGTTACACTCTTCTGCATATACATAAAACACAAAGAACACAGTAAAATTCAAGCATAGTCATTAAACAGCCTTGAAAATTCATCCAAAAAGCTTGTCCCTTCTGTCAACATTTTATTCATCCATATTATTCATCTTTATTATATTTATTTTACATCTTAAACATACTAAATATGCATCTCACTTTAATAGTTATAAAATCCATGTTCATAAATAAATGTAAATTTATTTAACATGCTATGCATGCATTTTCTACAGGCTTGAAAATGATGTGTATATGAACGGTCATGAGAGCCGTATTGGAGTGAGAGAAAAGACTGACAATATTCCAAATTCTGCTCCTCCATCTCCATTTTTTTTCTGTCTTTTTCTTTACTACATCAACACTGAGACTGTCCTTCACTCGGTGGGAATATTTCATGATGACTAGACAACAGAACTGTTCCAAAAGTACATGGAATAAAATCTCTTTCCATTAATTAATATAACAAACATTGAGTTTTCTGCCTTCACTTGTGAGATATGTAACAGAGATAAACAACAGTTAACTAATTACTCAGTGAACAAAACGCACCTTTCCTCCATCACCGGAGCCGCCATTTGGGGTGTTCTCCTTTGAAGCAAAACACACTGCAGTCTCTGAGAATGATCTAACTCGGACTGTTTGTGGTAGATGAGCATCGCGAGATGCTAGTCTACTGAGAGCAAAGAACTGGATGCGTGAGCATGGAAACCCTGCAAGCGAGGAAACTTTGAGCATACATTCAAGGGAAACTTAGTTTGAACAGAAACAATAGTACAGTCCACCTCTATCTTGGGCCTAAATTACATAAACATAGACATTAAACTTACAAAGGCATCTGTATCCAGAACAGCGCACTTACCTTTCTGTGTAGAATTTAAAAGCACCCTGGCAGCAGATGTGCATGTGCAGGACATCTTCACTGGAGCTCTACAAAAGGAGAGTGAGAGAGAGAGATAAGGCAACAAGAAACAGATGTCTGACGGATCTGAAGGCAAGCTTGTAACTGTCAGCCTTTTTTGAGAAGAGGTAAGATAAGATAAGATAACCCCCTATTAGTCTCACAGGTGGGAAATGGCAGCAAGTGGACAGTACAGGAGAAGAAAATAGAAGAAGCATAACCAATAACCAATACAATAAAAGTTATTCAACACATCAGTCTAACACTATAAAATTATACAAAAATATGTAGAAATATATATATATATATATATATATATATACACTAAACCTATATAGTAATATTTATATTTAGTATATTTATGTAGGTTCGCATTGGATGTTTGTTTGGATGTATGTTTGAATATTTACACAAGTACACACTGGAGTGTCCTCAGCTGCTTGATAGAAGCAGACATTGACAAAAACTGTAAAAATGCACCAGATAAATTGCGCATTGCACAGAGTAATCTTATTTGTACAGCTAATCCTGGAGATACAAAACTCGAAGACATAGGAGATAAACTTATAAGTATAAAAAGCTACTGGCAGAGCTGAGAGGCGCTAATACCAACAACAACAATAACAATACAGGTGACACCGTGATTTCAGTCATAAAGCATGCTGACAGGGCGTTAAGTGTCTTAGTTTGGAAACAAAGCGACTGCCAGACGTTTTGGACAACTTACTCACGGGAAAGAACAGAATGTCCGAGCTCAAACACACCAAACACGTCCTGACACTGACAGCCCTCAAACCCTCTCCAGTCTCTGGGTTAGCTTTAGCCTTAGCCACACAGAGTCCTGCACTCTGACAGTAATATCAGGGACTTCAAAGACAGGACAGCTCGCATGCCAGTGTCAGAATCCTCTAAATGCTGTATATATGTTCCCCTAATGACCCCTGCCTACTCCTCAGTGTGTGGTAATCTCTAAACTCGGTCAGCGAGCACAGACTGAATGTACTCTTTTTTTTTTTCTCCCCTCTATGCTGTGTCACGTACAGAGGACTGTTTACAGCTTCACAGCCTGCAGAAACACACTGAACTTCTCTACCGCCCCCTGCCATACTGGAGCTAAATTTACACCTTTGACTACTCTGTTTTATATATATATATATACATAAATACATAT
>JBBPCX010000135.1:9029701-9047162 GCA_037974365.1 Hydrocynus forskahlii | reverse complement strand
ATAGGGCCCATGTCGGGGGGGGGTTGGGTTGGTCTGGGCTCGGAGCGGGAGGGGGGGAGGGGGGGCCCTTGCAATCTCCTTGCCCCGGGGTCCAGACCCACCTTAATCCGGGCCTGGTCACCGCCATTCATTCTGAAGGGGAAGTGTCCCCTTCACATTTCATAATTATTCGTTTGGACCCCCCCCCCACATTTAACATAAAATATTAGTTCACCCAGCGCTGTTGAATCGTGAATCTTTTGCGAAAGAATTCATTCCACTTAATCGATAGAATACACACACCACTGGAAATCCACTCCGGATTTGCCCCCACCCCCACCTCCACCTCCTAAAAGGACAGAGACTTGGCACACACGCATCAACCCATCCACTCACCCACCCCAAACCTCGACTCCCACACGGTGACTGTTGCATCCCGGTGCTGCCATGTGTTAAAATAATTACAGCCATCTCTCGCTCTCTCTCTCTCACACACACACACACACACACACACACACACACAATATTGGGGCTGGTAAAATTAAAGCAATCTGTGCATAAGGGATCTAATAATCACTGAACCATTATGAGGAGTTAAATGGAAGGAGCTGCCCACCTTCTTTTAAGTCTTTCCTTCATTAAGGTCCAATATCAATCTAGATGTAGCATTCCAAAGATCTAAGTAGTTCTGGAAGAAAAAATGTGGCGTTTCTCCTAAATGGGCACTTGCTAACTATATGAGTTCTACTACATATACTGTGACAATATGATATTTAAAACAAAAAAGAAACAAAATGACAAGCGACACACAGCAAGTACAAATCGATTCATTATTCATTCACAGAATAATTACAATTATGAAACTTACACACACAGACATGCACATTATCATTTTACAAAAAAATAAACAAACTACATTCCATTTCTTTGAATTTTCCAGTTCATTAACAGGAAGTTCTAGCATATATGTCATAGTACTACAATTCATGATTGTAATCCCTTTGGAAAATATACAGGAAGAAGTGCAACATGTATAATTAAGTCACACTATGTAATTAAGTCACATTTTAAAACATTCATATACTATGTAGTGTATGACAATGTGTTTTTTAAATCCACAGGAAATCAGCAACGAATTACCTTCTTTCTAACTGTGTGAAGGCTAAGATTGGGCTACTGAAACTTCTGCTCTTATTGTCAGAGTTGTCCAGTAGGGGAGAAACGAGGTATAAATACTGCAGCACCTGGGAGTCACTTAGAGTTCAAGGACACAATGATGGTCAGTGGAAGGACACTTCTCTTTAAGGCCCTCCAGGATCTGGTTTTCATTCTCATGGCCCACTCTGAGAGAGGATCTCTACAGCGGCACCATATTCTGCTTTCTAGTGTTTAAAACATTTATAACAACGGAACATTTTAGCCAATCTAACCTCCTGAGACAAGACAAAAAATGTTGGTGTAGGTAAACATATATACACAGATGTCAGTTAATAATGTACTGAGACGAGATAACATTCTGGAATTCAACAGCATTTCTCGCCAAAAACAAGCCAGTTTGTCCATCAAAGCTGTAGTTTGCTGGGGTAATTTGCTGCAGTAACAAAATTCAACGCTTAATTCCAAATGCAGCCACTCTACAGTCAGTTTAAATACAAGCTTAAAACAGGTTTCCCTTAATTGTGCAACAGCAATGAATTCACACACAGGTCCCTTTCTCATATCAAAATGTAATGGAAGTGAAATTCAGAATGGAGTGGACAGAGTCTTTGGCGGTATTTCATACTGGTATTGAGTTTGGCAGTAATGGGAGTATAAAGAAGAAGTGGGATCATGGGCCTGTTCTCTCATTTTGGCAGTGATCTGTTCCCTAAGCTCAGAGTGCACGTTCAGATCCTTCACTTCTTGTGGCAGAGAGCTACTCCACATCATCAGCACAGAGTCCTCACCTGACACACAAAAGAAAAAAAGGAAAAGAAACAGCTGAAAACTCATGCACTCACTGAGAATTAATGCAATGCAATATTAGCACTGAGACATTCTTACATGGCTGAGGCTTGGTTTGGTCTTGAGACATGCGAAGGCGTCTGCCCAACATCAGAATGACACTTTTCCGGTTTTGCGTTTCTGCAAATGGTAAACAGTTTTTAATAATGTGTTATTTACATAATATGGATCTTTACATGCAAGTAAGGGTCATAGAACATGGTTTCGCCCTGCAAGTTAAAATGGCACAGCCAGTAACATACTAATGTACAGACATAATCTGTGTTGCACAGATGTACAGAGAGATAAGCACAACCAGAGGGAGTAACTGAATAACAAACAGGTTCTACACACACACACAGGCTTTAAAAAGCAGCTCATGATTGGGTACTGGCAAATCCATAGAAGCCATCTTTCATTTTGCTATACTACTTAAATATGATGACATAATTACAAGTTTAATTAAATAGTGAGTTATGTATTACATTCACATTCTGTATCAACAGCTTCAAGATTTTGCACTTCTGAAGTCTTCCTGTATAGAATAGATACCATACAATGAAGAAATGTGTCAACATTTTGAATAACATATTTTCTCTCTGCAAAATCAGATTGTAGATGCAACAAGAGCTTTATGTGAAATTAGAGCAGAACAGGTACCTATCAGCACAGGGGCCATACTGCGCACTGAGACACAGTTGGGGTTGAAGGCCTGAAGCAGCTGAAGCGTGGACAGATCCACCAGTAGGATGTGTCCGGCTCTAGTGCCGATCCACAATGTGCCGTTATGTTGTACCAGCAGAGTTTTCACGTAGGCCCGGCATGATTCCATAATTTTTGGCATGTCAGAACTTTGCTTGCTCTTCTTGCTGGAGCTGGGATTAGCACAGAAATCAAACCATACAGAATTTAAAAGTGTTGCAAAATGCATCCTTTTCACAGTAATGAATCTGCCTGAAGGTGTTTTCTGAAATGCTTGAACTGTTATAGTTTCTAAACGTATGTGATCATTTTTGGCCAAATACAAATCGTGGTCTACTTTCAAACATAAAACTTCTGTTCTGTATTTTGTTCTGTATTTTCCAGACGTTGGCCTCGATACCTCTGTTCACACGCTAAAAATTCTGAACTGTTCTATGATTGCAAAGTGTAATATATCAATTGAAAGAGGACACACTTTTACTTGATCCATTAATTAGTTAGATCCATTAAATAACACCAATATCAATCCAAGAAAATACATTTTGATTCATCTAGCTTATCTGGCTCAACTGGTTACCTAATTATCAAGCTTCTTGTGGGCTTAGGCTCAGGTGTATTGAGAAGGGGGGAAAAAATGTGCGCAGCTTGGGGTTATTAGGTCTGGGATTGTGATTTCCTAAAGCATGGGTAAGAGGTCAAAGATCACCTGTAGCAACAACATTTAGTACCCCAGTTCTCCCTAATCCACAGCGTGCATCTATGCGTCCAATCACCTCAGCAACTGTGCGCAGTCAATGAAGTCAATCATCCTCCCACTCTTCTTGTCCCACACCTCCACTCGTTGTCCTCCAGCTTTACACAGATAGATGTGCTTCTCCACCACCAGCCGAGAGATATATGCCTCACTATAGGCTGACCACTGCTGCCTTCTCAACACATGCACAGCAAATGGGTCTTTGGTACCATACCAAAATTAATTGCAATAACTTGAGAAAAGCAAGACACATGGTCACTTACTGGTAGAGTTTGGTTGGCCGGATGTCTATACTCTTAGAAATGTTGAAGTCTACAGTAAGTGAGAACACCCTGGTGCCACAGCCTGCCCAGATTGTGCTGCGGTCCTGAGAGTGGCCTGACAGACCCAGACATATCAGAGGTGTATTCACATTCCCAACCTGCACCACCTTCACTGGAGCACCATCTGCACGCTGGGTTCAGGGGTTGAGAAAGATCAGAAAAAGAGCATCCTCACAGGTCCAATGAACTGCTGTAATCATCGACTCATACAGGATCAAAAACTCTGGGTCAAGACTATGACTTGCCTTTACCACAGTATGCAATGACATGTTTTAACAAGAGAACAAAGGAATCTAGATGGGAGGTAGTTCAAGAAGCAACTGAAATTCAGTGAAGCGATACCTTTAAGACGGAATCTTCATAAATGACAATAGTTCCATCGGCTGTTCCCACTAATAAGTACTTTTTTAAACAGCTAATAAAAAGAAAGCACATAAAAGTAATATTATGCTCAGTGAAATTATAGCCAAAAAATAAATAATACATTATGCGGTTTACAGATGCTTATCTCATGGCAATTGTCCATGACAGCAAATCACAGACTGTATTAACGCACTTGCGCTGAGACGGTGTATGGAAGAAGAGTGAGGTCACTGCATCCTTTACACTCTGTAAACGGTGTAAAACTACAGCATTCTTCATATCCATTATGACCAATGAGCCTAGCTGCGTCCCTGCAACCAACCAGTCATGATTCTCCTCAGGCACTCTCACGGTGACCAGGCATAGGACAGGGCTCCGGTCAATTTCCTGTGAGAAAAAAAAACAACCATACATAGGCATTATCATAAACGTATCCAGACAAATGTGTTTATATGCACTACAGATACATACTGATCCAAAGTTTCCTCTGAATTTAATGGTATAAATCAGGAGTCTGTCCCGCTTTTTCTGCAGTAATACCCTCTTCTCTTCTGAGAAGGCTTTTTCCTAGATGAGTGAGGGCTGTGGTTTTTAAATCAAAGAGGCTTTATATCCTTTTACTCAATGTGTGGCACTGGAGTGGTGATGTGCAGTTCCTAAAGAAGCATCCTATTCTACTAGAAGTGCTTCATAATGGAGATTATATAAGCTGTGTGAGTACACCTCTAGTGGAAACACATGCTCCTTGAGGTAGCTGTATCAATTACAGAGTTGTGTAAATACTTTTGTGCATTTAGTGTACACTATTGCTCCACTGTCAAAACCTCAGAAAATAAATCTAAACATTTCATGACAAATATGTCAATAGAAATGGTCCAAAACCACTTTGAATAAAATCTAGTTATATTAATGTACATTAAAGTTAAGAACATTTTTCCCTTTTCCTATAAAGTTAACCTAAATCTAAACCTTAACCTTTACCTTAACAGTGTTGACTTTCAAGGAGGAGTTTGTTAGCAATCTGCAATAATAATATATAGGATTTAACTGGATGATTACTAAAGTTCATTACCTGTCTGAAGCTTTTTTCAGTCTCTATATCCACACATATAACACTGCCAAGCCTCTGGCTGCTACTCCCACCTCCCATCCAGACTCTCACACCTCCACCAGTATGGGAGACAGTGAAACACTCGCAGGGCAACCCGCACAGCGTCAGCTCTTTAATAAGACACAGCATATCCCCTGAATTCAGACGATCATACACCTACAGAGGAGTGGAATTGACAAGCAGGCCCATTTAAACCGCACAAATAATTACAAGCTTTGCAGATTTCTCTGGGTGATGGGGGCAGTGGTTCTGTTGTGGGTTACCTGTGATGAAGTGGGGCGGTCATGTGGGTTCTCCTTCAGACAGTCCTTCATCAAGCCCTGAAAGCATGGCCAAGGGGAACAGTGGTAGTGCTCCACTGGGTCTGCAAAAGCAACAAAAAAGATAATTTAAAGGGGACATATAATGCAAAGCTCACTTTTTGCATCCTTCTCTATTTCCTTTTGTGTCTCTACTGCTCCTATAAACACTCCAAGCGTGAAAAAAAAAAACATCCATCCGAATCAAATGAAAGATTTTGGTGTCAGGAATCAAATGCGTCTATGAGCCGTTTGGACGGCTCCCTTATCCTGACATCAGGATGAGGAAATTTGCATAGACCCACCCCTCACCTGTCGAGCCCCCACCCACTAGATTAGTTGAAGATCCGCCATTTTTGTCTGCTGGTTTTACGAGCATGTGCATAAGACGCCGAGTGCTACGGCTACAGGCAAAGGCAAGTCACTCATGAAGTGTTGTGTTGTTGGCTGCAAAGAACAACACAAATCCTTACACTTAGAGCTAGATATCGCCTCTGTTTTCTGCCATTTTCAAGTGTGGTAAATGCACAGGGTAAGCATGGGATGGGTGGGGCATGGCCAGCAACAGCTTATTTGCATAAAAGGGACAGAGCCCTTAAACGGCTCGTTTTGAAAGGGATTGAAACTGTCAAGAATAGAACTGGTGAGATCTCTTTATGTGAGAGTGAAATTGTGCAAAGAACTTTATGAACATGTTTTGTATAGCCCATAGACCTAATATAACTTGTTTAAAAAGAGGTATAATATGTCCCCTTTAAAGACAATTACTCAGTTCTTGACCCAATATAAACTATACACTGGATGTGCACAGTCCTCCCAGGACAAGCTGTTCACCCTTTACTACTGATTTGGTTTAACATCTAACATTACCTGGTAGTTTCCCTTGCACAGCAATCTCATCAAACTCGCTGGGGAACTTCACACCATCTGAGATTCTCTCTCCACAGGTTAAAAGATCATAAAGCAACAGACCAAACGAATAAACATCAGCCTGAATGTTGTAGATTACATTACCACGGGCAACCTCAGGCGCGCGGAAACCTGCAACTCACAGACATTCAAGATACAGCCATCCTTAATTGTTATTTCTGTGACAACAGAACATAGAAGCATAATGTTCTGCAGTGTCCTAAAATACACTGAAAATATAATTGATGCTTGTATGCAAGGGTTGGTGATTTTCAGGATAAATCAAGTCATGATATTTATTTTTTTATATAAAATATTATATGATATTTAAGTTTAAGTACAGTTATTTTCATTCAAGGTTTCATAGACTGTGCCGCACTATATAAAATAAAGTAGGACTAATTTTGCTCTAAATGTAATGAAACATGTAGTTGTTCAGTGTTTAAAGCATATTGTGATGATGTAATTTATCTCCATAACAACTAGTACTGTTATTTTACCCAGCCAGCTGTATATGGTTGCTGACACTATGAAGGATGTCAAACAAAGAGGTTCCTACCTGGTGTGCCCTCTGAGCTCTTGACTCCCATGCTGCAGCAGTACTGAGCAATGCCATAGTCAGTGATCTTAGCTATAATCTCACAGTCAGCCTTCAGAGTGAACAGCAACACATTATGAGGCTTCAAGTCCCGATAGATTATCATTGAAGAGTGCAAGTATCTGATCAGAGAGGGAGCGAGAGAGATCGAGAGCGAGAGAAAGAGATCGAGAGAGAGGTGTGACAAGGTGACGGAATTATTCCTGAAGTTATTTGTGTGTCTGTATAATGTGTGCCTACCTGAGTCCATCTGCCACCTGCAGTGCTATCCTGTGCTGCAGTTTACGATTCAGGTTGCCATTCTTATACTCAAACAATGAGTCAAGAGAGCCACACGGGGCCAGTTCCATAACCAGGACATGAGGAGAACTCCCTGCAGCCAGCAGAGCCACCAGACTGGGATGGTACAATCTACCCAGCACCGCCAACTCCTGTAAAACCAGAATGAAACTAGCTAGGGAAGTAACAATACAAAACATATCAAATTAAATGGTCTCCTTGCATATTGTATTGAGGTATTATGGCTGGCTTGTAACCATGGGGACAGAACATTAGATTAGAAGATTATACAAAACTTTTGTTTCAATCCTGCACTTTTAAAATGTTCAAAATGTAAAATGTACACTGAATTGAGACATTACTGTGCTGTATGGAATCGAATTTATAACGTTGCTACATAGCTATGGCACTCCCTCATTCACAGTACACTATACAGAACCACAGTAATTCATGTTTGCAACAGTGCATCCAATCACATAGTCCACATATACACTGCCCATCAACAGTTAGCATTTTAAAAGGGGTTTTAACATAAGAAAAACTGCCTAATCATTCATTTCTACTATTTGTACGAAGGAAGACAGCGAAGACTAAGAAGAATCTCTTTTTAAAAAGGTGCTCCCAAACATTTAATGGACCGTGTAAACCTCTGTAAAAGTAAAACAGTAATTAAGATTTCCAGAAGATTCAAATTAAATGATTGAGTCATATGAACTTGAAGGAATAATCTTACCTGTCTCACCAGTCTATGAACATAAAGCTCTGATGCATGTTTATTGAAAATCTTAATGGCAACATCTTCATTTTTATATATCGCTCTATACACTGAGCCAAAGCCTCCATCTCCTGCAGTCAAAAAAACAAAGCAAATCAGCAGCAGCATAGCATAACTAACACTATATCTTACTTCAGAAGAATGTTTTTTTTTTACATTCCATTACAAGCAAAAATGATTTAATGTAACGGAGCACTGATTCCCCAAACTGGATAATAGATTTTGACTACAAATAATACCAGGTTTGGAAATAATTAAGTAAAACACATTAACATAAAATTACTGTTTTAATTTTATTAGTATTTATTCTCAGTGCCTGAGCAAATTAACACTTACGGCCCAGATACTTACATTTTTTTAATAAACATTTAATGGATGCTTAGTGTATGTTTTTTGAAGACAAACATTCCAAAAACTGTCCCTGTCAGTGAGATTCAACCTGCCTTAACAAACTGTAAAACACTGACATTGTCAGTGTTATTTCAACTGACCAAGAAGGAACTCTTTGGAGATGTCCTTCTCCAGCTCCTCATTGTCCAACATGGTGCTGACTGGCTGGTCACTCAGGATCAGGTCAGGACAAATCTGAGAGATGGGTAATGTACACTGAGGGTCCTCTGGGTCCACCAGCAGACCATCTGAAAATTTTGAAAAAGACAAGGAAGTTATTGTGCACAAAACTCCACCACATTTATTCATTCAGCATGGGCATTAGTGTAATAGACAAGAGGGCGATGCAGACCTTTATTTATATTTTTAAGCAGATCTTCCAGCAGCATCTTGCTCTGCTCCTGTGTGTCACTAAAGCTATAAAAGGCCCATTTCTTCAGAAGTGTGTCCCCATCACCATGCACATCAGTGGCAAGGAGGCCAGGAAACCACTCCTCCAGCAGTGAGTCAATATGATCAACTACGTGGCCTAATAACACATGACCTAAAAATCCAGAAAACACTACAGTTTTATCATCACTGTCATCATATTGTACAAATTCCTGCAGAATCTAAAACAGCATACAATACAATAAAAGTTGAAAGGTAAATTCCACAAACAGGGATGACATCAGTCCTATATTTCTTTTCAAAAACAGACCCTATAGGAACAGAAGTATTCATGCCCTTCTAAATAGTTAATTTATCCACTAAGGTGCATTCATTGCTGCCACAGGCATTCAATTCGTACAGCTCATATAATCTTCAGAATCTGTAAACCAGTGCTGTTGAAACAAGAGGCATAGAAACACATGCACATAAGGGTCACTTAAAGTACAGAGCCTAAGAGCAGTGGAACTACATTCTCTGGAGTGTTTTTCTATGAAATGCACACATGTAAAGGAAGATATGACACAAAAAATACAACCATTCACCAAAAAATCAGTGTGAAACACTAAAGACTGCTTGGCTTAAATGCTGCTTTGTTGGCCATATACTTTAATTACCAGTGTTCCAACGTCTACGTTTGAAGAAAGTGAATTACCAATAACATTTAAATTAGTGTGGAGCAGTAAAATAACTGCATTAGTACTTTAATACATTGCCTTTCAAAAGGCAATTTTGCTCTCACATTTTGTGCCCCATGGAAGATATGTTTGCTATATTTTTGTAGAAACTCACAAAAACTACAACAAAAGACACAACCACAACACAACACCAAAATAAAAAGATAAATGTTAGTGTCAGTGTCATTACTTTATTTTTCTTTTAATCCTTACACACCTCTGCGGGAGCAAGGCACGGTGACTTTAACAAAGCTGGAAGGGTTGTTTTTCTCAGAGTGTGCTTCCACTAAGCAGTACGCCTCAGCACACCACTTCAGGTACACGCCTGTTCTCCAGTAGATTTGCTTTGGCCTGAAAACATTCTCTGAAAATAAGCAAAAAAAAAAGCTAAATACCAAAACAGTTTCCCACTGCTCTTTGTGAGCAGTGAATCCTTTCTGTTTGCTGCTGAGGGACAGTCTTACCTCTGCCACACAGCATGAAGGGAGAGAACTCCAGGAGTCGGTTTATTTGCCTGGACCAGTAGCCCATGGGGAAATAGGGCATCTCATAGACCCTCACGATCATTTCTGAGTTCTCACAGTGAGGAAGGTCAATCACTGGTCTGTGATCAGGCAAACTACACAGGAAAAAGTAATGAGACATAAAGCACTGCTCTAACATCATTAGTTTTACAGTAATGTAATTTGTATGGGATCCAACTGGTTGACTGGTGTCTGCATCATTTGCCTTAATAACAGCTATAATAGTCCAGGGGCTAGTGCCGATAGTGTGGACTGAAATGACTGCTATTAATAAGCAAATTCAAGGCTCAGCAACATACAATAGGTCGCTCACTCTGGAATTATTTATTGTCAGATTTGGACTGTACAGATTGACACTGGGTTAAAATCTCTGACATTGCTGGTAATCAATTAAGGTCCATCCCCAGATAAAACTGGGGTCTTACTAATAACATTCTTCACCAAAAACTGGATTCCCAACAGCACAAGCAGGCCTGTTCAGTCCAGAGTAAGTACCTGCTGGGCACCAGCAACTGGTCGTCCCTGAATGGCAGGGCAATCTGGAACTTCTCCAGCAGTTTGAAGTACTGTGTGAGGTGCTCCTTAGGAAAACACTGGCTCTCGCAGAGAAATTTCTCCACCACTGAGCGATGTACCACCCCTGTGGGCTTCTCATAGATGACTGAGCTCTTCAGAGCGAGAGTCTAGAGTCAAAAACAAACAAAAATTACAGTTCTGAACCTCTGCGCATATATGGTATGTAATGTCTTTGTTTGTGTCCAACCTGTGATATAACGTTGCACAGCCACTGGGTGTTAATGAAATACAAGTCTCTGAGCTGGAGTGCAGGGTCATCAAAGTGCAGAAGAACACCTGGAATTTACATACAAACATGCATACATCAAAAGAGTAAAAGAGTCAGCATACAGGAAAAAAGGCTGCAATGTACTTTACATTATTTATGCACATTATTCAACAACTACTATGCAACTATGCAATATGTGATTTAAGTGAGGAACAGAATTGTGGACTCCTTAAAGTTTAAAGCCTCTACTCATAGCCTGAACCAGGTGGAAGCAGCTGATTTCTGGTATCATATGAAGGACCAAAAATGCGTATGAATTTAGCGTAAAACTGATTTGACTCCCTGAGTCATCAATCCTGAACGAGATTTGTGTTAGTTACATATTTCATTTGTGATGGTATTGACAATGTAAAAATCCAGGTAAAAATCCAGTCAGCTCATTTGTGCCCTTATGTGATGGAACATTACAGCACGTGTATCTCGGCAGTCATTATGTGATCTGACACGCTCACACAGCTCTGGGCAGGAAGCAGCTTGGAATTTCTTTCTACTAGATTGCATTAATATTTATTTACGTATTTGAATATAAAATGAGTAAATTCATATTCTGTGAAATATCTTCACTGGTAGGAAAAAAAACAAACATTTTAAAACATTTTAAAAGTGTCCAAACCAAGTTAACAAGGCATTATAAAAACTCCCAGATAAAGTCCTCCCACCAGTCTCGCTAAGAAAGCGGATGGCATGAGGGAGTTCTCCTTCCTCCAGCTGCAGCTGGCTCTCCTGGATGAGCTTCAGGAGATACTTGTGTCTGAGCACAGGGAACTCAGCAGGCACCCGGCTCCTCTCCTGCAGAACTCTCCGCTCCAGTTCCACATAGCAGTCAGGAACCAGCTGCCCCATCACCGGCTGCCCCTGGATCTGCACAAAGCAGCATGGTGGAAATCCATTTTTCACCAAACATAAAATAATTCCCGAAAAAACATCTAATGAGCCTTTTCAATTCAGGAAAAAAAAAAAATAGTAATAGACAGCCTTTTAGGTCACCTTAAAGCCACTGGCCTCCGTTGCAATGGCCTTGCGCAGTTTGCTGATGTCCGATTCCTCAGAGGAACACAGCATGTGCTTTTCTCTGATGACTGGAAAATCCGTTCGGAGCAACAAGTCCTCACGGAGCTTCCGCAAACAATCCTGTACATGATGATCTTCACACATGTCTAAATGAGTACCAACTAGAATCACAGGAGAGAGTGGGGCGAGCGTCTATGAGGGAAAAACTGAGATTAAAACCGGGTCACTGGCAATAACAAAACTCCAATCTGAGATCTCCGAGGGTTAAGCAGAGCATAATCTAATCTGTATTTTGGGCTGCTAAAGCCATAACTCACTTTGATGTTGAACAGCCAGGGTTTGACTGCGTCAAGCTCAATAACTGCCCTACTCAAGTCATAGACCACCAAGTACATGGCTCTGGAGCTCAAGAAGTGAGGGTGAGAGTCACTGTATTCCTCGCCACCTTTACGAACACAGCGAGGCTGGTTAGAACTCTTTAATGCTTCATAATGTTAGTTGTCTATTACACTTAAAAAAACCTACCTGAGAAGTCCCAGACGTTCAGGGTCATGTTTTTCTTGTCCCGGTCTCGGATGGTCCAGTCTCTGACGCTGATGCCTGTAGCTTCAGTGTCAGAGCGACACTGGGAGCGTTTAAGTTTCATCAGTTGCTGAATCAGCTTAGTCTTCCCACTGCCAGGGGTTCCCACCACTATCAGCTTCATCCGGAAATATGGAACAGCTTTCTTCAGGCGATGCTGAAAGTACCTGAACGTAGGGAGAAAAAAATGAATAATTATAAAACAATCATTAAAATAGTAATTGGGCAAATTACCAATCTGTCCAAGCAAACATTTTTGTAATTTTTCTTTGGGTCATTTTTGCAAACCCAGTTTAACACAAAGCCTAAGAATTTCCTGTGATGATTTATCACTGGCACTGCAACTTGGTCTTAACACTGATTTGAAAAGCAAAAAAAAAAGAAAAAAGAAAAAAACAAAACTGTCCTTTGTGTTTCAGGCAGATGTGATTCACAGCATGCATCTCCGCTTGGCCATTTCGCTTAATGCTTAAGAGACTAAGCCTAGTACTGGACTACAATGTCCTCTGACTGAAAGATCTTAATTCAGAATACTGTGTAATCCAAAACTAGGCTTCATTACCACCTCGGAAATTGAGTCTGCTCACTCATTCAAAACCCTGTTGAAGACATTTTTATTCTTCTGAACTACACTTGCCTTTTTTAAAAGCCTGATTAATTAAATGAATACTAAAACGCGTTTTTATATCCCTACTTATCTACTAGCTAGTTATATAATCCCTAAATAAGGGATACAGATACGTGAGTACTGCCGAAGTGCTGATAACTGTGCATTCAGCACAAAGATACCAGTAAACAGAGCGTTCTCCCCTATGGAGAAGAGATTGGGACAGTGACTCTGACCTGACGATGTCTTTGGTCTTGCTGCCGATGTGCTTGAGGTTGAGCTGGAGCTGTAGTCCGTCCAGAGGCAGGTCCCACAGCCGCACCAACTTCCCCAACTCATCAGGGAAAGAGCGCAGGCCTCCATTCCCACTCACATCCAGAGAGGTTAGCTCCTCTAGCAGCCCAATCTGGGGAGGAAGCTAACAACCATGACATAGCACAATGAGCGACTACTGATTTTAAGATATTCAGAGCACCGTGTAATCGAAAACACTGAAGTTCTTCAAACAGAGCAAGACTGCAATGTGTGTTCAGTCATTAGGTACTTGCTTTGAAGACAAGCCAATGCCCACCTCAATGAGTTTATTTTTACTCAGATGCAGTTTCTCCAGACGGGCCCACTTATAAACCGGTCCAGTCAGGTCTAACTCAGTGATCTGGTTCTGACTGAACATCAGCTCTCTCAGATTAGTGCTGCTCCACTCAGCTGGACCAGGCAGGACAGTGATACTGTTATTCTTCATATCCACTGAGCGCAAACTGTACAAGAGGCATCAAACCAGCATGCAATGAGTTCAATACTTCTAAAACATTCAATTAGGTATGTATACGGGAATCGTTTGCTATTATACAATAGCATACCAAAGCTGTCAGAACAAAACCTTGCATCTCCATTTTATTTTTTTTTACACAACTCACCGGCTGACCTCAACACTGATGAATCGACTAATAATTTACTTGATTTTTTTTCTTTTTCATAACTTCCATTAAAAATTCTGAATATTTTTGGCTTTCTTCCATAAAATTACCATTTAGGAGATTTGTGACTTTGTTCTGACAGCAACAACTTACTTTGGCAAGCTGATGACTGCCATGGGAATGCTGTTGAAATTGTTCTGGGATAATTTCAGCGTTGTTATTTTGGGAGGCAAATGTGACAAAGAACCTGTAGAAAGATGTTTATTGCTCAACACCAGATGCCAACTGTCACTTGTGAATAGCATTAAAGACATTCTTTATATTAGATAGCATACTGAGTTTGTTGTCACAGGCATTGAATGTTTCCAGCTTGAAGCATCCAGAAAAGAAGTCTTCGGAAATCATTGCCACTTCATTCTTAGAGACATCCATCATTTTTAATTCAGCCAGACAGAGAGGGAGGGAGAGCTCAGAGATCTGATTCCTATATGACGAAAAGGACAGCACACGTGTGACCAGTAAATTCAAAATGCTCCACATATCACATTATACTGATCTGTATTGATCCAGTAAGCAAAGGGCCTTTTTGCATCATACCCCTCTAGTGAAAGCTCTTCAAGGTTGTCCATGGCTTGGCCCAGCTGGTATGGGAAGGCAGTGATGCAGTTAAAAGAAAGGTTAAGCTGTCGCAGGGTTGGACAGTGAACACGTGGTTCCAAAAAGAGCACTGGACCAACACAGTTTCTTGATACATTGAGCATCGTCAGCGATGGCAGGCTCAGGAGTTCGGCAGGAAGTGAGCGCAGCTGATTGCCTTGGAGATCCAGTCGAGTGAGTCTTTGCAAACTCTAAAACATGAATTCGATTTTCAGATCTTGCACTTGCAATGATGAGAACAGAGTTGTTGTAAAAAAAATCAGTGACTGAGCTAGAAAGTGGCTGTACCTCACAGAGAGCGCTGGGAAACTCAGAGAGGCTGTTGCTGCTGAGATCGAGGCGTGAGAGGTTCTCAAGATGCTGTTGGACAACACCGTCTTCCGTCAAGCATGATAGTGAGTCCAGTTCATTCCCTGACAGATCCAGTACTTTGACACAATCTCTTTCCACTGCGGACAGTGGACCTCCAGGAGAGGAAGTCTCAGAAAACAGCAGTCCTGAATATTTAAGTAACAGGCCAGCATTAATAGCAAGGCTATTATAAACAGCAGTCATTTGTAGGACTTTGAACTATGGAATTAGAGAGGGTCGTACCTCTTTGGATCTGGCCATTTCTGTTGAGTCTCTTTTGAAAGGACTCGTTCAAATCAGGCTCAGCCTGGCTTCCCTAGAGAGAGAAATCAAAAAAGCAACCAATAATAATTTAAAAGGTCAACATTTAGGCTGACCCTTTACGTGGTTGGGCTTTGAACTTACCTCGGAAATGGCTCGCCTTCGTCTCCCCTGCTGCCTCGCTTTGGAGCGCCCCCTAAGCTCTTCTGGTGAATCAATGTACAGTTTCAGTCCTCGAACAGGGCCATCACTTCCTAACAAAAGAAGAATGTAGAGCTAATGACTTTGCAAAGGCAGTTTTAAATTCACATCTTTTAAAATGATAAAAATACCAAATAACACAGTATAGCTGAAGAGAAAACTTGCCATCACTCTCCATGTCATCAGGTGTGAAGACTGCACTTCCATCTAGAGAAAAGCGAGAGGAATCATCGCTTTCCTCACCAGAGAAATAACCAGAAATGTTCACGACACCCTGTAGACCAGAAATCCCAAAATAATTCCTCTTCCTCTGCAGGGCCATTATCTGCCTTGCCAGCCGCTGGCCTTTACCTGCATATACACACACAAACATTTGTTTTTTTACTTTGTCATGAATGTGGGGTTACACATCCCATTTTACATTATAAATGTCTAACATGAATTTTCTAAACTTATGTCTAAAACCAGCCCTAAAAAGACATTGTAGTGTCAGATGCATTTGTAAAAAGTTTTTCTTTCTGTCTGATTGTCCTGGCAAGGTAGGTTGACCCCCCTTTCGTACATACTCAGGCATTCACACACAAACACACACACACACACACACGAAAATGAGAAAAATAAACTCTCACACATGCAGTCACATTATGTATGCTTTGCTTGTATCATTAGATGTGCACAGCTCTTTGACTCACACTGACACCTAACAAGCTAATTACAACAGAAAGTTCATGATGTGAACTAGTCTGAGAGACTCACTGTTATACTTTTGAGCAGTAGGGGGTGCACTGCATTGTGAGAGGAGCACACTGAGCCATGAAGCTTCCAGATGTCCAAGTCTGAAACCTCCCAGGCAGAGCGCACTGTTGGTGGGGTCCAGGCCAAGGCGGCCCAGGAGCAGGATGACAGCAGGGCTGTCTCCTCTCCTCACACACACACCCAGAGCCCCACGCAACTGCTGCTCATGAACACCACCACCAACCAACACCTGAACCAGAGCCAGAGGCCTGCCATGCTCACACACCTGTACACACAGGAACATGCACAGGTAAGCACTTTACAATCTGATGCATTGCTGAACACCATAAATTGCTAACAAAAGATACAAAATTATCAGTAATAAAAAAGCTGGTCCTTTCCTTCAATACATAAAATATAGGTACCCAATTTTGGTCTTCGAGATCTGCTATCCCACAGAGTTTTGTTCAGTGTGGAATATTAGTATGTGAAAATTATTGTTCCTTTGTTCCCATTAATGTGCCACATGATTTTTTTGCTTTGCCTTAATTTAACTATTCCATTCATTCAATCTAGTCAAAACTAATTTGTACATCTTATCTATGGTTAGTTTGAAAATGTATAAAATAGAAGACTGTACTTAACTATAGACTATGGAAAGAGAACACAAATTAACTACACAGATATACACATTAAACCCTACCTGAAATTAACTACACAGATATACGTGTTAAACCCTACCTGGAAAAGACCTTATGGAGCATCTGAATATTAGAGTCAGGTGTACAGATCTCCAGGGCTGAAGATAGGCACCCCTGGTAAAAACCATGAATCCAAATATACATGTCTTAGTGCAAAGTAACCTGGTATATCAGAGACTCCGTCTTGGTTTTCTTATTGACATCAGCACCCAGCTGGATAAGACACTCGGCCATTACAACATCTCCCACCTCACACGCCCTCTCCAGCAGCCGGTAGCGGATATCACTGTCCAGCACCATCTTTGATAGGCACAGGCAGCTCAGTTTCTGGAGCTGACACACACATACACATGCCATGGAAATGATCGTGATTCGGTTTCATAATCAGTAAAAGTCTACCTAGGCTGGCATACATATAAAGCACAGTCATAACTCTCACATTTCTGCACAACTGTTTTTCATATTCAAAACACTGTCAGGCTTCTCACACACACACACA
>JBBPCX010000135.1:9016312-9029601 GCA_037974365.1 Hydrocynus forskahlii | reverse complement strand
AGTTACTCAGGTGTGGCTTCTTTTTGGTTGGAACAAAAACCTGCACCCACAGCGGCCCTTTCTGGACAGGTTTGGGCTCCCCTGCCTTAGACCTTCAACATGACCAGTAGATGGCGTTTTTCTTGCAGAAGCCTATTTAACCTTATAGGAAGAATAGGCCAAAATACAAAATTATGATTATTTGACATTTTCACAGTACATATTTTTCACAGCATTTACTATCTAAATTGTGGACAGTCTCAATACATTAGCAATACAAAGGCCACATTTTAAAAAGTACATTAATTTTTTTTTATTTTTTATTTAATATCTTAAAAAAACAGTCATAACAACTATAGAGTAAAATAATAGAATAACCAATGAGCTGCTTGTAATTATGATACATGCAAGCATATTGTGCTTTATACCCGTTCATTTGTGAAGTGTTTCATCTTGGTTTTAGCAAACCGAAAACTGTGCTGCGTTTTTAACATGCTTGCTGCTTGTTCTAGGTGCATTCTTCCTGTACTCAGGCCTGGCTCTGCTGGGCTTCATTTTCGTGCTGGGCTGTCTGCCAGAGACTAAGGGCCTCATGCTGGAGGACATAGAGACTCTGTTCAACCAGAGGCTATGCACCTGTGGTGCCTTCAGTGGCCAAAATGTGCACTACATCAGGGTAAAAGGCGGCACCCATCTCTCAGATGAAGATATCTCTGATGTAGAATAGATTTCACAGAGGCTTTTTTCCTCCTTTCTCTGTCACTGAATGAGCTGCATGTGTTTCCCTGTAACTTTGGTATGAGGGTCTGCATACGTTCCAGAGAATCAGCGTTATAGCTGGTGAAGTGCTAGAGACTTATTTTAAAAACTCATACTGCAGCACACCTATAATGCATTACCAATGTCTGACCTTCAACAGGTAAAATATAGGTGTGTGATGCCTTTTTGCACATTTAGCATTATTGTTGTGTTTTTTGTACTCATATGTACAGACATGGGTACTCTGGAGCGTGGCTTTATTTTTGTTTTGTTTACGTCAATGAACAGTTAATCTGGAGTGACCTATTCTGTACCTGATTGGGGCAACAGATCCTCTTTTATTAACATGTTTCCTACTGGATACTTTTTCATTGAAAAAAAAAAAAAGCCAAAAAGGTTTTGACAGATCCATTTTTATTTTCCTGAACAACGTTTCATTAAGGTA
The DNA here is from genome assembly GCA_037974365.1 of Hydrocynus forskahlii. Lineage (NCBI taxonomy): Eukaryota > Metazoa > Chordata > Actinopteri > Characiformes > Alestidae > Hydrocynus > Hydrocynus forskahlii. Next base: position 9,028,418 of record JBBPCX010000135.1, on the reverse strand, counting down.
GTTACAGTTGAGTTATTGAAAAGATGGTCAATTAAAAGGTTCTTTAAGAAACAAAGTTTTTCTTCTTTGCCATTCCTTTTTAAACCCTTTTTGGCACCTTTGGAATGCGTTTGGGTTTAAAGCATGTGGTGAATGGTTGTGGGGAAGTATTTGAGATAATGTATTTTTTTAGAGATATTTGTCACTAAACTAAATTGGCAGTTTCAAATGTTCTAGTCTCATTTGGGATTGGGAAAGTTGCCTTATGGGACACTGGAACCAGAGGAAGGAATTGCTTACATATCAGTAAGTATTTCAAACGATTAGTAGTATTCAACTATTTGCAGTGTTGCACAGTTTTGCTATTTTCTATAATGATGCTAAAAATATGATGCTAAAAATATACCACATTACATATTTTAAGTATTTTTTCCTTGTTTTTTTTTTCACTACTGAAGCAATGACCGACAGAAACTTGGACAAGATGGTTCATTACATGGGAACAAACTTTTTTGCCAAGAACAAAGCTTTAAAAAATGCACCTTTAAAGTCGAGCAACCGAAGCCTAGTTTCATTAAAATTTAGATCCTTGTAAATTAACTATTTTCTACTGACTTTCTCTTACTGGAAGTTCCTTGTCTTTTAGCCTTATGTACACATGAATGTACCAGTGGGAGTTCTCTGGTTGAAAAATGACAATGCCTCTGGCTTTATATAGTCACACAGGATGAAGTATGACCTACACCAGCATCAACGTGTCTGACAATCATGTCTGTTTTAATGGCACTGAATTGTTCTACGTGTTACTTAATAATTCAGGGTGTGGTGCATATTTGATAATGTTGAATAGAACTTGGCACATCAGTTCAGTAACTTAAGATATACATTTACAGATTTTTTGTGTGTTTCATAAAGTGTCTTACTCCAAAAACGGTTTATTGTAATAAATAAAAATTTGAAGTATTAAATATAATATGGATGTAGTTTCTCTCATACTTTAGCTGGACAAACCCTAGCCTGTCTGCTGAACCCTGTGGAGCCTTTGAGCCTTTTTTGAAGCTGACCTTACTGACCTTATACTGACCCATGGCAGACCCAGACAACACTTAACCTCCGTGAAAGCTACAAAGTGACTGAAATAAAAACGCAGAGTTGTCGCTGTGAAATGCATGTGCAGCACTTCTGTGTGTGACCACTTCCTACAGCCTACTGTATTCTGCACAGTCACAGTGTAGTTTCTTTTGGATCACAGTGAGATTCCCCCCACTATACTGTAGCTCTGGCTGTCTATAAATGTAACCAGAGAGCTGGTAACTGGACACGGTCATCTGGAAGGAGGTCAAGACACCCTCTGAGCGAGCTATTTATCTTTGCTGCCGGCTTTGCAGTTATTAGAGTTGTTATGAACAGGTACATGAGCAACATCTATCAGAACTCTCATAAGCCTCCAGAGAAAGTGACTACATAACCACTGTTCAGAATTCACTCTCACCTCTTCTGCTTTAGTATTTGTAGGAAAAGTCATGTCTTCATATCTTGTTTTACTTTACGTTTAGGAGCATGTGGTGGATGTGGACAGACCACATGGGTGCGCCCAATACCACCATACCATCTGTTCACACTGTATTTCTTTCAACTGTCATCGATTTCAACAAACTATTCAGGCCCTTCGGTCAGCTAGTAGAATGCCCCGCTTGCACTTGTTAACATAAATACTACTGTATTTTTTTTTCCAGCTGTTGTTTATGGCACTGTTATTTTAGCTGAAAAGTTTTTTTTTTTTAAACATGCATTAGTATCATAGATGAATGTGTAAATTATCAAGATAAAGTGTAAAGTGTCCTGTTTAACCCATTCACCAAGTGAAGCAGCCAGGAACACAGCGCCCAGGGAGCAGTGTGTGGGGACGGGACCTTGCTCAAGGGTACCTTAGTGGTGCCACTGGCAGTCATGGGATTCAAACCCACGACCTTCTAATTGCAGGGACAACTCCCTAACTACCAGGCCACCAGCTGATGGCCTCACTAAAACAGAAAACTTTAAAGAAAAGCACAATACCAACAACAATAATTGTAATAGCCTAATTATTATTATTATTATTGTTAAGCAGAGAAAGATGAAAATGCGGAGGCACTCCAAATATTTTGCAAAGCTTAAAGGGAATTAAAGGGAATCTTTTTATCGTCGGTATTTCTGGGGGATGTAATCAACACGTCAAACATATTAGCAGTTTCTATTTCACCTGTTATTTCACACTTGTGACCTCACGCCTCTGAGTCATGTGACAGTGCTGTTGCCGTGGCGACGCTCGTTTATATGCGTATTATGATGTCATCGTGATAGCAGGGGTTCTGTGGGCGGGGCTTGGTGACGCATTGCGGTTCTCCGTTCGACGGCGCGTCTCCCCTCCGGTTCGCGAGCAGATCACAGACTTCAACCGGCATGTCCGGCTACCAGGCTGAGCCCCTCCTGCAGCACACTCTCAGGTCCTAGCTGTGCAGTGATGGCAGGGGAGAGGCGGAGGTGAGCTGCTGCTCTTTTCGGCGGGCGAGGAATAAACACGGGACGACAAATCATGACGACCGGACAGGACGAGAGTTCAGTCCGCGTGGCGGTGAGGTATGAACCCGTGCTCGTTTTTCTTCGTGTGACCTGTGTTGACGTTGTCATTGGCTGTGTACCTGCAGCCACATCAGTCTGAACGTGGAGCCGCCCGGTTCTCATTAGGCCTCCTGCTGCTTTACACAGTCAGTGTGTGTCTGCTGACCAGAATATAGACCTGCGTTCACACCCATCCCTGGAAAAGCCACCTGCGCTGAACTGTTCAGTCTCCTACTTGCACCTGAGTCGCACAAGACAGCATGAGCATGCACTGCAGAAGGGACACCCTAGCTGCAGACACTTTAGTAGCTTTGTTCACTTTCGTCTGTCATGACGCATTTGCACAGCCTGGCTTTAGACTTTGCCGTGTATGTTTGGTGTTAAGCCATCAGAGAGATGTAGAAATTAGGCACCATGCATTTGCATCCAGCAGAAAGTGGGCAGGAGGCTCTAAAGCTGCACTCCTGTCTAGGAATGCACCAATATGGGAATGCTTGAATGATGCGCATATGATCTGTGATTGCATGTACATATGTTTTGGATACTGATGCAGGAGAATGTAGAAACTGGGACCAGATTTGCATGGATTAGCATTACGGAGAAATGTGCCATCTAGTGCATTGTCACAAATCTTGTTATAATAGTTTTTAAAACTGATTCTGACATGATCCCATCATCGTTGTGCATCCCTGCTCCTGACACCAGGCCAGATGTGTTGGTGCAGACAGACAGTGAACTTCTTCAGCAACTTTGTTTAGAGAAGCTCATGGGATTTCCTTTAGTGTGAGTGGGCGTTTGTGCTGGCTGGCTGAAGTGGCTTAGAAATGAAGGCTTGCAGTCAGAGAGGGAGGATGGACGGTTTGAATGGCGGTTGGTCGATGAAAGAGTAGCTTTATTGACCAGCTCGTTTTTCAAGAGCACTGTGAGGTGGTGGGAGTCAGAGTTGCCGTTGGTTGCTCACAGCTCCCAAAATCAACCTGAACAAAGCCAGTGTGATTTGCTGTTTGCACGCCCATCTCTGTCTTTGTGTGAGACTTTGCTATGTCTACTGGCCGTGACCACACCATTCAGGAAGAAGCCCGTGCTTTATCTGATGCTCTTATACACGGCCAGGTGTGTACTATCGTAGTCTACTGGCCACATAGAATAACATGGATGAAGTGACGTGTGATTTGTAGTTAAAACTATGGCCATGAGTGGTTGTATGTTGTTCCATTGTAAATCATTGTGTCTTGCATTTATAGTCTGTACTCTTGCTTTGCAGTGCTGATTGTCAGACTATTGCCTGGCCAACAGATGCTTAAAAGTCCATAACATGCATAGCCTCTTTCCTAAATGTCTTCTTGAATCAGTTTATGTATATATGCTAAAAGGCCTTGTTGCAGAAACTCGTTGTGTTCTGCTGTCTTGTGTACCCAGGGACACTGTAATTTGCATACATTACATGTCAAGCAGATTTCTGCTTCACTCTCCCCTGCTAAAACTAGCCTTTCATGCAAGCAGGCCAGGAGTAATTACGTATTGTGCAGCATTTTCTTTAAGAAGGCTTTATTTCTAATTAAACTAGTTTACTAGTTAAAATTGAAAAACATATGATTTCGAGTGTTCCTAATAAAGCTGTATATGTTACTCTGTTATGTCAAGCACCTAATCTCTCTTTAAATAACCCCTGGACTCTTGAGAACTGGCTTCACAGTATAGGATGGACTCATTAAGGAAAGACTATGTGTGAGTCAATGTGATCCTGTCACTAGCTGTCACCATGGCGGAGCTGGAGTTGACCCTGACCACCAATAAACTGTCAGCATGTTCCTCTTAATTCAGGGTCAGCACCTGGTCTCACTTGGTCTCTCTCCTCCACGCCCGCCTCCTGAAAACATACAATGTAATCCAACAGTAATCCTATAATCCAGCGGTCTTCTGTTTAGAGTGCTAAACTATTATCCACTGTCTCTGTTTATATGTGCTAACTTATTGAAACGTAATGTTGCAATCCCATATACTGCATCAATATTGGCAATGATACTAACTTCTTATTGTTAAAGGGCCTGTACTGTAGAACATGTAGTTTTTCTTTTTTAATTTTTTTGAAAAGATGATGTTTGCTGGGTAAGCATTCTTATCATTTTAAAACAAACTATTCAGTCCCTAGTTCATATAGTCAATATATGAAAAACATAATTGCAGAAACACATTTGGAATTCATTGCTTATTGTGGTGTCACAATAACCAGCTTATTAACATGAGATGCCTGTTTAGTCTGCTGCTGTTTTGGTTTGACCATTCTCGCTGATACTATAAAGAGTGTTTCTGTCCAGACTGCCTTTTGCATGAGGCACAGGATAGCCAATTAGAACAGGGGTCATTTACATATATTAGGATTGAAGGTGGACATATAAAATTGCTCACAACTGCTGGGGGAAAAAATACAGGAAAAATGTAGAGTTAGGGCCTTTTAAATGAATTGTATGAATTGGGTCACATGACTGATCCACATGTTTCTTAGTTTTAGTTATTACAAATTTGTAATTTTATAGGCATTCTAAGAGAACATAATAAAATATTCCACAATCCTATAAAGAATGGGGGCAGCTGGTGATCTGATGGTTAGGTAGTTGCCCCTATGATCAGAAGGCCATGGGTTTGAATCTCAGGACTGCACGTGACACCACTGAGGTACCGTTGAACAAGGTAAAAGCAGAGGAGATTTTCATATTATTCACACACATTGTGGTGTGTTCACATGTGACAAAACTTTACACAGAATCTCTGCTGTCAAGTTAGTGTAACATAATGAACACCAGAAACACCAGTTTTGTTTCAGGGTAATGAGAGATATATGAGAAATCTGTGTGACAGATGAGTCTTTTTGGATTTGTGTTCCTGATGTAAGAGCAGGTGTGTGTGTGACGATGCACTTTTCTCCACGGTGACAGGCCTGGGACAGACAGTGAGTCAGCGTCTCGGAAACAACGCAAATGTGCTCTGGCTGTGCAGTGTCCGGCACTAATGCATGATGTGATAAAACATTCCAGCCCTGCTCAGAGAATAGAGTCGTCTCCTATTCTCTATCGCAGCCTAAGCAGGACAAGGCACAAGGACATTGATTCTGAGGATATGCTGACTGATTTATTCGCGGATGAGTGAAAGGACTGGAATTATATTATGTTCCATATTGCAATATTGCTACATGTGTTCATGATATACAGTATACTAAAAAGTAGCAGTGCATCCATTTGGGACTTGTAGGCTGATGCTAGCTCAACTTTTTTATGTTCATATTTGCTGGTGCCAGTGCCATTACATAATGTCCCTGTGATCAGAAGGTCATGGGTTTGAATCCCAAGACCGCCACCTCTGAGGTCCCCTTGAGCAAGGTATCGTCCGCACACTGCCGTGTTCCTGGCAGCCCGCTGCTTCACTTGGTGAATGGGTTAAATAAAGAGAAGAATTTCATGCTATTTACACTGTGTGCCCTGGTTCATGTATGAGAATGGTCACCTTATACTTAATTACACTTTACACTTATACAACAAAGAAACTGAAAGAAAAAACATGTCTAACTTTCAATGTAAGTCAGTGTAAAGCAATCTTACTATAAGTGATATTGGACTATTTCTATTTGTGCCTTCCTCGCCATATTTTGACACAAAATGAGAAACATCTGTCGCTTTTAATTTACACTTTTGAATTTAATTTCCAATTTTAAAAAGTTAATTTTTTTAAGCGATGGTTTTGCTGGATGGAAAGTGCAGAATGTACTTAATTTCCTTAAGCTCAGAATTCCAAATGTTCTGCACTGCAGGACTACAATAACTGATCAAAATACTGGTTTGAAATATTAGTAAAATATTGGTCTGATGCTGATCATTTTTAAAGTGAATATCTGCAGATACCAGTATGATTCCAATATCATTATGCATAGTTTTATATTTTTTTGATCACATTAATGTTTTTATTAATTCAGGAGAAATGCCGGGAGAAACATATCTAGAGCGTCTATGGCATCTTTTTTTCTCTTATCAGTCATCAGGACCTGATGATTTTGATCATGTTCTTACACCATTTTCCAAGGTGGTTCTTTACTGTCTGCAAAAAGATGGACTACACATTGTAAATTGTCCATAAGACCACCTCGGTGAAGCCTTTACTAAAAGGACTTGAGGCTTAGTGCTCATAATGTAAACCATCCATTCTGGTTTTACTCCATCTAAGTGCAGCATTAAGTACAGCTGATCATAAAATCCAGATCAACCTGAAAACTGGACAGGCCTGTCAGCTTTAAATGACAAAACATACATTTCTTTGTTGTGTTGGGAAATGGCTCACCTAAAAAATAAGATTTTTATTTAGAGTTCCACAAGGTTCCATTTTAAGGCCGCTTCTTTTCTCTCTTTACCCTGGCCAGGAAATATAAGAGAAATTTTCATGGCTGCACTGACTAATTGTAAAATTACACAGTGCCATTCCTCTTTTTTACACTGACCTCTATTTATTTTTTTTATTATAACATTTAAATAATGTTACTAAAGTTGCATTCTATCATTTAAGAAACATTGCTAAAGTTAGACCTTTTACATCCCAGAAGATTGTGGAGAAGAAAAAAAACATACATGCCTTTATGTTTTTTTGTGTGTGCATCCCAAGACCGTGGTACATCTTCTACAGATTTCTAGACAATTAGGTTGTTAGTTTATTGCATACGTTAAAAAAGAACATTAAGAAAGCATTGATTTCATTTAGCTTTGGTTTAAAACTATAATGCAACCAATTTAATTTGAAACATACCCTTTCATTGTAAATCACTTTGATCTGCTATGTGCATGACTATATGCACTTTATTTATTAATATTTTAATCGTTGTTGTCATCAGATTACCTTGTCCAATGCTAGAGGACTTTACTCCCCTCTAATCGATGCTTGGCATTGTGCACGATGGCTTTAGGCTTGTGTGCAGAAGCTCCATAGCGTCCCATTCTATTAGCAGTGTTTTTCTTTATATGATTATACGAGCTGTGTGTGCATGGCTGCACACCTGTGCCAGCAGTGGATTCCCCACAGAGTAGCTGAACTCACCAATTAGAAGAAGTCTCTCTAAACCTCTGCACATGAATTATTTATCTTACTCTTGGCTGGAGTTTTTTGTCTATAATAAATATTTTTGGAGTGAACTCTTTTACTGAGGTCAGTATTGTTGTGTTCCAGACCCCAAATCAAATAATCTAAATTACGACTAAATTATAAGACTACATTCTAACTGAGGGTGAAGGTCAACTCTGTAAGCATGTTGGCACTCACTCTGGATTCTGGAGAATTCTTTTCTAGCCTCTGCAAAGCCTGCACTTAAACCAAGACACACCAAAATAGCTTCTGCCCACCAAAGCACGAGGGTAAACTTCAACTCATCTAACCAGACCCCTGTGGAGTCAGCATTTTGTTCCTTTTTCCGGTAGCATCCTAGAGAGTGTAGGTACTGTGCAACTGTGGATTCATCTGACCACATAAGGAGTTGCATTCCTGGTTTTGGCCCAGAATGGAGGGTGATTTGTGTGTCGTAATGTGCTTTAAAGAGCAGGCTCTCTATGGAGAACAGATTGAGAGTAATTATACAGTGGCTTACATGTGTTTGCCACACCCAAACTGGATTCTATTCTGTTGCTGAAGCTTTGTGTACTTTTTTGTTTTATTTAAATGTCCCAAATATTTTTTCATGGTCAATTCATCTTTTGATGCTTATTATTAGATCATAATGGGTTGTCTAACTTTAAATGAATGCATTTCTTTTTGAGACATATCCACTTTGTATGTGTAGTTGGTTTAGCATATATGTAATGAAAACTAGTAAAAACAACACTGCACCCACACACAGCCACCGCACACCTCCAGCATACCTGTTTGACACCATTCACTCCCCACCCATGTTTAACCAAAACTCTGATCAATTCACACACCTAAAGCACACTCTTCATCTACTTGCACGCTCTCACAAACAGGTTATATGATCCTCATATGACATAATGATGTATACGTACGTAAGCCCTTGGAATTATAACCACAAACTTCACCATTTTAGCTAATCTGTTAAGATGTATATTAAAGCAGTGGAAAATCCCAAGATGAGAAAATGTATTATTTTCTGTATACAAAAGTGATTAAAGGTGGAAGATCTTAGAGATGCACTAATGTGGAATTTGTAGGCCGATCCTAATACGTAAACATTTCTAAAATGCAGAAATTGGGACTACATCTACCATGACGGCACAGATATAACCTTTATTTCTTTAAACTTACACATGAGCTAAAATGAAACCATTTAGTGCAGTGTAACAGCATCACCGAAACATGCTATAAATGTAGCATTAAATAGTGGTTTGAAATATTTTTCATGTTTAAATTTTTTATGTTTTTATTTAACGTTTTATTTTATTTAGCGCATACATACTAAATTAAATCCCAGTTAAAGACTTCAGAAGTAGGTAAAGTAATGAAATATCAAGATGTTCAGTGTATGGAAAAAGGGTCTCCATGTTACATCTACATGTTCTGACTGAGGGATTAGTTGATGTGGGGGGGGGTGGGGGGGGGCTGATTAGTTGGATCCGGTGTGGAACACCTCAAAACACTTGAATGTGCAGGGCAGGGTGCCTCCAGGACCAGAGTTGAGAAACTCTGGGTTAGTCCATGGTCTGAGTGAGCAGATGCGTGTGCAGTTTTACAGACTGAACTCATAGTTAACGAATGATCTCAGAACATCATTGATATTTATGCTTCAAAGTAATTAAACCTAAAATATCCATATTAATGTTAGTATGCTCTTTCACAGTTTGTCATTGTCATTTATTGGACAGCTCAAATTCACCGCTGACTTCAACTTCACAGGGGATAATCTAATCCCTGATCTGGCTGCCGTGTTTTTGTGAATTACATACTGATTGGGTTTTTTTACTGGTAGCTGGTGTCTTCAAAACCTCACTAGCAGAGTTTACACAGACACAAGAGCCTTCTGTCAACACGTTGTGCTTTAGCTGCAGTGTTTGACCAGCCATAGGAAAGAGACACCCATGTAGTTAAGAAAGCAGGTACTGTTTTTACAGATGTATTTATCCTTTAAAGTTTGGTTTTTAATCTGTAAAAAAGAAAATAAAGCCTGGGGGAAAACACATTTTGGAAAATACATAGGACCAGCGTAGTCCAAGTTGGGCTGAATTAAAGAGCGCAAGTTTTTTATTTGTTGTTAGAGTGTATAGTGGCTTATTTCATTGTATTTTCAATAATGGACAGTTTATCAGTCTGTCATTCTCTTTTTTCTACATTTGTTTACTATGTTTACTTTTATTTTTTGTTTTGTTTACTATGACTGAATGTTTAAATGGTATATTTGAGTTAGAGTATCTATACTGGAAGGTGTTTAATGTCTGTCAGCGGGCACCACTTACACCTTCTCACGTTACCCCACCTGCACCCTGAAAGACCCGCTGACCCTACACAACCTGAAATGACCCTCTTAACCCCTAACCTGAGGAAGCAAAGAGGCATGCAGAGTGGAAGAGGCATGCAGCGTGCTGCCAGGAGTGGGAAATCACACAGTTTTGTTACTTTTACAATCAAAAGTGATGAAAAGACTGAACAGCAACCCCAGTCCCACATTTTAAGAACTTCCTTGACAGCATGTGATTAACACTAAAGTACTTTGGAAGACCTATAATAGCCAGACGTTTATTATTCACGGCTAGGCAGGCCTCTGTAGTGATTTAGTTCTTCGATTGTGGGTGTCTTTGAGGGGAAAATTGTGCCATTTGTTAGCCATTTAGCTCCAGGCATCTTTGCTATCGCTGCAAGAACTGTCAAATAACAGTGTTTTTGACTCTTAATTTGTATGTTCTCCTTTGGAATGATGGAGTGTTTTTTTTTACTTTTTTACTAGTTTGTTGTAGATTAATGATTTTTGACTGCAGACATGGCTGCTCTTGCTCAGTCTTGTTTTTACCTGTCAGATGTTCAAACAGGGATAGCTGGTGCATTGTCACCTGTGTTGCCAAAACATTGCTGTTGTCATCAACCTAAATATTCAGAAGGCCTCCCTCAGAGGAGCCTCTAAGGGAAAGCACAGAAATCGTCTGAGACCACATAAGAAAGCAGGCCTCCTTCCAAGAGACTAAACCTCAGCCACACTCAAAAATTGCAGTCTTGCCTTGTCTTGAAAAATAGACTTAACCAAGGCTGGGCCAAAGGACTGGCAGCAAAAAAAAACCCCACTATCTTGGTGTGGTGAGCAAACTAGTTAACTCGACAACCATAAACAGAGCACAAAATAAAGACAGCTATACCATCTCATAGAGCACAGTCGCTGATTACAATGGCTCATTTTCTCAACCAAGCACATATTTTGGGAGGGTTTGGGGGGAATTGTAGGATTTGTAAAAAATGTACAAATACTCATGTTTTGGATCATATGTTTGTAAAAGTGATTTTCCCCAAAACCGCATTGATATTGTAAGCTCAGACAGTGAATGGTGTGTATGAGTGAAGCTGTGCAACACACTGAGCTAAAGGAAATAAGTGTAGTTGATGTGGGTTGGCTTTTGGCAGTGCTCAGCCAAGCAGGCCAATTTTGCGTTGAACAGGTTAATTTACACTAAACAGTAAAACAAAAGATTAATCCAACCTTCAACCTGCGTGACAAAGTCAAAAAAGTTGATAGTAGTAATAATACTATCTTGACAAAGCATTTCCCATGCAAAGTTTATTTGCTCTAAAAGATTATGCCTGGAAATGATTCACTGTCGTAAATGTATACAAATTCCTCTGACAAAACAAGCTGGAGTGACTGAGTCTTAAAGGCCTTTTAAGTGAAATGTTCCTGTCAGCTACTCTGCTGGTCTTGAATCTAGGCTAGTTCACCTCTGTGGCAGCCCTGGTGTATCTTTATCTTTGGCTCAGACACCTTTCCTGTTATAATCAGAACGCTTTTTTTTGTTGCAAAAACCCACAAGGTATTTCATAGCAGCATTTTAATAATACCTGATGCTGTCCCTCAAACCCAGATCCTTTTTCCCACTTGACGTGTGTTTCAAATGTCCTCTTACTTGCCTCTCAGATGCACTTACTCTTCATCCACCATTTTTGGTTGAAACAATTCATTGCCTGCTAAGAGAATAGTGAACAAGGACTCTCATTGAAGCTACTCTAGTGCTTTCCATGCTGTTTTCGGTCTGAGCCACTTCACATTTATTCTTGTATATTTCGTGGTGCATTCTGGTTGACCCAGTATCTGTTTACTCCCAATATATACCATGCTGCATTTAGGCAGGGACTATTCTGGAGTGCAGCACTGGGCCTTTGGTGGCCTGCATGACCTGGTGGTCTTCACCCAATAAAGCCTGGGCTCTTCTCCTTTTGGGGTGTGTGTGTGAGTGTGTGTGAGTGTGTGTGAGTGTGTGTGAGTGTGTGAGTGTGTGAGTGAGTGAGTGAGTGAGTGAGTGAGTGAGTGAGTGAGTGAGTGAGTGAGTGAGTGAGTGAGTGAGTG
>JBBPCX010000135.1:8994285-9014796 GCA_037974365.1 Hydrocynus forskahlii | reverse complement strand
TCTCTCTCTCTCTCTCTCTCTCTCTCTCTCTCTCTCTCTCTCTCTCTCTCTCTCTCGCTTTCTCTCTCTCTCTCTCTTTCTTTCGGTCTCTTTCTCTTTCTCTCTCTCTCTCTCTCTCTCTCTCTCTCTGTCCATTGCACACATCAGGATGTTAATCCCAGCTTTACCCACAGTCCCTCCAACCCATCAACCGGATCAGCAGATCTTTGGCATTCCGACCCCATATGCACACACACACACACACACATACAGTCATAATGAGCTCTTATGCTGATGGTTTCTGCCTCTGCAGTTCTTCCTAATGTAAAAAATTAAACAAATGAAACAGAACCGGCACTCTTGAGATGACGCCCAGGGAAATCTTAGATTTTGAATAATCAGCACAGTAAAGAGAACTTGGTGAAATTTCACATACACATTTATAGTATATTATAGTATATTCCTCTATCCCAAAATGTTGATAGCACACTCTCTAAGTAACATGAATGTAATAACAGTGCTTGACCATGATAAAGGTTTCTACAGTTTTAGTATCAAACATTTAATGAAATTGTTTTTCTTTGTTTAAGGTTTTAGGTTAAAGGGGTGTGCTTATTCCAGTTAAGTTTTTTTTTTCTGAACATTTCTTCAGCATAATTTATAGTAAAAAGGTACATTCTAGGTACGTTGGTTTGTAATATTTTGAGAACATGCAGACAGTCTCATTTTTTAATGTTCTATGAAAGCTCAACATTTTGGGAACATTTAAAGTTTACCGAATCAACATTCACACAATGGGAGCAACTTTAGAGCGAAAAATTAGTTTGCTGGTATGTATGAAAGCTACATCCCTAAAACATGGACAGACCTGCCTCAAAATTAGACAGTAGTATGTAGAATTCAGGTTTCAAGACAGATGCTACTATAGTGTAGATATATGTTTTGTCTGTTTTTATACAGTGAGGGAAACAAGTTTGGACACTTTTTTGTTTTTGTGATTTAGTGTCCTTCTGATGCATATATCCACTTCAGATTCACCCACTATTTATTTTGACTTTATACTTGTAAATATGTGCATGTACTGTATTTCTAAACACAATAATACTGTATGTTAAGAAATTAGTTAGACACCACAAATGTGTAATATTAGCACTTTGTTGCAAACCTGCAGCTACAGTACATCTCCAATTACATCGTATGAGTCAGCCTCATACGATGCTCCCACCTCCATATTTCACTGCTGGAATGGTGTCACTGGGATCAGACACACCACCCATGTTTCTGTTCTTCTTTAGTATGATCAGGGTACATTGTTTAAAACAGTTCTGATTTGTGTCATTGCTTGTGTGCAATTTTGTATCTCTGTACTTTTTTTGCAGCAGTGGAGATTTACATGGGGTGTAGGAACAAAGATGATCGCAGTGCTGTTCATTGCTTATTTTTTCTCTGTGTAACTGTCGTTCCTGCTGCTTTCAAGCTCTATAAGTATTTTTGAATAACTGCTGACTCCCATCTTTCCTTCCTTAGCTTTAATCTGGGAGTGATCTTTTGTTTACCTATCCAGGGCTGATTAGTTGTGGTTTCATGAATTTTCCATTTGCATATCATCTAACACAATTTACCGACAAGGATGTTTAAGGTCTTTGTTAGGGCTCTTTTAGCTTTTTGCTTAATAATAATGTTGTGCAATAATTTTATCTCTGAGAACTTTAGGAAATTCTTTCACCATCGTTGCTGTGTGTGAAGTATTTCAGAACAATGGCAACATCTTTAATAATACCAGGTGCAACGTGCACAAAACATTTATTCTAGTGTCTTTTTTTCTATGCTTTATGAGTGAATGCTTAATATGTTTATTTTATGTGTTTATTTTATGTGTTTTATGTATTTGAAGTGACTATATGAGCTGGGATAATTAATGATTTTCTATCTACTCATTTCCACCCACTGTGGATAAGAGTATGCCATGCAGTGTCAGAAGCAAGTTGGTTTTAAGGTTCCATTACTTGTTAGCTACATTAGCCTAAAAGCTTCAGAGGAAAGCTAAAGAAAAGAACCTCAAATAGTACATACATTTTATATTGGTGTGATTTTTCATCATTAGCAAATGCTTGTCTGTCCCTGCGCTTCAGACTGGTTCGGGGAAAACCTATACGATGGGCACAGGCTTTGATGTGAGCATAGCAGATGAAGAACTGGGCATCATCCCACGGGCGGTCAGTCACCTCTTCAAAGGTATCGAGCAGAGACGGCAGGCTGCAACCGAGCAGGGCCGACCGGTCCCAGAGTTCAAGATCAGCGCCCAGTTCCTCGAGGTAAACACGTCAAGCTCGCTTCAGTCAGCAGCCGCTTAATGGTGCCTGTGGGCAGGAGGTCCTGATCACATTTTTTTTTTCCTTTTTTCATTGAGTATCTGAGACTGTGAGTAAATCAGATCTACAATATTTGTAGATGATGCAGTCACATATGCATGAAGTACCTAAACCGTAGCACTGCAGATGTTACAAAGGACAATTCAGTGACTATAGTCTTATAAATGACTTTTTTATGTCTGTGCTTTTCATATAATAACAGTTCCATACTGAAGACATTTAAACCGCCTGATAACTTCTGACCATGCCATGAGGTTAAAAAAGCAATGTAAATAGGGCACAATGGGGTATAAATAGCCTTAACAAAGGCTTAGAATTGCATCAGGCTTAGTACAACCAAAACCAGCCCTTTCAAATATGCTTTGATCGGCTCTGATACTGATCTTTCAAATCGTGCCGTTACACCACTAGTGTGATTAACTATTTTACTGGCTGTCAGAGTGATGTTACTGTGGTCTGGTTAACGGCTGTGGCATTTTTGCGAACACAGCAGGGGCTGACAGCGCAGTCCTGGGTGTCGCCATGGCATCCCGGCACACAGCGGGCTCTGTTTGCTCCTGAGTGTGTGCGCTCTGCACTGGACTTGCTGTTCCCATGGTGATGTTCTGATTGGTGTCCAGGGGCCAGTCTATTTCGGGAGCCATTTATCGAACATGAGGATTATTTACTGCTCCCCTCTCTCCCCCTCTCTTCCCTGTCTGTACAGAATCCCAAATTAACCCCCACCCAAGTGCCAAGTTCAGCTGTTTAAAATGAGTGGAGAGGCTACAGTCACAGCCCACCTGACTGGCCTTAACCCTTATAGCCCATGATCAGATAAGTCACACATTTCTGCACAATAAGCCTTAATCCAGTATCTAAATAATGTATTAATAAGAGCGGGTAATGTGGCAAAAATGAAATACCATGATACTTTACGAAATTTTCAGCACAATGGACACAGTATTTTCTCAGGGTTAATAAGCTGGAATAGACAAAAAAGAGCCCGTAGCACCACATTAAAATATACTATAAAGAACCTTGAGTACAAATGACTTCTGTGTGACCAGGATTCATTATGCTCTCTTCACAATGAAATTCATCTAAAAAAAAGCATAATGAGACATTGTAATTTAAGGCAATGATAACAATAAATGTTGTCATATAGCAGGGTTGGGCAATTAATTTCTACAGGGGGCCACATGAAAAATCTGAACTGTGTTGGAGGGCCGAACCAACGATAACATAAACTTAATTCTGCTCAATATTAATTTTCTCCCATAGTAAAAAGCAGTACATTATTTTGATAAGCTGCTACTAGGCTTGTCACGATATTAAAAAACTGAAATTAAAAACTCGATACCAATACTAAGGATGGTGCTCGATACTCGATATTATTTTCGATACCACAGGGGTAGAAATAACAAACACATGAACTTTTTAATAAATACTTCAGTGTGCTCATGGGACCGTCGCACTGGTTCTTTGCGGAGGAGAGCTTTGCGACCGGTGTCGTTCGATACGTCCCGGGGAGCTGAGGGTCCCTCTAAAATTTTGTGGCACTAGGTTTTTCCCGGTTGAGCTATGGGGGAACTTGTCATCGCATTTAAATGTGCACGACGATTCTTTTACCCCGCCCTCCGTAGAGAACAATTGGGGAAGGTTTTGTGCTAATAACTCCGAATCCCCGTGGGCTAGGGGGGGCAAGCAAGGGCTCGTTGGAAAGGTCTCACGGAGATCTATCGGCATGTCAGGTTCGGCGTGGTGCTCGCCCCGGCTCGGAAAGTCCGTGATCATGGGACCGACGCGCCGGTTCTGCGGGGAGGAGAGCTTCACCACCGGCCATGTTAGATAGGTCTGGGGGAGCTGAGGGTCCGTGTAAAATTTTGCAGCGCAAGTTTGTTCCCCGGCTGAGCTAAGGGGCAAAATGCTGTGTGTCAGCTGTTTTTAAAGGTGCTTGCCACTTCTTTTTCCTCCGTAGAGAGCCAGGGGTAGAGCCTCGGGCCTCCAAAGCGCCAAAGCTCCCCCTGACTTTCGACGGAGTCGGCTGTCATGAAAATTGTTGTAGTCTGCCGGCGATTTCCGTGATGCAAAACTGGCATTTAAGTATCGTAACCAGTGCTAATTTCTGTCGAACTCGATTCTAAATTTTAGTATCGATTAGTATCTGAGAATCGATTTTTTTGACAGCATTATTCATTTGTGTTTATGACTGACATACCGCGGGCTGGACAGGGATGCCCAAAGGGCCGTAAAAAGCCCAGGTCTGTCATGTAGCATGGCATGGAAAGATATTTTTTCTGTACTTCTAAATACCTGTTCTTGTTGTGATTTTATTTGAATAAAAATTGTTAGAATACATGAGATATAATAACACATGAGTATAATGTGTCATGCTCCTCTGTGTGTGTGTGTGTGTGTGTGTGTGTGTGTGTGTGTGTGGTGTGTGATGTGCCTCTAGTTGTATAATGAAGAGGTTCTGGATCTCTTTGACTCCACACGTGATCTGGAGTCCCGGAAGCAGAAGTCCCACATTAAGATCCATGAAGATGCCACCGGGGGCATTTATACTGTAGGGGTGACCACCCGCACCGTCTCCTCAGAGGCTGAAGTGAGTGTGTATGTTAGGGTGTATATATCTGACTTCACAACAATTTAATTATGATTCCTTAGGAAGTAATTCTGTGTATCGAGAAATCTTAAAGTTCACCACAATCCAACTGAATTATTTCGGGCTGATTCCAAATTCACATGCACAGATTTGACTGAAGGAACAGTTTACACAGTAGTTGAACATGTACTATGAAACAGTCCAAAAATATTTCATTAGCTTTATGTATTATGTTGTGGATGACGGTAGAAATGATTTAGTGTTGATTTTGCTGTTGTGTTGTAGATGATGCAGTGTTTGAAGCTGGGTGCTCTTTCACGCACCACAGCCAGCACTCAGATGAACGTGCAGAGTTCCCGCTCTCACGCCATCTTTACCATCCACCTGTGCCAAGTCCGTGTGTGTGCGCCAGCAGACAATGTAAGCACAAATTCTAACCACTCTTCTCCTGCTTTTTTCAGTTTTCCAGTATCAGCTGTTCAGTATTGCTTTCAAGAGTATGTCTTTAAATATCTGTACCTGTGCTTGACTATTTTCAGGATATTGATTCAAGAAGTTTTACGCTTGTCATGTGAAGGAGATGATATGAGGTGGCAGGGTCTCTGTTCGTTTCATCACAGAGCTCAGGCTCTGTTAATGAAGGAGTGTACATGAAGAGTTCATTCTTTGCTTTGTCCATCAGGATAATGAGACAGATAATCGGCTGGCTAATGGCTCATCTGACATGGAGGAGTTTGAGACACTGACAGCGAAATTCCACTTTGTGGACCTGGCAGGCTCAGAGCGACTAAAGAGAACAGGGGCCACAGGGGACAGGGCCAAGGAGGGCATCTCGATCAACTGTGGACTGGTGAGGGCAGTTCAACATCACTGATCAGATACAGCTGAATCTGTAGTAGTCTATACTCTCCTGATTTTTGAATGGTATATAATTTTCATATAAGCAAGAAGACAATCATGTCATTTAATGCAGGGGAGATATATTTTAACAGTCAGTCTGCAGTACTTGAAAATGCTTGTATTCCTTTCTTCCCCTCTACGTGTGATGCAGTTGGCATTGGGGAATGTCATCAGTGCCTTAGGAGACAGAAGCAAACGTTCAACGCACGTGCCTTACCGGGACTCCAAACTTACTCGCCTCCTCCAGGATTCCTTAGGTGGCAACAGGTTCGAGTGTGATAATCAAAAGCTCTTTGAAATAGAAATCTTACATTCAATAACCCTGTTAAATCACATGCGGGCTTTTCATTTTAAAGATTAAGATTTTTAATGCTGTGTTTTTGCTGACTGCATTTTTGTAATTGATAAGTCTTAGTATATGACATTTTTCTCTGTCCCACAGCCAAACCGTGATGATTGCCTGCACAAGTCCTTCTGACCGGGACTTTATGGAGACCCTAAACACACTGAAGTATGCAAATCGAGCACGCAACATTAAGAACAAAGTGATGGTGAACCAGGACAAGGCCAGCCAGCAGATCAGTGCTCTGAGGACTGAGATTGCGCGGCTGCAGATGGAACTCATGGAATACCGCACAGTAAGTGCCATTCTGCATCAGCCTCACCATTTTTAAACATTTATGCATTTCATTACACTGTGAAATCCGAGTAGTAATAAGGATCCATATCATGGGAAACTGCCTATCCAGCCCACCACAGTTTTGCCCTGTTCACTCACATTGAAGTTATAAAGAGTGTTTCAGCAAAGTATGCTTTCTGAATGCAGTACAATACAGAGCAGCCAGTCAGAACAGAGGCCAGTGAACAACCTTTTTAATCCTAAGAAATAAAGGGAGATTGGAAAACAGAGTCCATGAAAGATTAATTATGATTGTTTTTGCTACAAAATAGTTTGTTAGATGTTATGGACCACAGAGGAAAGAAAACAAAGTACAAGAAAAATATAGTATAAGGGCATTTTAAAGACAGCAGTACTTCCAGTGTTCTCTTTCCAAAGTACGAGTTTAGTATTATTGAGTTGTGTTTCTCAACCAGGCCCTCAGCGCCCACAAGATGGGCCACGTAACAACTGTCACAGCTTCAAGCACACCTGAACCACACAATTAAGAATAATGAATATGTAGTTCAGAATAGAGCAAAGGTTAGAGCAAAAATGCAGAGTGTAATGGGTCCCAAGGACTGGTCTGAGACCACTGCTTTAGTTCATGCCCCTGTGCCAGTGTAATGTGGAGCTTTGTTGTGTGTGTGTGTGGACACAGGGAAAACGTATTATTGGAGAAGATGGCATGGAGAGCATCAATGACATGTACCACGAGAACTCCATGCTGCAGATGGAGAACAACAATCTGCGTGTGCGAGTTAAAGCCATGCAGGAGACCATCGATGCCCAGCGTGCTCGCCTTACTCAGCTGCTGAGTGACCAGGCCAACCAGGCTCTTGCTAAAGTTGGTAAGTCACCTGTGTGTGTGGGGGTGTGTGTGTGTGTACAGCTTGTTACTGCTGTATAAAAAAATCTACATTTTTTTACTTCATAAACATTGTTTTTTATTATTAACTGGAGTGATTTAAGCTTGTACTCACTTCTTGCTTCAATCACATACTGCTAAGTACCCTCAAATACACTGATATACTGTTATTTATAACTGGACCGATTTTGAATGTAATTCATGCTTTGTGTTGGCTACTACTGGGACTACACCACTGCTGTCATTGTGCACATTGTATTGTTTTATGTATGCAAAATACAGTATGAATTGTTTGTGCCCAGGTGAAGGCAGTGAGGAGATTGGAAATATGATCCAAAACTACATCAAAGAGATTGAAGACTTGAGGTGCGTCTCTGGAGATTTTATTTTGAGAGTATGCTCATTCATCAGTGTGAGTTTCTGTGCACTGAACCTCTTTCCTTCCACATTTTAGAGCGAAACTGCTGGAAAGTGAGGCGGTGAACGAGAACCTGAGGAAGAATCTGACCAGAGCATCCACTCGTACTTCTTTCTATGGAGGCCCAGGAGCTTTTCCGCCCGCTCTCCTTGGGCCCGACCCTTCACAAGAGACCTCTGACATCATCGAGCTGGCTAAGAAAGACCTGGAGAAACTGAAGAGGAGAGAGAAGAAGAAAAAGAAGAGGTAAAAAAAGAGAACCAAGCATGTTCTGAAAGAATGCAAGGCTTGTTATCTCCCCGTGTGGTGGTTTGGGGAGGGCAGGTTGTCATGGCATCACACTTTTGTCTTCTTGTCATGTGGAGCTGTTAGTACGCTTTGTACTGTGGGTGTGTATTCCTACTGTCAGCTGCAATTACACAGGAGAACGTTACACTAATAACTGTAATTAGTACAGAAGTAACATTAGTTTGTCTAGTGGACTCATGAGGAGCTTAACACTGAAAGGCCCAGCAGGATAACAGTGATAGAATCCGTGTTAATCTTGGCAATGCAGTTGCTGGAAGAAAATGCCTGTTGGTTTCATTTCATGCAGTAATCTGCATCATGATGACTTTAAAACAGTTTTCATTTCAAACAGTGTGTAGATAACACACATTTGTCACAGCCAGAAAAGAACATCACCATGCAAATTTAATCAGTACCATCCTAAAAGAACACAATGTGAAAAGCTTAAGGCTGTTTTTATCTTTTAAATGAATAGTTCATTCATCTGATTTGTTTCTTAAAGAATAATGTATTTAAAATGCCATGTAATTTGAATAGTTTGTTTAGAAAGACATACTAATTTCTGTCAACCAAAACTAAATCTGACCACATTTAATCATTTGAAACATAATTCAAATGTTAAAAATAAGATTCCTTTTTTTAAATTATTCAAAATGGTCACAAGATAGAAATACAAAAGAGAAAAACCTGAAAAACCTAAGAAGCTGAAATGACTGAAAGACTGACAGGTCTGTGAAAAGAGGCCTGGCTTTGTTCCTGCTCTCACTGACGTTCTCTCCCTCCTGTCTCTGTGCGTTCACTCCCCACCCTCACTCACCTCCTCTCCTCTCCCTGAACATTCCCCTTTGACCTGCACCCTGTGAAGGCTCCAGCAGCTGCTGGAGGAGAGGAGAGTAGAGGAGGAAGAGGAGATGGAAGTTGAAGAAGACAGGTTTGTCCCATCAAACTCCGCCCACTCCACCCTCCTGCCCATGCGGTGCCCCGCCCCTGCCCTTTTAACTCTCTTTCTTTTTAATCCAGGTAGTTGCCACACTTGGAGGAGAGCCAGCAAGTGCCTTTAAAACATGTTTATCAATCTGTTAATGTGATCTGTGATTAGGGCATGATCTTGATTTACTGTACCTTGGCAAAGTTGCTCATTTATTACTCGCTTTCAAACAGCAACTCTTGATCTGACAACTGTGGTTTGGAAACTACCTGATCATTATTTTTCTCTTTTTGTTGTTTCATCCAGCTATAAAAGCAAGCCAATTCATTTCTCTTTCTTTATAATGATTTCCCTGCTGCTTTGAATCTTTAATTAAGGTTGTTTTGTAAAGTGCTTTTTATTTCGGTTTGTCTTGTATACTGCATTATTGCTTAATGCAGCAAGTTTCACCTTTATTTGTCCCCCTCTTGTAGTGGTTTTGTGATATGGAGATGCACTGTATGGTCACTGTGCATTTGATTTAGAGCTGGGCAATATGACTATGTTACATGATAAACTACTTCACAATATGCTTTTATATTGTGGTTATCGTTGGTACACCTAGGACACTGACAAACTGCAAATCTCACAGATTTACACTAAAGACCAGTATATATTATATAAGATTATATAAGTGAAAGGTGCCATGGGTGTTAATAGTTTCCTTCAGAAAATTGGAAAATGTTCAGGCTGCTGCACACAGCATTATAATGACCTGCAGATAACATGTTGATCATTCAAATTGAATGATTTGAAATTAAAACTCTATTAAACTCTATTAAAATAATTTTACTCGATTAATGTAGTTAATCACTAAGATGAACCATTGAAAATGTTCATTGTAATCTGTTAACTATGTATACTTCTTTAGTTGAGTAATTGGTGATAATTGAGTAATTTCGACAGCCCTAATTCAAACCCAGAACACAAGTATGTAAAATGTAATTAAAATAACAAGCATGTAAAATGTATCAAAACCTAACATTTAGTTTGAGGATAGCAAAACACACACACGTACATTTTTGAAAGAAATACTGAAGGAAGTACTGAAATACTGAATAATAAGTAAAATAAGAAGTAATTAACTGTAACCAAAACTGCAAAGATTGCTGGGCAGCTCCACCTCCTGAGTTTAAGAATAGAATGGAACACGTTTAACTGCGTTAGTCAAAAAGCACTGCTTAACTGTATTGCAGTATAAAATTAAGAATGTAACTATAAATTACAACTTGAAAATGACATCTGTCCATTAAGCCATTAACTTCATTTATTTTTAACTGTTGTTTTGTTTTTGCTCCTTTTGTTTCCTAGTTATTGAATTGACAAATATGACAGCACTCATACTTTTTCTTCACCATTTTTATTTTGCACTAAGGTTTGGCTGGTGCATTTTCCCCTTGTTCACACTTGTTCACAAACCTCAGAAATACTAAATACCATGATATATGTATTATGTATTGAAAAAGTGTCTTTTGATAATGTGGTTATATTTTTGCCATATTGCCCACCAGTAGTTTATCTCAGTTATCAAAAGCACACTCTGGGATTTTGGATTGATACAGCAGTTCCAATTTGACTGGTTAGTTCATAGACTAGGGTGGAGGTGTAGTGCACCCATTAAATTTACTGGAAGAAACATCTTTGGAAGACATGGGTGTTTTATTTAACTTTGTGTGATTTTTTTATAATCTGTAAATCAAAAACCTGAAGTTGTTGTGTCATGTTGACCAAAGTTGCTGCTTCTAACAGGAGTTGATTTCAGAAGTAAATGCACATTTTCCATAAGGATGCAACAAATTGCCTTCAAAATCCCAGAGTGTGGCTTTAGTACAGAACTGAGATCAGAAAATAATATTTTTGTCATGTGCATTTCTGTCCCCCAGTGCTGTAAAGGAAGAAGCTCCTGACAATGATCAGCAAGAGAAATGCAGTGAGAAAGAGCAGCCTGAGCCAGCCAATGAGGAGGCAGAGACGGTATTTACAGCCAGACACTATCTGGGATTGTTTTTTTTCCTCCATGTCACATATATTGTTGTTTTCAACCTGTTATCCTATTACAGGAGGCTCAGGAAGGCAGTGATCATGAGGAGGGCGAAGAGGAGGAGGAGGAGGATGAAGAGGAAGAGATGGATGCTGAGGAGAGCTCAGATGACTCAGACTCTGAGCTGGATGAGAAAGGTGCTGTCTAGTTTTTGTTTTTTTTCCAGTAGGACACCAGGGCTGTTTGACTGGAATTTCATAGCTATTATGTTCCATGTTCTTTTTTTCCCCTTTGTTTTTGAGCATATAATAGCTTGGGGTGGATTCAGACTCTTATCTCTTCACCTTAGATACTTTCTGAGTACCTGCCAGAATGTTTAAACATCTTTCTGACCATTTAAGACATGCTATGGCAATGATTAAATTAAATTTCATAAAACGATTAGATCCGGTTCTCATGATTGGCTGCATCTAATATGTGAAATTATCATTGTACACAAATACACCCTCAAACATGAAATTATGTTTTCATTCAGGGGAAGAAATTTGCTTGGTAGCCATAGCCTACGTTCTAACGTAACTGCTAAGAAATTGTTTAGTGGAAGAACTGTTACACAACATAATGAAGCAGGGATACACCCATAAAATTTTTTTTTTAATATGGACATTGGACAGTTTCTACTTCTTTACAAGACTTTTTTAATAACGTGAATCACATAAAACAAATCAATCGAATCAAAAAAGTCAGTGAACTGACAGTAGAAAAGCAACTGGATATTTAGCACACCGACTCATGTGTAATTATACGGTAGCATTTGGATACCGCCGTAGCAGCTTTCAATACAGCATGATTGCACTCATTTAGTTTGTTATTTACCTCATGGTGCAGCCAAACGAATATCACATTTATGTGTGTATAGTGTACACTTAAGCTGCACTTGAAGTCATGCATTATGAAGTGCCATTTTAATCTTTAAAAATTATCTTTGATAAACCTTGCAGTTGTTCTATAGTCATTCTCTCATCAGTTCACTCTATGTAGTGAATAGTGTATGATTTATTTTTCATTAGTGAGCCATTGCAAACACAGCTAGTGTTAAATAGATTGTGCATGCAATTAAAGTACATGACCCCCTACTGTGTGTGTGTGTGTGTATGTGTGTGTGTATGTGTGTGTGTATGTGTGTGTGTATGTGTGTGTTACAGAGAACTTCCAGGCAGATCTGGCCAACATCACCTGTGAGATTGCCATCAAACAGAAGCTGATCGATGAGCTGGAGAACAGCCAAAGACGCCTGCACACTCTCAAACAACAGTATGAGCAGAAGCTGATGATGCTGCAGAACAAGATTCGTGACACACAGGTGGAAAGAGACCGCGTGCTGCACAACATGGGTATGAATATCAAGAGATAAGATACATGCATTTATACCTTAATGAGAGTCAAATTACCCAAGGTTCCTTTATACAGCCCTCCCTGAATGCTCACAGCTTCTATGTAAATGTGTGTGTGTGTGTGTGTGTGTGTGTGTGTGTGTGTCGTTTTGTAGGTTCCATGGAGTCGTGTTCAGAGGACAAAGCGAAGCGAATAAAGGCAGAATACGAGAAGAAATTGAGCATCATGAATAAAGAGCTGCAGAAGCTGCAGGCCGCTCAGAAAGAACACGCCCGTCTGCTCAAGAACCAATCACAGTACGAGAAGCAGCTCAAGAAGCTCCAGCAGGAAGTGGTAGAGATGAAGAAAACCAAAGTAAGGCCCTGAGTAACATTCTACTGTGTTGGGAAATGGTGAGGACTATATAACTGATCCAATGAATAATATGAATTCTGTTTAAAAACTGCGTAGTGGACAGGGAGAAAAGATTCTGTTTCAGAGAATCAAACAGCACCTCCCTGTGGTTGCCAGTGGAACTTCTCCTGTTTTTTTGGTCCATTATGTTTAAACAGAGCAGTGAAAATCCCCAGATCTTTTTCCTGTATGATTATTAAATAATATTTCTTTCTCATCAGAACCTTTTGAACCTCACTGACGAGTGTGTATAAGCAGCCCTTGCTCACAACCCCTGTGCTGACTCTTGCTAGGTGCGGCTGATGAAGCAGATGAAGGAGCAGCAGGAGAAAAACCGGATGGCAGAGTCACGCAGAAACCGTGAGATCGCCACACTCAAGAAAGACCAGCGCAAACAGGAGGTGTGGCATGACACTGCTCTGTTCACAGATGGAGTTGGAAGGGTGTGTGTTTGTGTCTTAATAGTCTTTCTGCTTCCTGCAGCACCAACTGAAATTGCTTGAAGCTCAAAAGAGACAACAGGAACTCATACTGCGCAGGAAGACTGAGGAGGTAAAACATGGTGTACAGACATCACACACCATTATAGGGACACTGATCCTAAAAAAAACTGCTCAAAATCAGCTGTAAGTTCAAATCACTTGCAGATATAGAGAGAAGTTGTATGAAGTTGCAGTGTTTATGCAAGGAAACATTAAAGGTGTACAGATGTGTGCAGTAATTGAAGTGGCTGTTTATAAACAATAGTGTCTGCTGGTGTGTCCTGTAGGTGACCGCTCTGAGGAGGCAGGTCCGGCCAATGTCAGGCAAGGTCAGCAGGAAGGTCAACCTGCCTGAGATTCTACCAGACTCCTCCCACAGACCCCCCACTGGACGTGTCCACGGCTCAGGAGCACCTAATGGAACCAGGTATGAAATGCATCTGTGTGTGCGCAAATGCAGTGCTGTGAAAAACTACGTAAAAGGTTTCTTTAATTCTCTTCTAGTTTTTGCTGATCACCAACTACCCCCATGTGAAAAATGTAAATGCCCCTTTTGACTCAAATTTGATAATGGAGTTCAGTTAGACTAGACACACCCAGGCTTGATTTCTGCCAGCCCTGTTGAACGTAAACATTACTTAAATAGTCTCAGCAAGCTGCACACTCTCTTGATTTAAAAAAATCCAGAAGAGATGAGACTGGAAAGGGATACAAAGGATCTGGGCCTTCCACAAACGGCAGTGGCAGCACTGTATACAATGTGAGTATTTGACTCTGAGTATCTGTGTGTCCAGCAGGCTGTACCATCGCAGACCTGTGGGGGTGTACTCTACCCGTGTGGCTCGGGTGAAATGGCAGAGCCTGGAGCGCCGCATATCTGATATCATCATGCAGCGCATGACCATCTCCAACATGGAGGCAGATATGAATCGCCTTCTCAAGGTGAACACAAACTTGTTGTCCTAATAAGACCTGTGCAGTTTCCTTTATTCATGTCAATCACTCGAATCCACAGAGTGGACAAAAACGTACTTGCAGCCATTTAACAATTACTGATCAGTTTAGTGTGATCGTTTTTTTGATATTGGCTTATTTTCCTTCATAGAAGGAAAGAGCACGTATTAATATGAAGGAACTCTTTGTTTCCACAGCAACGAGAGGAGCTGACCCGGCGGAGAGAGAAGCTGAGCAGGAAGAAGGAGAAACTGGCCGCTGAGGGTCCAGAGGGGGAGAAGGGTGTGCAGTCTCTGAGCGAGGAGCTGGAGTCCCTGCTGGCCAACATCGACTACATCAATGACAGTATCGCCGACTGTCAAGCCAACATCATGCAGATGGAGGAGGCCAAGGTGCATCTCCTCTGAACTGGCTCAGAAATGTTGCTTCAGTTCATATCAAATAGAATTAACTGTCCAGTTCATCCACCTTTTCAGCATTTGGTGATTTTATTGCTCCTTTGTGCTGATAATGCGATGTGAGCGAGATTACATTTAGGAATCATGTGTATCTCTGCTGCCCTCCAAATGGTTCAGATGTCCAACAAATGTCCTTTAAGAAGTGTTTCAGCACATTTCAAAGTTCAAGGTTGGCTAAATATATATACAGTATACATGAGTATGTGAATGCTTACATCTGCACGTGTGCATTCGTGTGTGTGCAGGAGGAAGGAGAGACTGTAGATGTCTCTGCAGTAATCGGCTCCTGCACTCTTTCAGAGGCTCGCTTCCTGCTGGATCACTTCATGTCTATGGCCATTAATAAGGTAGCAAACTTTGCTTCTAAAGAATGTTTTGTTGCAGTTTAGCACTACAACTGGCTGTGAACTCACGTCCTGTTGTCCAGTTTTAAAACAAAGTGAATCGATTACGCCTGCCTTTGTGCGTGTGAATCTGTCTCAGGGTTTGCAGGCAGCCCAGAAGGAGTCTCAGATAAAAGTGATGGAAGGCCGGCTGAAACAGACTGAAATCAACAGCGCCACTCAGAACCAGCTGCTCTTCCACATGCTGAAGGAGAAGGCTGAGTTTAACCCAGAGCTGGACGCGCTGTTGGGCAACGCTCTACAAGGTCAGCCCCCTTTCATCTTGGAGCCCATTCTCCTGCCCCTCAGACACACACTGGTCCTTCAATCCTCTGCCCAGCCCTGCCTACAGCCCCTACACATATTAGAGAAAGAAATCGATTGGTAAATCAGCTAAATGTTGGAACACACTAGCATTTAAGCAGGGTTGGTCAGACATAGTCCACTGCATGACCTGTTCAGATTTTTCTTTGTTGTATGTTTGCTCCTGAATAGATGCTGCACTGCTGTAAGAGTATGTGAAACATGATATAAAACATGATTGTTCAATTTCAACTCTCTGACAGCACCTATTCAGCAGCACCAGGCCACTCTGCTGAAAGAGTAAAGGGCTTTCTTTTAGTTGGATTGGACTTGGTTTCGTTTGTACTGGGGGAATGTGTTTTTGATTTGTGTGTTGCCTTTTTTTTCTATCCCCTGTTGCCTGTATTGAAACAGAACTAGGTAACATGCCTGTGGGTAAGTACCAGACGCCAGTCTCCCTGTCCTGTGTTCTGAGTGCATGGGTCTCCCTCCTCAGACTAACCGCAGGCTAGCAGTTACATCCACAGGTGCATGAGGCTGTCAGGCTTTCCCCTCATCTGTTCACCCCTCTTCTCCTTTCTCCTCCTCCATGTTGGTGCCTACTAGAGGTCCGTGGGACCCAGCACAGTATCTTTCAGTGTGGGATTCATTTTCATTGTCTGTGTGGCCATAGGCAGTTAACCTGACCCACACGCTGGGGTGGGGGGCTATATATTGGAGTTGAGAATTCCTACAAAATTGATGAATTGCCCAAATAAAATGATAACATTTAGCTTAGCAAATAGCATATATTAACGGTATAAAGAATAACAGCAAAATAATCAAAAAAGTGAATTCTACATAATGGCATAGCAACCATTCATGCAGGTTGCAGAGATGGGACCTTTAGACGATTAGATGGCCACAGCTTTGGAAAACGGCAGTATATGGCAGTAAAGAGACTAAAGGCGAGGCTAACATATGGCAGGCATTTTTTAACGCAGATAGAAACCAGCTGCTTGCCGTTTTCCTTTATCGACATTTTATGTTGTCTATAGCCATGCTTAGCCTACCATAAATAAACGTTCTGTGGTTTAATTATTGCTCTGTCTTTATTGGGACTGAATAGCCTATGAAAACAAAATTAAAGTGGATTGATGACCCTCATTGCCACATTATTTTAGCAGTAAATAATTTATGAGTTCACTATACCAGATACTGTGAATTAAGTTGTATCTGCAGGACTGTGGGAGCAGGAACAAGCAGGAGCGTTTAGGTTGTGCATGAGGACGGGACAAATGGTGCCAATTTTCGGCGGGAGTGGGATGAAATCTTGCGGGAGCAGGACTGAAGAAACGGTCCCACGCAGACCTCTAGTGCCTACCACTCCTACACGTGCTACAGCCTCACTTTTAGTAACAAAAAAGATTAACATTAGCTGCAATCCCAGGCAGGTTAATTATAAAGAATAATTCCACATTAGCTAGTTCATTTAAGTGGTTACTTGAATACTAATGTTTCCTTACTCTTCTTGAAAGAACTTCACGCCTCACCTTCTTCCATTGTAGTAACTATGATTAACTTGGACATCATGTCTTCTGGATGCAGCTGGAGAGTATGGACCAATGTTTCAAAACAGCTGAACAACAAGCATGGCAATGCTGAGCTCATTCAATGACTCCTCATTTGCTTCCTCTGTAATTAACGCTCTCATCAGATTTATTAAACAGTTAAAGTCAGGGTGACTCTTACTCCAGCTTAAGTTCAGAGTAACAGTGGGCTCTGCAGCGCTGTAAGTGCAATGAGAGATGCTGTCAATGGAAAGTACAACTCCGTCTTTATTTTCGCATTTACCACTGTTGTTTTTCCTCTCTTTAGAGAATGGAGATGACAGTAGCAGTGATGAATCAACAAGCCCTGCAGGAGACGGAAAGTAAGTCAAAGAAACAGGAACTGATCGTGTTATTTGCCATGCAGTTGTACTAGATTCTAAATTAAAGCTCTCATTACTGATTGATGGGTTTGATTAAGGCTTATGCATATCCTTATTTTATTTTTATGAATAATTCACTCTCCCACACTCCAGCACCCTGGCCTCTGACCTCATGAAGCTTTGTGGAGAGACCAAGTCCAGGAGTAAGGTAAAAACGTCATTTAGTTTTATGATGCCACACATACTGACACTGTCCCGTTAAAACCTGTTTATTTTCCTTTTTCACTTTTCTTTATTTTGAAATTTTCTCACTTCAACACCATATCCAAATGATCCTCTTTACAGGCTCGCCGGAGAACCACCACTCAAATGGAGCTGCTTTATGCAAACAACTGTGACTCTGGCCCAGACACGCCCAGTGGGGACTTCACTGCTCCTCTGCACCCAATGGCTGAAACACCCGAAGGAGACCTAGAGTCTGCTGGCAATGCAGTTAGGGACTACATGGTCCCCTCAGCTGGCTTGTCATCTAGAATGGGTAGCATGTAAGTTGTGTAGTAATCTTCAGTTCACTCACTCGGACTACTGCATGCACGGCTGCTTCTTAGCTTTATGTTGGCTTGGAACATTTGCCAGTGTCCACACTATTCCATTGTTTTTTTTTCCATTTGTTTTTTTCCTGTTTTGTTTTGTTTTTGTTTTTGTTTTTGTTTGGTAAGCTCCAGTCTTGGTGAGCCATAGCGGAACTTATCAAAGGCTAAATAAATAGCCCTAGTCAAATCATTTATGTTAAAGGACCCATATCCTGGATTTTTCTGCATTTTGTTTTCTTTCTCTGAGGATCACTTGGTTTTATGGACCAAAGATAGTCATAATTCATTTTTACGTGACTACATGACTTTTCCTGCCTTCATGTAAATGGGGTCTGTATTGCTACCCTGTATTTCTTTCCTGTATTGCTACCCTTAATGGGTGGAGCTAAACCACAGTCTGCTGAATAAGTGGATATTTGTAAGTGTGTGGGTTTTCGTGACTTCACAAATACAGTGAATTTAATATGGGCTGTTTTTACTGCTGAATTTCTATACATGGAATTTCAGCAGTAAAATGGATTGGGGGATAAATGGTACATTTTCGAACCTTAACCATGTTTACATACTACATTAAATGTGTTTTCCATGATATGGGCCCTTTGAGGCCACAAACGAATTGATCCTCTGAGACTGGAACCGCTCATTCCTGCTCATTTGGTGAAGTTTGCAAAGAAAAGCTTAATACTTTCAATTACCTATAACAACACTAGGAAATCACGTCAAAACATGCTTTATTTAGAAGGTCCTAAAAATGTATTATATTTATTATAATAATGTTCTTTCCATGGAGAGAATCACTAGGTATTAATTTTCATTCAGTGGCATCTAACAAGCATATGACATTGTCATCTCATTCAGTGGTGGGTTAAGCGACTTTCTTTAATAAGAGCGACATATTAGTTATGTAATGGGAGTATTTTTATATGAATGATGTTGTAAATCCTGTTAGTGAAGTCTGATGAAGCTTTTTCGCCCCCTAGATAACAGGTTTGTATCCTCGTTTTGAATGTTCTGTTTGTATTCTCTGTTCTGAATGCTGCTCATCCTTTCGTGGTGTCCTTTTATGTTCAGTCGATGTTTGTGTTTTTATTTTATGTTTCTGTCTGTTACATCACTAATGGACCTAAAACTAGCAACTCTGGCTCCAGACCTTCATCAGGGGTGGAAAAGAGAGTTCCAGAAGCATCTCCTCTCACCCGCAGGAAGACGTATGACAAGGGACAAGCAGCAGCCGTTAAAGCCAAAGAAAGCAAACAGTAAGCGCTAGCGCCATCATGGCGACTGGAGGACAGTCCTGCTACCACTTAGTCTGAAAAAGGCCTCTGCCTGTTTGAGCCGGTTTTCATGATCAATACCCTTTTTAGTGGGGTGGAGAGCAGCACACACGCAGAGCAGACTCTGAAACCGGACAGAGCAGTCTCTGAATGTGTCAGTTACACCAAAGAAATTTCCCCCCTAACTGTTTTTCATCAGCGTTTGAAAAAGCATGTCCTGACTCGACCTTGCCTGGTGTAAGCAGTCCCTCACAAGTCCTACACTGAATGTCCAACAGTCTAGTTAAAGTTGACCCAAGACTCTTTCCTGTAATGCCTCACCCTGGCCTGTGTGTGAATGGTACTGCAGTTATTAGGGCCACAACTTACTTTTTCTAAATTTCCAACTTTTGAAATGATGTGGCATTCCCCAAACAGTTATTCACTAGGGGTGTAACGATACAATATTGTCAGGTTCAGTATAATTTTTGATTCCGATTTTGATGTCTTGATTCTGCAATGCATTATACTCTACTTCAACTGGTCTGGCTCAATTTAATAAAAGTATCAGCAAAACTCTACAGTTTTGGTTTCAGTGATATGGCAAAAATATCATATCACCATACACCCTTTTTATTATGTCTGATATGTTATAATGGGCAAAAAAGAGTCTTTAGAGGTGTGTTTAAAAATGCTACATAAATCAAATTATACAAGACTAATTGTGTTCTCTTTGCAAGAATAGAGTTGGACTTTGTTCTTTAAGAACTAACAACACTGCATACTTGAAACACACTGTGGCAAAATTGATCACAGTAACGATAAATATAGTTTTGTCCGGCTGTAGTGTTAAATGATTTTTTTTTTTACCTTCATTTGTTCTGTTTTTTGCCCTGATATGGTTTTGAAATCGTTACACCCTTATTATCCACAGTAAACACAGTATGGGAGTCATTGCCCAGTGTCTCCACATTCAGTGTTCAACTTGCCTCTCAGGTGCTTTAGTCCAAAACCAAATACCCAAATGCGAGATCTAACGCTACAGTGATTTGTGGTGACCTGCACTAACTCTGTTTCTCCGGAATCCTCCATAACAGACATCATCAGAGCACCGGCTTGAGGTGAAGGGAAACATGGCTGAAAGCTCTTGCCTTTTTGAATGCCCTTCTTTTCTTTCTTTAGCAATAGCATTCAGAGTTCAGAGAGAACAGGAGCGCGATGTTAGCCCTCGACCCTGTGGTATTTAGAATTAGACACATTGCATTAGCCTTGGACTGTAGCTGATGTGAGTGTGTGTGTGTGTGTGTGTGTGTGTGTGTGTGTGTGTGTGTGTGTGTGTGTATATATATGTGTGTGTGTGTGTG
>JBBPCX010000135.1:8983595-8994185 GCA_037974365.1 Hydrocynus forskahlii | reverse complement strand
TGTGTGTGTGTGTGTGTGTGTGTGTGTGTGTGTGTGTGTGTGTGTGTGTGTATGTATGTGTGTGTGTGTGTGTGTATTCCTGCTTGCTCATGTAGCTTGGAGGTGCATCCCTCTCCCCTCCTTGTCCCTGCGGGCTGTGTGTGGGCTCAGCCGAATGTGTTTACTCGTCTGACTGCGTGGCTCATGCTCTTTGAGCCTCAGCACAGGAAGTATGGAGAAGAGCTCAGACAGTGCAGCTGGACAGTAGGACCAGAGCTAAGCTTAGACACAGTGGATAGACACAGTAGTGTGCAGAAGTCCTAAGCCGGCCAAGAAAATTGTTTCATGAAGTGTATTTTTGCTTGCCTAAACAGAATGTAACTTTAGAATAAATGCAAATAAACACACAAAAAATACAGTAAAACAAAATAATGTTTTTAATCGAATTGATTAATATCATTTGGTTGCTCTTCAACTCCATGTACTCCAGACATAAAATCACAGCTTACTGCATTGGCATTTATTTTGATGTTGCATTTTGTCTGAGCAAACATACCCATAGGAATAAAAAGCTTGAAATCTATTTTGATCAGGTGGCCTGCGACTTTAGTTTATTACTTTATATATCGCATCCATATTTATCTATTAATCTTCTTGGCAGGACAGAATTGTTAGTATATGTGTTCATGTAGCCTAGTTGGAGTTATAATTTTAGGACAGTTTTATTTGAATTTTGCTTGGCTGTTACTAGGATGGACCTTATATCCATAAGCAGTACAGTATCTACACCACAGGAATTTTTTTGTTCCATAAGGTTCTCCCTGCAGCAGAGCAATGTTGTCACTTTTTTTTTTGTTTTTTTTACATATTGCAAGTTTCAGGACTGGCTTGAGATGTGCAAGATGCGCTAAAGAGGAGTTTGTGTATACCCTGTGTGTATACATAAGTTTGTCCAGCAGAGGTCTCTATTAACACACAGCTAATTTTGTTCCTCTCGTCCTCCAGAATCTTAAACGGTTTTCGTGTAGGGTTTGCTGTACAAGTGACTGTTTTTATTTTGCTTTTTTAGTTAGTGTAGATTCTTTCTGGACCAAAGACACACGGCTTGCCCGTAGTCTTTGAACTGAAGGTCTGATTTTAATAATATTTGTATATTATTTGGTCCATTCATTTTTATTGGTCCATTCTATTGCTTTGTTATTTTGCAGCATGTGGCTGGATTGCTGGACATTGTGCGTGTACATTTATGCACGTTTTGTTATAGTGTTATCTGCACAGATCACTATATTTAAATGATGGGTTCTGTATGCATGGAGGACTGCATGATTGTGCATACAAAGTGAATCGGTTGATGTTTTGAATACAGCTTATGTTGCTGTACTCAGACTGACTCGTGTGTGTGTGTGTGTGTGTATGTGTGTGTGTGTGTGTGTGTGTGTTTCTCAGAGGTGTGATAAACCCAGTGCCTGTGTCAAAGAGCAGTCGTGGTGGTACTCTGCAGTGTGTGCATGTGGCTGAAGGCCACAATAAAGCCGTGCTGTGTGTGGACTCCACTGATGACCTCCTCTTCACTGGATCCAAAGGTCTGACTTGTGTTTTTGGCTTTACTTCTGATGGCTGATTTTCAAATGACCCCTGACTGCCTGTGCATGCTTTCAGGCAGCATTTAGAGCAAGCCTAAATGCAGTTTATTGTCCATGTTCATGTAAAAATGCAAAGTTTTAAAAGGAACATGGCAATGCATATACATGTTAGGCAAAATATCACCAAATATGTATTGAGAATATTGGAAGCACCACTGATTACATAATCTCCTTATTATAGTTTAGGCAACTAGCAGTAGTTTTTTTTTTTCACCTCTCAAAAAAGGGCACAAATGATCAGTAGTGTCTCAAATGATTGGTAGTATCACAGTATCATGATTGTGGCAGCTGTCCTAGTTGTTAGATTGTGCTGACAGAATTTCAACTGTCTGAACTGATGTTTTTGAAATTTCCATATTAGTGTTTCTCCACTTATATGTTTGATACATTTGGTACAATTTGACACTTAAACAGTATTTTCTTACTGCATTGAAGTAGTTAAGATCATTATTTAAAACAAGCATAGAGAATTTGTGTTTCCATGATCTAGACCCTTTAAGGGTACTTCTTTCAGTCTTATTATTCTGAGGTTTGTTAGGCTTCAGAGAACTTAGTGTCTCTTCTATGTTATTGCATTTGGCACCTTTTAGGTTTTAAAGTGGAACAATAATTTTGCATCAGAGTACATTCTGTATGCTATGTCTGCACCTGCTCACCTGCTGCACATCTGACCTCTTGTTGTTTCTCACTTATTTTACATTGTTTGAATGTTGCCCACTAACTTAAAGTATCAAAACCTTCTAATCATTTTTTCACTGGTATTCTTGATATGTATCTCTAATGAGTGCAGCTTGTATTCTCCCCTTTAGACCGCACCTGTAAGGTGTGGAACCTGGTGACTGGTCAGGAGATCATGTCTCTGGGTGGGCACCCCAACAATGTAGTGTCTGTACACTACAGTTCCAGCCTGGTCTTCACTGTTTCCACCTCCTTCATCAAAGTCTGGGATATCCGAGACTCGGCCAAGTGCATTCGCACACTCACGTGAGTCCCCGTCAGCCCTCCAGTACATAGGGAATCACAGGTCATTAATTAAACAGCTGATTCTGGAAAACTGTTATCATTTATTATAATAATGTTCAAAAAATTACTTGCTTAATTCTCAACACAATTATCAATATTCTGCAAGTATGTATATAATTCCTCCCGTCAAATCTGATCTGTATATTCGCAGAAATAATTCTGCATTGTATAAAATAATCTATTTGGTGTGACATTTTGGATTTCACTGTATCTTGAATCATTTTCTGAAGAATTGTTACTACAGATAGTCAGTGTGATGGTTCACACCCCTAATCATTCATAACCCCTAATCATTAATAACTGCAGATTTATCGGTTTCAGACAATGAGCTACCTTTGAAGTAGCATATGCATGAACTATCCCAGCATTGATTGCTACATGAAGTACCCTTTTTCGTCTGAAAGATTCCGTCTTTTGTTCTCAGCTCTTCTGGTCAGGTGAGCTCAGGTGATGCGTGTGCAGCCACCACTAACCGCACAGTGACTATACCTACTGGAGAGAATCAGATCAACCAGATTGCACTTAACCCAACTGGCACAGTCCTCTACGCAGCTGCCGGAAACTCCGTCCGCATGTGGGACCTTAGAAGGTGTAAATATTCTGCATCTCAATATTTATTTTTATCTAGACATAGTATAGATACACATGTTGTAATATACAGCATGTTCTGTTTTTAAAAAACACACCTGCTCATAGAAGAGTTTTGATTATTTTTACTATTTGCAGTTCAAAATAATAGTGAAGACATTTCAGAATACAAATTATTAAGTAACACTTGGAATCATGCAGAAACCAAAAACAAATGTATGTGTGTGTTACATTTATGTTTACAGATTTTAGCATGTGTGTGTGTATGTGTGTGTATACATACTGTGTACATCATTCAGAAATTAAAGATGTGCTTGATTTTTATGCTGAGGATGTTGCGTCCTGTTTACCAAACATTTTTTTGGAAATTATGAATGATTGCTGCCCTGAAAAATATTGTTTAAAGGGGCCAAATTTTGCAAAACTCACTTTTTGCATCCTTTCATATTTCCATTTGGGTCTCTACTGCTCCTCCAAGCGCAAAAAAAACAAAACAAAAAAAAACATCCATCAGTTTTCTGTGAGTCAATTGAAAGATTTTGGTGTCAGGAATCATATGCTTCTATGAGCTGTTTGGACAGCTCCCTCATTCTGACATCAGGATGAGGAAATTTGCATAGAACCACCCCTCACCTGTCAAGCCCCCACACACTATGTTAGTTGAAGATCCGTCATTTTTGTCTGCTGGTTTTACGAGCACGCATAAGACACTGAGTGCCAAGGCTACAGGCAAAGGCAAGTCACTCATGAAGTGCTGTGTTCATCTCTCTCTGGGTCCGACTCGGGGTCAAACATATAGGGCTAGATAGCACCTCTGTTTTCTGCCGTTTTCAGGAGTGGTAGACGCAGCGTAAGCATGGGATGAGTGGGGCATGGCCAGCAACAGCTTATTTGCATAAAAGTGAAAGAGCCCTTAACGGCTCATTTTGAAAGGGACTGAAACTGTCAAGAATAGAGCTGGTGAGATCTCTTCATGTGAGAGTGATATTGTGCAAAGAACTAACTTGTTTAAAAACAGGTATAATATATCACCTTTAAGGAAATTACTGGGAGGGTTGTAGTGTCAACAGAAGCAGAAAGTCCAGATAATAAATCTGAAAATAAATGGTAAAATTATCCCGAAAATGTCCCAGGTTCTGAGAGTGAAAGGGGCTGTAAAGTATATAATGTATAGCCCCTTTAACTTATAAATTAATATGTTGACCAGTGCAGTGAATTTTTTTTGCCTCCAGTGGTGTAGAGAAATTAATGTAATTGATTTTCTGTCTAAATGTTGATGTCTTCCTCTGCTCCCTAAGGTTTGTCTCAACAGGCAAGCTGACAGGTCACCTTGGACCAGTCATGTGTTTGACTGTGGATCACTCTGGCAATGGCCAAGATCTGGTCATAACTGGCTCCAAAGATCACTACATAAAGGTGTGTAGGCCTGCCTTTGTGGTACAGGCATTTCTTTAAATATGAAACATACATCTACAGATTTGCCTGGTGCATTGTTTTTGATGAGAATCTTTCATTTTACAGATGTTTGATGTAACAGAAGGCGCCCTAGGTAGCATTGGACCTACACATAACTTTGAGCCTCCACACTATGACGGCATTGAGTCAGTAGTGGTGCAGGGAGACTGTCTGTTCAGTGGCTCCCGAGATAATGGCATCAAGAAATGGGACCTGGCTCATAAAGACCTGCTGCAGGTAAGCTCAATAAATCAATACAGTGCCGGGTGTAAGTTAGAGAGAGGATTACTGTTCAGTCAACCAGTAAGTGAATTCTGTCAGTCAAAGGCTGGAGAATCGCATATAAATGATGGAACTAAATCAGTGAAAGATTAGATTTTACAGAATGCTCACTTTGTATCAGCAAATGTGTTGGTGTGGACGAATTGAAAATGAAATTGAGTGAATCTGACTGTGTATGTGTGCATTGTGTTGGAGCAGCAGGTGCCGAATGCTCATCGGGACTGGGTGTGCGCTCTGGGTGTTGTGCCAGGCTCTCCGGCCCTGCTGAGTGGCTGTAGAGGAGGGGTGCTTAAACTATGGCATACAGACACACTGAGCACGCTCGGAGAACTGCGGGGCCATGAGAGTCCCATCAACGGCATCTCCACCAACAGCAACTTACTGTTCACTGCGTCCGAGTAAGTGACACACATATTCTCCACTGGACACTTTCACTGTGGTTTTCAGGTCTAGCTCTCGAGCACCACTCTCCTGCACTTCTATACATTCCTGGACAAACAAATTTAGTCAAATTGCATAAATTATTTTATAATACTCAGTTAGGCACCACCATGCCTTAATAACAGAGTCAGACCTGTCAGGGAAGGAGACCAGTCTCTAGAGAATTTACTGTTCATTTCAATATGTCCTTCCAAAGACTTGCAAATTTATGTGTCTATTTCAGCATCTCATCTGTCATTCCACACTGAGAACCAGCACAGAGGTCTGGTGATTTCTGTCAGTGTCTCTCTGTTCTATTATGTTTGCTGAAGTGGTCACACACAGATGCTCTGCAGTTGTCATCCTCAAATGCAGGAGCATCAGTGTTGTGTTTTGCTTGGACACAAAGCTCAAAGGTGGAGGAAGAGTGGGCTAAAATGGACAGGAATCTCAAGAGATCTCTACAGTCTTAAGTGTTACCCATAACTGACTGGAAGATGTGTTCCCTCATCTTTCAGATGAGGGAACACATAACCAAGTGTTAGAGAGGAAATGATGCATGTAACCAAGGTTACTCTTGCATTACAAGCCTCATTTCCCAGTTCTGATTGTTTGCCCAGATCCGATCTTTCTGCCCTGATGAGTTACATACATGTGTGGAAGTGACCCATATCTATCTGGGGTGTGAACAAATCTGTGCCTTGAAATGACTCACACGCGCACATCTTAATCAGTAACGGCACATGAATGATCCACGTGCCGTCCTGAACAACAACAGCAAATAAGTGAATCAGCAGCACAGACCTTCATCACAAGGATCATCGACTCTGATCAGCTCTCAGCTGTTCATGATAGAGGAGATGCTGAAAAAGGCTGAATGCTTTTATGCTTCTGAAGTGTTTACTGGCAGAAACCTGAAGTTAACTGCTGCAGATACACTGCACAACACTGAATGGTGATGTAATATGTGCATGTACAGTGGAAAAAACACATGAATTCCTATCTGACTGTTTTGATTAAGGTCACATGACCACAGAAACACTGCACTTTAACAGTCTGTACCCCTGCCTTTCTCCGCAGTGATCGAACAGTGAAGATCTGGCGTGCGAGAGGAGGTCTGGACAGCACTACTGATGTGATGGACATGGCAGATGAGGCCAGCAACTGACTGTCCCCTGAGGTCACTGATCATTACAACAGTGACACCATGGCTAATGTACCTTTGCACTTTGACCTCGGCCACTAAAACTGGACAAAATCATATAGATACCCTGAGCAGAAGGAAAATGCCTAAATGAAAGTGGATTTCAATAAACTGGAATCTGCTTTTTCACCCCAGCTCCTGTTCCTGGGGGTCTCTTAGCCTGTGTCTTAATATTGTGACGATTCTATGGAAGATAACTACAATGTGCAAATCTCACTGCAAAACACACCTCCCTAGGCAAGTTTTCCATATTGATCCATATTAATCAATACGAGGACCCTGCCATTCAGGGGCATGTTGGTTATGAGAAGAGAAGAACCTGGACGCTCTGTAGCTGGCTCCAGTTGTCTGGTTCTCTGAGCTCAAATGGAGGGCTGTGGACCTAATGCTTTGTGCATATTATGCATATTAATTCACTCTAGCTTTTTGTGTGAGGTGGACTAACTGGAATCACCGTGCCCTTAAATCACTGTCAGTGTGTTTCAGCTGTAGGGTTGGCGCCTATAAATCATCGGTGACCAAAGTCTACTAAACTCTAATATAGTACAATCATAATGCTAGAAAATCCAGTAACAATACGTTAGATATAGTATGATCTCTCTCTCTTATATAACTTTTCTTCCACTGTCTTTATCACTATCTCTTTCTATCCTACTCTTTCTACTTCCCCCTCTCTCTATATTCATTTTTTCTTATTCAGCACACCCCTCTTTCATTCCCTCTTTTATCTCTGAATCCCCATTGTCTCTCTCTCTCTCCATCTCCCTCTCTTTCTGCATTCTCTCTTTCCTCCTCCTCCTCCTCCTCCTTCTCTGCCCCCTTGTCTTTTCTGTCTGCACGTCTCACTAGTTATCCCTCTTTCTCCCATTCACTCTGATGTTAGTGTTGCTCCAACTATCTAT
Source organism: Hydrocynus forskahlii (assembly GCA_037974365.1). Lineage (NCBI taxonomy): Eukaryota > Metazoa > Chordata > Actinopteri > Characiformes > Alestidae > Hydrocynus > Hydrocynus forskahlii. The sequence goes on along the minus strand of JBBPCX010000135.1, from coordinate 8,986,689 downwards.
CACTGCGCAGTAGTCTTTCTCACAGCTCCTGTGTTTAATGTCTTTGCTGATTGCTTAACACGTACCTTTAAGCTTGATTAGAGCCTTCTCTTAAATGTAACTGAGGTCTAACTTGCATACACACACCTACCAGATCCTTTACTGTTTATATGAATGTGGATGTAAAGGGAAGAGACCATTGTGCCAGTAGGTCTAAACTGTCAAGACCAGTGGTGTTCCCAGGTTTGACCTGTTTGTTGGTTTACACATCCACCCACTGCTGTATCTGTCTTACACCCATTCAGCTCTCTACTATATGTGTTTATCTATGGCATAAATAGACTGTTCATATATAGCCTTACATGTTAGTGTTATTCTAATAGACAAATCCAGCACCCTGTTAAAGCAGTACTTCACTGAAAATTATAAACGCGCTAATAATAAATGTGTTTGTATGGCCCTAATGCAACTCTCATTAATATGTCAGCGTATGTTGCGTGAAGTATTCCTTTAACCTCTAACAGCTGACAAACCTGGCTCCTCTTGGCCTCCACTCAGATGCAGTAGAGCAGCAGATTTGGGAGTGCTATTTTAGGCAGAACAGAAATGGCATTGCAGTGGTAGGAACCACCTCAGTTTAAGCTTTCTCTATCCATGTGGGCTAGTCCTGTCTTGTGATGGTCTGTTTTATTCTGGACGTATTTAAACTGGACGAATCTATGAAGTCCTGGATTTTCACTGGAGTTTTAGCTGGCTGACCCCTTTAGCAATTTGAATGTCAGATGCCACTTGAATTAAATGCCATCTGTCAAAAAACATTCTTGCCAGTCATCTGTGTTTCTTATTGAAGGGTGAAATTGAGAGATTGTGTGAATGCAATTCCTGTGACCACTGCAAGATGCTTCCGCCAAGCTGTGGACAGTATGTGTTCATTTGTGTTGCTTTTCTTTCTTTTTTTCTTTTTTTTTTTTGGTGTTGTTTGTTTTTGCCATAATTAAACTATAAACACTTGTCACAAACTTTGCATTATATTTTCATGATAATTGAACCAACAGAAATGACCCAATTAATGGGATATGCTCAACAAGAAATGAAATCTTGTCAATATGTGTACATTTTTTCATTAGCAGATGTAAAAATATCAGAAGATTGTTGAACTGTTTTCTAATGGCAGATAATGTTGCTTGGTTCAGGTATTAATTATAGAAATAAACATTATTTGCTTTTAGAAAAAGAAAACTTTGGTAGATTAATAAAACTAGAAATATGCTGAATGTTATATTCCTAAAGCTATCTCATAATAAGAAACATTTTATATATGCAGTACTGTGCAAAAGTCTTAGGCATCAGTGCAAGGAAGTGGTAATAAGTATAAGATTTGTTTTGTTTGTGAAAACGTAGTTGATATTGTGTGAGCTGGCAAGGAGAACATAGTTTTGGTTCCAGATATCCCCTCGATGTCTCTAGCCATTGTTTGGATTTGTGGAATTCCATCAGCAGCTTCTGATTTACTTCAATAAAGTACAATTCAGTCAGACCTGGTTTCTGATTGTGACCGCAGCTAATACTGGACTTCTACAAGGAACACATAGACATACGTAAATTCAGTACTTGCTGTATCATGTTGTTTGTATTTATTCATTTTAGTTTAATTTAGTATATTTAATAATGTTATTTTCACAGGTGCCTAAGACTTTTGCACAGTACTGTGATGTCTTCACTCACCAAGGTGTCATTACTTTGCAGTTTATGATGTTTTATCCCACAGTGACGAGATACTGCTGTGTGGGCCTAAAGCCAATTTTAGTGTTGAGTTGTGCCTTGCTTGGTTTTTACTCCAGAAAGAGATTCTGTGCATTGGATGGGGAAGTCTTAGCACTGTTCTTGTGACAATCTTGATGATATCTGCTCTGATATACCATATGTGTGTGTATTTGTGAGTGTCTATGGTCTCAATGTGAGTCCATGTGATTCACAACAATAATCCTTCATGAGTCAGACCTGAGGAGAATGGAAATAGACACCTTTCTTCTTTCCTAAGACACTTTCATCTGTGTTATCCATCAATGTGCAGGTGTTCCCTTCTGTCCCACTTGCCTCTCAATATTATCATAATATGGCTGCACCTGGATTCAGAACAATGGCATGACTGGATAAAAAGGCAGACTAGAATAGCAGCCTGGCAACTGCTGGTTCTGAGCTGCTTTGTGGCACGGTCCTTTCAATAAGCGGATGAAAATCATGGTGAAATATTTATCATCTCAGTGCACTTGTGACGAGTTCATTCTCTCAGAAGACATTCTTTTATTTCTGTCCGGGTGGCAGTGCCGAAATGCACATGAAACATGACATATCACCATTGTTTTTACTCAACTGAATAGGTCAATTATTTATGAAGAAAGTACAAAAGACATTTCCTCCGCTAAAAGTTCCTGCGTGGTGTCAAAGTTGTCTCTGCATCGTCATCTACGAATTTTTATCTTTGTTTTTTTGTCTCGTCCTTTTGACTCTTTTGGTCCTGACTTCTCCAGTCAAGTTTCTGTTGCGGCTGAGAATAAAAGATAAAGTTAATAATGCATTAGCCCGAGTCTATTCCATTAAAATGTGCAGCAGCGGAACATAACGACTGACTCTATTTTAAGCCTGGGCAAGCCAGTCCTGCCCTTAGGGAGCCATAGGGATCTCCCTGATGCTGTTCGTTAAGACTCGTCACCCTGCGTGGGAGTTATTAGAAACATCTCTGAGCGTGAAGAATGGCTTTAGATTGCCTGCCCCAGAGTCATATTTTCCTTTATCGCATTAATATCAGTTAGAAAGATTACATAGCACATCAAAAATCCACCACTTAAGCCTGTGTTAATATTACTGTATCACAGCTAATCCATTAGCAGATTACTTTTAAGAAGAGAAGTTGAAGGGGAGCTCTGCGCAGGGTCTGTGGATGGCAAGCAGCCGTGTCTGAATTTGTACAGTGTGCAGTAGGGCTGTAACGGTACACGTATTCGTTCCAAACCGTCACGGTACATAGGTCACGGTTCGGTACGTGATGTACGACGGAGAAGACGCGATGAAAGTAATGCGGAACTAAATTTGCAAGCGTGAGTTTCGTACAGAA
>JBBPCX010000135.1:8971190-8983383 GCA_037974365.1 Hydrocynus forskahlii | reverse complement strand
TTTTGTCATCCATACATGAAAATATAAGCAAGAGTGTGTGTTTACTGGTTAATACACTGCTGTTTATTAAAAATAAACGAAAACAAAGCAAGCCTGATGCTTTAGAAGTTTTTGTTACTTAACTTCGCTGTATCGGAAACTTACCGAACCGTGATGTCAAAACTATAGTGTGAACCGAACCGTGACCTTTCTGTACCCTTACACCTCTAGTGTGCAGGTGTTCCTGCTTTAGTTCTTCTGGGTTCTGACAGGTACTGAGCACTCCATTGCTCACACCCAACCATATCCAGATGGTTTTGCTGTGTGCTTATGTGAAACTCTTGTAATTCGCCACCATCTCTGCAGGTACTCTCGTCAGCTGCGATCTGAATGTTCAAACAGTGGAGTGTAGCTTATTTCAACCAGAGGCTACATTTGCCATCAACTTTATTAGAAACGTTTGGCTGGTAGCACCATCATGTTATATTGTAACCTGTTAGGCATGATCTGTGTTTTCATCTTCTAGACCAGTGTTTCTTGTTCATCCTGCTCCTGGTGACTTTTTTTGGCATTCCTCCACTAAACACATTTAACTGAGCTCAAGTGATTATGGAGTCCTCCATAAGATGAATCAGATGTAACAAAGCAGAGAAGCTGAATCTGTGCAGTACTGTGGGTGGCAAGGAGCAGGATTAAGAAGCACTGGGCTACAGGATGGGCTGATCTTTCATGCTGACTGGGCATCAGCAAGAAGGAGCTCCAAGCTAAGTCTGAAAAAGTGGACCATGAGTTTAGATGTGTCCAGCAGTCCCCGAGACAAAGGATTAAGAAGAACTGCTATAGCCCGCCGAGCTGCTCTTGGCTGGATGTTTTTGAATGACAGCTCTAAACCTGGCAGTAATGCTGAATAAAAACACTGCTGCAGTGCCTGATACACTCACACTAAGTCACACTATTCTTATGTAGAATAATTTGTCCTGTTATAAATATGCAGATGACACTCTGATGATCTATCTAGCTCTCTCACCAAGTGACTTTGGTCCAAAAGTTTCATTGTGTCTGTGCCTCGATAAAGTACGTAACTGGATGCATCATAACTATCTCCAATTAAATTAAGACAAAACAGCTATTATCTTGTATTGAAATATAGAGGGGGAAAAACAGTGCCCACCTGGAATCTAGAGTACTTAAGACGTCTACCCATGTAAAAAAAAATCTTGGTGTGGTCATGGATGGAGACTTCAGTTTGACTGATCACATTAAAGCTGTAACAAAGTCTGCATTTTGGCACCTTAAAAAATTGCAAAAGTTAAGAGACTTTGTGTCCAAATAAGACTTAGAGAAACTGATCCACACCTTCATTTCCTACAGCACTGATTATTGCAACATTCTCTTCACTGGGATTCCCAAAAAGCCCATTAGGCTGCTCATTCAAAAAGCTGCTGCCAGAGTTCTAATCAAAACCAAGAAAAGAGATCACCTCACTCCAGTTCTCAGCTCCTTGCAGTGGCTCCCAGTTTGATACAGAACTGATTTCAAAGCATTACTCATCGTGTACAAGTCACTCAATGGTTTGGGCCTAAATACATCTCTGACATGTTTGAAGTATATATACCTTGTTGGTCTCTTAGATCTGCAGGAGCTGCTCAGCTAGTGGTATAAAGGGCTGAAACTAACCATAATGAGATGGTGTTTAGTCACTATGCAGCTCACTGCTGGAACAAACTGCCCATCAGTATCAGATCTGCACCAGCTGTTGCTTTAAAGAGCTGCTAAAAACATTATTCTCCTCTGCCTTCATTTAAAATAAGAGCACTTCTACTGCACTTTCAGTTTTCTTTATATTATTTTTTTTAGTTTTTATTCTATTTCTGCAAAGCACATAGAATGAAACTGGAACAGATGGGCTGCTCACTTCATTAAGCAATTTTATTAAAAAAGTGAGGAAACTGTTCCATGATATGGACCCTTTAAACATAAGCGCCATGAAATACTTCACAAAAGATGATTTCACAAGACTTTTCTTTTAGTTCTTTTAGTATAATTGAATGGTTAATAGTTAGACATAAACAGAGAAACTTACAGTCAGAATGGTTCACAGTAGTAGTGATAGGAACCAGATGTCTGAAGAGTTTGATGCCTTTAAAAGTTACCTCCCAGAATATTACATGAATACACTGCCTGAGAGATTGTAACAATAATTTTAAGGTTTTGTTTCAAAATACACTACATGGACAAAAGTACTGGGACACACCCCTTAATTACTGAATTCAGGTGGCACCTTAATTCCAGTGAGGGACATTCTTTATGCTTGAGCAGACCAAGACACTGGACAATGCCATGCTTCCAACTTTGTGAACGAGGGAAGAACCTTTTCTATTCCAGCATGACTGTGACTCAGTACACAAAGCAAAGTCCACAAAGACATGGCTGGATGAGTTTGGGGTGGAAGCACTTAACTGGTCCACACAGAGCCCTGACCTCAACCCCATCCAGCACCTTTAGGATGAACTGGAAGGGAGATTGTGAGCCAGGCCTTCTCATCCAACATCAGTGTCTGACCTCATAAATGCTCTACAACAGAGGTGTCAAACTCTGGTCCTGGAGGGCCGGTGTCCTGCACAGTTTGATGGTTCTCCTTCTCAAACACATTCACTAGACCTAACAGTTAACTGGCAAGGTGAACCAGGTGTTTCTGAGTAGGGAAATCACCAAAACATGCTGGACCACGGCCCTCCAGGACTGGAGTTCGACACCCCTGCTCTACAGAATGAATGAGCACAAATGTACCACAGACACTCTAAAATTTTGTGGAAAGCCTTCCAAGAAGTGTGGAAGCCGTTATAGCTGCAAAGGAGGACCAACACCTTATTAAAGTCTGTGTATTTGAATGCAATGTCATTTAAGTCCCTGTTGGTGTAATGGTCAGACGTCCTAAGACTTTTGTCCGTATGGTGTATATATTTTAAAAAACTCATTGTGGAGAGGTACATCTGGGTTACTGTATGGCAAAATAATCCCCAGTGACATTTTTTCCCGTCAGAATTGACACTGCTGTACCATTATCAGCATCACATATAAAATTCTGAAGACATGTGTAGGTTCACTGATCATTTAGGAATGTTTTCCACGGTCAAGACATCTGATCCTCTGGAATGCACCATTTCATATCAGACTGTTCTCTTTACACCCCAACAACTGAATAACGCAGAAATGTATCAAAATCATTGGAATTGTGAGGATTGTTCAATGCCACATATTTTCTATCTGCGCAGGCTTGACTGCAGGCTGAAGTGATCAGAAAATCCTGCATCCTGCTGAAAATACCCCCCAGACTTGCATGATGGAAAGAGGCCATTATGCATGAATGGGTCAGAGCCATCTCTCTCTCTCCTTCTCTCTCCCTCACTTGTCTCTCTCTCTCTCTCCTTTCTCCCTCTCTTCTCTCTCTCTCTCTCTCACTCTCTCCTTTCTCCCTCTCTTCTCTCTCTCCCTCTCTCTCTCTCTCCTTTCTCCCTCTCTTCTCTCTCTCCCTCGCTTCTCTCTCTCTCTCTGAGATGAGACACAGATGAGTCACTCGTGTCTCTCTCTCACATATTCTTGCATGCTCGCTGGAGCATATCAGAGTCGTTACTCCAGACAGAGGGATGTAAACTAACTGCCCACGAACGCACAGTTTTTTGCTACAGCTCCCGATCACGTGCGTGCATGCGGCGTGTTTACACGCGTTAAGCGCGCAGTGGAAGCGCGTCACGTGAGCGTGGAGAGCCGCGCGCGCTCTGAGATGCTGGTTTGACTCTCCGGGACTCTCTCTCGCTCCACTGGCTCGCTCGCCTGTGACGTGGCAGGGGCGGGGGGCTCCGTGACTCCCCCCTCGGCAGCAGCGCTCGCGCCGCGCGGAGCCCGCGATGGAAAGCGCGCGCCTGCACGCAGAGCTGTGATCGCGCCGGGAGAGCCTGAAGCATGTCCGCGGCCAGCGCCTTCCCCAACATGGCGAGCATCGGAGAGCTGGACCCGCTCTCCACAGCCATTCCGGCCACCAAGGTGGAGATCACCGTGTCCTGCAGGTGAGCCTGGAGGAGGCGCGCGTGAAAGGGGGGGGGAGACCACCAGCGGTGGGGGGCGTAGGAGCGCGCGGTGCCTGTGGATGGGAGTTAGAAATTGAAATGATTACCTCTAGACTTGACTTCTCAATTCTCTATTATTTTTACTGTGATAAACACGTCTTAAGGTGTTTAGAAATGAAGATGATTTCTGTTCACCTCTAGACTTTTTCTATGGCTATTTTTGTGGTAAACACGGCTGCTTTATGTGACTTTTATGGAGATTTCCGAAGGTGCCTTATGATCAGTGTGTTAATTGTCAGTGTCAGTGTTAATGACTTTGGTTTACAATTAAATCATAATATCACATATTAACTGGCTAAATTGTCACAAGGGTGTGCTCCCACCAGAGTTTAGTTTGTCTGCTATTCTTAGAGAGGCTCAGGACAAAATCCCCAGTGTTGAATGATTACCGAACCTGGTCATTTAGGTCCAGGTGTACATAAATGAACACTCTGAGAGTTCATAAACACTGCAGTTCTCAGTGCAGCCGATTTGTCACAGAAACCCTCTGCTGAGTCCATGCAGCCGTCTTCATTTAGTACTGTGATGCACCTGACTGCACCCAGAAAGGGCAGATAACTTCGATTTTAAGTTCCTCTCTGAAAACACATTCAATGATCTCTTGTATGTGGCGGAATCTTTTTTCCTAAGCTCTATGTACCCTCAGCTCTCATTTAATGTTCTCTTGTATGGTGTGATTAAATCTTTTTTCCTGAACCCTCTGCTCCCATTGGTTTAAACGGCAGTAATTGTACACTGAAAAATCAAATGTACAGTTTCCCACCTTACCCCGAATGTAGCTTCTCAGCCAAGACAGCTATGGTGTGCAAGTTTCCCTCCTTCTGTTTTTGGGTCTCTGTAACCCAAAACAAGAGGGTTACGAGGACCCTTTACATTCTACAAAACTAAAATACCAAATTTCAGACACCAACCATGTCTTGGCTAATCAGTCACGTTTGAGAGGGGAAATTGTGTACATTTGATTCTTCAGTGAAGCATTTCTTTAAGAAGTCATGGCGTACATCAGTGCTGTATTAAATGCATGTTTCTATATGCAGTTTGCCTGTGGGAGTGTGTGGGCTGCTGCTGCTCTCTGTGTGTGTGTATGCGCGTGTGTTTCATTAGTGTCCGTCTTGCCTGTTCTAGTTATCCATGCCCTCATAAGTATTAATTAGGCCCCTCATTATACAAGTTATTGTGTGTTGAGAAAAACCTGCCAACATTTCCTCAGTGGCCAGAGGATGTCGAGCTCCTTTGTAGTTTTTGCTTGGTCTTCAAATATTTATAGGTCAGCATCGTAAAGCTGAAGTGTGTGAGGAAGGAAAGCTTTGTCTAAAAAACCCTGAAAGACTAATTATCTCTAGGAAAACTCGCTAAGAACAATTTCTGCCACATAAAAGGAGCTAATTATGTTAGTGAAGAAATGAAGAAATGAAATTTCTTAACTTTAAAGCCTTTTGCACAATTGATAGACTGCAGCTGTTTTTGTGTCAAAGAGCCAGGTGGAACGTCTTCTGTACCTCAGAAAAAGTAATTACATTGCATAGCTCAGTGGTCGGTGGAAAAGTTAAACTTCTAATGAAATTTTCAGCTTACTGAGAGCAGAGAGTTTCTTCTGAATGTAAGGTGGTTCCAGCAGAACGACTGGCCACCTTGACTTTGCTCAACAACCTCCACACGTTTAAGAAGAATTTGCCAACAATGGATTTTGTCATTTATATTAATAACACTAAAGATTTTAAGCATGTGTCTGGTTTAAATAGCTAAAATAAATCCTAAACTGAACATTTCTATCCATGATACTGTCTTATAGTATAAAATGACTACACAAACTAGAGTCAATGCTGTTGTCAGAGCAGCTGGAGCTCACTAGATTTTACACATGTGTAAGCAGGACGCCTGGCTACAGTCACTGAAACAATCCTGACAAGATGTTTTTGGGCAGAAAGGCCAGTTGAATTAATCTGCCTGAACAGAAATAAAATATTTCCGTTGAGAAACTACCTAGTGCCAGGTTCCACCGTGCAGTAGTCAAGCGACTTAAAATTCACATAGATGTGTGTAATTGCAGACAAACTGTGGCAAATTGTGTTTTTTAAAATATCCAGTAAGCAACTACATTGCATTAATAGTTTCTGCTCACACGCATCATAGAAGCAGCGATTGTAAATATTGTTCAAATGAAAAAACAGAGCTAAAACAATTTGTCAAAAGAAAGATGCAACATATTATGAACAATCAGATGTGATACTGCACAAAAAACACATACATTTAGTTCTCATGGATATCGTACAGAAAAAGACCATTGAAACTCAGTGATAATCAATGCACATCTATAAGGGGACACTTTGGATATGCACGGTTGAACATAATGAACAAATTTGTCATTGCGGTTTTCTACCTGTCTAGTTTCAATTATCTACAACAGCGTAGTTTGGCTCAGCAGTGCAGACTTGAAACTAGAAAATCGGTATTATGTAGTGATTCTAAACAAAGGTCACTACAGCCTGTCATTAGGCTGAAGGGGATTCATCCTAATGTTCTGTGTGTCCATACTCTCAAAAAGGGTGCATCTCTGGACAGAGCACGGATAGGTCATTTAACAATGTAAAGTGAAGGAATGCTTCACAGGGTGAAAGCAGAAGGTCTTTTTCTGTCTCAGACTGATACTGACCTTTGCAGTTAACCTTTTAATAGTCAAGAGAGAAGGGGTGTCTCTGTTGACTTGTGCTGGCATATTGAAGGCTGCAGGCTAGCAGGGGTCCAGTCGATACAGCACAATCAGAAAGAAGGAAGGTGAGAAAAACAAGACTTTTAAAGATGCATGGATCAAACTTCCAGCCCATCACTCGGAGTAAACAAACACATACAAAACAAATACATTGTCATTGTCATAGACATCATTCAAGCATAGCAGGTGCCTATTCATGAAGAATGGACCAATAGATATTGTTCAAGCTACATAGAATAATACGTTGATGTAAAATCTTGTACACTGTAGAGAAATTTACTGACTTCTTTACAATGGTGGTGATAGGAACCAAGATTGCAACACAAATTTAGTATCACTACCAGTAAATCCACACATGTCTTCTGTTGATGATGAAATAGTTGGGGGAAAAAAGTTTTGTTTGGGACCATTTTGCTTTATGACACACTGTATGTACCTCTAAACCACAAATATCTTTAAAAATGTTTTTTGAGCCAAAGTAGACATTAAACTCTTCAGATGCCCGGTTCATATCAATTCCTTCCGGAAACATTTCATACCTAACCACTTGGTTTGCGTTTGAACCGTTTAAGCTTGAAAAGTCAGGGATATTCCCTGTGTGTGTTACCATTTTGAGAAACCATGTGTTTGTGTCACGTTTCCCCTTCATCCCCAAATGAGGGTAGGCGCAGGGGCAGACATTCATTTTCCTTTCCGTGCTTTTATTTTCAAAAGACACCAAACAAAAGGCACGAGGGCCAGAATCCAAAACAAAAGGAGGAACATGCAACGCAATCACTCTGGATGACGGAACATGCAACACAATCACTCTGGATGACGGAACATGCAACACAATCACTCTGGATAACAGAGCATGCAACACAATCACTCTGGATGATGGTTCCGTCACATTCCACACATTCCACAGTTCCTTGGAGGAACTTGGAGGCCAAGTCAACCCATCAACTATTTGTTGATGTCGTGTTCCTCAAACCATTTCAGAACAATTTTTGCAGTGTGGCAGGGTGCATTATCTTGCCATTAGAGAGTACTATTACCATGAAGGGTTGTCCTTGGTCTGCAGCAATGTTCAGGTAGGTGGCACATGTCTACGTAACTGGAGTCAGCATGGGCACTCTGACTAGTCTGCAGCTACACAGCCCTACACATAACACCATGGCCGCTAGAACCATTATAGCAGACTTTTCAAAATCATTAATTTTGCCACTTGTTCTCTCCCGGACAACAGCCAAGAAGTAGAGGTCTGCATACAACAACCCCGCTGCCAACAACGGGCGACACGAAGAGCCCTGCGTCCACCCCCCCACGTTGAAAATGCTTCTGATGCCCATGCATAGCACTGTATGTTCTGGCACATTTCTGTCATAGCCACTATTAACTTTTTCAGCAGTTTGTGCTACAGTAGCACTTCTATGGGATCAGACCAGATGGGCTATGCTTTGTTCTCCATGAGCATCGATGAGCCTTGGGCACCTGTCACCGGTTCACTGGTTGTCCTTCTTTAGACCACTTTTCGTAGGTACTATTCACTGCATACTGGCAGCATGCCACAAGACCTGCCGTTTTGGAGATGCTCTGACCCAGTTGTCTAATCAAAGCCATTCAGATCTTTATGCTTGCCCATTATTCTTGTTTCCAGCATATCAGTTTCAAGAACTGACTGTTCACTTTCTGCCTAATCTGTCTCACCCCTTCACAGGTGCCACTTGACCGGTGCTACTGAATTGAGATAACATTGCTTCCCAAACGATTGCTGCAATTTATTGGTGGCATTCCACCACAATATCAACACTGACCTTTAAAGTAACAACTTTGAGGTTTCTTAAGTGAGGTCATTTCAAATGTTGAGAAAATATTACAGGATAAATAAGTCACTCTCTTTGTTGCACTCTGAGAAACAGCTGGGAAGAGATCATCATATTTTCACAATAACTTCATCTAAGGACAGAACTGGATAGTAAACTTGAGATAAAACTTTATATTACTATGTCTTGTTTCTTTTTATAATACTACTATTCTCATCACTGATTTGCAGATGTCTTAGCTACATATGTGAGTATATTTTACACTTTTTAATGACATTAGCTATTGAATATGATTTTAAATCCTCTCATGTTCACTCTTGTTAGCCATAAACTACAGCACGTTACAGTGAAGTGAAGTTATCACAGGCTTGTAAGAGTACAAGGATGGGTCAAACTTCAGCACGTTTATATATTAATACTAAGTAATTTTAAAAAGTCAGCTTTTGAACTTAATAAAGATTAAGTTTATATATGATTTGACATTATTGTGAACATCTTTTATAGTGATAACATTTTTGCCCATATCGCCCAGGCCTTCTTAGGAGATGTACATAGCAGCTCACAGCTGGTCAGTTATCAACCAAATACAGCCTCTCTCTTGCCAAAACATTTTTTTGGCTGTCAACCCCGCCGCCCCTCCCCCACACACACATTCAGGTCATCTATGGGAAACACTGGGTAATCAGTGTTATTTACCTCCCATTAAAACCGGTCTTAATGTAGCTGATCGATGTATATCCTCATTAACCCTGGTTTCAACTTGAATACTTTGAAATGTTAATCTCTGTTCTTATGACAGCAGACGTCAACTATTCTCAGTTCTCCTCTGGCAGATAATGTTAAGAGAAATATGTAGATTTTTCCTGACATATGCTTTTGCTTTTATGAGATCCCTTTTAGAAACTTGCATCTTGGGGCGCATAGCTCCTTAACTTATTTCCAGTGTCAGCTGTTTCCTGGAGCTCTGGGAAATGATAAAGTTTGCATCTATATTGATGGCTAAGCTGTGCTCTGTCAGTATAGTGAAGCTCTTATCAGGAGTGTTGACAGCAGATGTGCTTGTATATAATTCTGTTTTGACTGACTGCAGACATGTTGATTTGCCATCTCTCTAACACAGTGACTCTCATACTGGGGGGATGCCGAGAGGACTCATACTGGGGGATGCTGACAGAATTTTTTAAAATTAAAAACATTTCTCAAAAGGTTTTTAACACAAAACAGCCCTGTGCTAATACTTTGGATATACTTTGTTTCAGTAAGCTTCATGTTTATCTTCCTCGATATGAAAAGGATGTTTGTCTAAATAATGATTTCACAGGTTTTTTCCAAACCGTTGTTAAAAACACTTACTCCATAGTTTAACACCTGAAAAGTGTTGCGCCTAAGAGTATGCAGTAAATTGCATGGAATGTGTTGTTATTCCAAAGGGATATAGAGTATGTTGTTTTTTCCAGAGCTGTTCCAAACATGCTTAGTGTTTCATGTCGCACATGATCACAGAAAACCTGCTAATTTGTGACACTCTTTGAAAAGCTTTAATTTTCTTTAACATCTCCCCTTTGAGATGGGCTGCTAGTGCTGGGTGCATACGGTGTTTAGTATGACGTGGCAAGAGGTCTCCGCTGTGCAGGGATTGAAAATGGGAATGTGCTGTTATGTGGCGGATCTAAAGAGTAAATCTTTAATGAGAAGGGTTCTCCACAAGCTGGCTCTCTCACACTTGCTCTCATCTTTTGCCCTCTCTCATATTCTCATATTTCTCTCTCTCTCTCTCTCTCTCTCTCTCTTTCTCTCTCTCTCTCTCTGTGGACAATTCTGGAAAAAGAAGATTTATATGATGTGTTGAAAGGGCCATAAATGTTGAAAGTATGTAAAGCTCACATTTCTCCATATGGTTCTGCATACTTTATGGATATGCTCTTTAATTTCCTCATATTCTAAGCAAAGCACATACTTTCATGAGTGCAAAACAGCACTGGTTTTATATCTTTATAATATTAGTTCATAGTAGATAGTTACTGAATAAGGAGTGCTAAACTTAATAATTGATAAAATAGACTTTTAGATAATAGTGTTTTGAAAAATAAAGTGCGTATCCTGTAGAGTACATACTGTACTGCTTCAATCTTGCATGAACATGTGGCGTCTAATGAAATCCTTTGGTCTCTAAAGGGTGGGACACACACGCTTTTAGATGGCCTGTGCTGGGTGAACAGTGAAGCATGGTGGAGCAGGCTATCTCTTGTTATCAGTTTCTGTGGTGTAATCGAACAGGGAAGTGGTGCATATGCACTGACAGAATGCCTCTCGCCCACAGCCACGTAATCCTGCCTCAGTGGCAGCCTGCCTCAGCACCAGTGGGGCGGCTGATCTAGATACATCACTCCCCATCAATCGCTCCCGCATCCGCCCTTTCGCATAGCTACCGCGCGACAGGGTGCTGTGACTTCCTTCCTTTTCAACGGGTTACTTAAACCCTTCGTTCATTTATTACATTATGACTTAGTGTCCATTACTCAGTAAATGCCAAAACTAATACGGGGGTCCTTGAGTTACGACAGAGATCCGTTCCTTTGACAGTGATGTAACCTGAATTTTGGTGTAAGTCGAAACACACCCTAGCCTTACCGATCCTTACCGATCCTTACCGATCCTAACACAGTTGTAAACACAACTAAGCCACAGAAAAAGGCTAACAGTGTAAGTCGAGTGGGAGTGGGAGTGAGCATTGTAAACTCGAAACGTAGTATGTCGAGAGGTGTAACCTGAGGACTCCCTGTATGCAAGATAAGCAGTTATGAGAGTGAGGTGCTATGGTTTAAGGGTTAACTGTTTTTGAGGTTTCTCTAAGAACATTGAAGCTGCTCACAAATAAGAAGACTTTGTAGCTTGTAGCTAAGACGTAGTAGCTTTTCTGCGCCTTGAATAAATCATTTCGGCGTTTTGGTCCCTTGAACACACCACAGCCACAGAAAGGGTCATGAAAGGTTTATGTTTTAATGTAGGACTTGGCACGGATTCAGATGGTGTGAGAGGAGAGGGGAGGTGGCGGATTCTTGGTGTTTCTCTCGTCCTCCCCTGCTGTGTGTCATGCTGAGGTTTTGTTCAGGAACTTTCAGTATAGATCTGGGCTCGTTCTGTCTGGCCAGCCAAGCTCAAGCGTGACATCTGAGTCAAGCCTTCAATCCCCACACACAGTAATGAGCCTTGGGCACTTGGGTTACCAGTCGTCCTTCTTTGGACCACTTTTGGTAGGTACTGATAACTGTATACCAGAAATGCCCCTACAAGCTTTTGGAGATGCTGTGACCCAGTCGTCTAGCCATCACAACCTGGATCTTGTCAGAGTGGCTCATATTCTTATGCGTGCCCACTGTTCCTGCGTACAAAACACATATTCTTCAAGACCGTATGTGTGTGTGTGTGTGTGTGTGTGTGTGTGTGTGTGTATAAAAAAATAAAGGGAACACTTAAACAACACAATGTAACTTGCAAGTCAATCACACTTCTGTGAAATCAAACTGTCCACTTAGGAAGCAACACTGATTGACAATCAATTTCACATGCTG
>JBBPCX010000135.1:8941033-8962434 GCA_037974365.1 Hydrocynus forskahlii | reverse complement strand
AAACTTTCAGGCTCCATACAGTGACCAAACCTTATGAAACTTCATATGAGACCTCAGGCCACGCCCCCAAAGACACAACTAAACTGAACAATATGGACAAAAGTATTGGGACACACCCACACACACACACACACACACACACACACACACACATTAATGCTACGCTAATGCTATGCTAATGCTAACGCTGATACTAAAGCTAACCCTAATGCTGTGTTCTGCATTTGAGCAAGCACACTGCATTTTCTCTGCGGAAATGCAGTCTAGTTACATCTTGAGGCTGAGTTCACTCATTACATGGAAAACAGTCAAAACAGACTGATGTATGAAGTTATTGGAGTTGCATCACATGTTAATCATTGTCACAATATTGGCCTTTTGCAGTACTGGTCTTGCAGAAGGCTGCAGTGTCCAGTTTTCCAAGGCGCAAGCAGCATGTTGTAATTGGCAAGTTGTAATGATGAAAATTTGGCAATTAAACAGCAATATACAATTCTAAAAAAAATGAGAATATGCTATTTAAATTACATTTTCACTAAGAATAATTAACAATCAATCGAAATTTAAATTATTAATTTATTATGTTGACAAATTATTCAAGTTATCATATCTTTTCAAAATGGCCAAAAAATAAGAGTGAACTTAATGAAGATGGTTCATTTTTAATGTAACAATACACACATTTTGTGATATAATATGCTTTGTGTTTTCTACATCACGACAAAGCATATTTCAAATATAAAGCATGTGTTTGCTTACTTTTATAGACATCTATTTTCAGAGTATCATGAAGGGTTTATTGTGATAAAGCAGTGGAAACCAATCCAACTTATCACGGCCCACGTAGAGGTAAAAATACACCTCACCATACGTATTGTGATATCCTTAATGTAGAACATTTTGTAAGTCTCAGATTCCTTTTTTTTCCTTTGTCAAAAGACAAAACAGGGCACCAAGAAAACACTATGTGGCATAAACAAGTGTATCAGTCAGGCTGTGTTTCTGACTTTAGGAGAGACCAGCAGGAGGATTCAAGATACTCATTATCACAATACGACTGACCTAATAATTAATGCTGATTTGCAGAAAAGTTAATTTCACTAGAATATGTATTTTAATCAAGTTTAAACAAATAATCAAGACCACTCTAGTATATCACAGTTATAGGATCAAATAATATACCCTCCGTATGGAATTTCATTCCTGTTGTGCAGTTCTAACACACACACACACACACACACACACACACATACACTTGCTCACTCCTTTTGGGCACTTCCTCCAATGTGAATGGCCATCAGCAGCAGCAGTGGCAGCAGGCTGGCAGTGGAAGCTCTGGACTCCTCTTATGCAGGGAGGCACTTGTGCTGAGTTCATGTCTTAGCTATGCTGACGTGATTGGGCCAGTCGCACACGATTAGAGCGCCTGAATACACTCTCTGGCCAAAAGACACAAGTTTCAGGGGCTCCAGAGCACTAAATATAGGTCCACTCTGCTGGGTAACCACTGCTATGTCCATGTGTGCCTGTGTTGGTCTGATTTAGTGTGTGTGTGATCGTCCACCCAATAGTATGTTGTCTACCCAAATGTATGTAAATAATGCAGTTGAATAGTGAGCATGGATGCTGTAGGAGGGGGCAGTCATGAGCATCACGTCACTGTGTGTGTGTGTGTGTGTGTGTGTGTGTATGTGTGTGTGTGTGTGTGTGTGTGTGTGTGAGTGTGTAAGAGAGAGAGAGAGAGAGAGAGAGAGAGAGAGAGAGAGAGATTTCGGGCTGGTGTGTGTCATGCACTACCCAATAAAGACAATGTCCCA
The DNA here is from genome assembly GCA_037974365.1 of Hydrocynus forskahlii. Taxonomy (NCBI): domain Eukaryota; kingdom Metazoa; phylum Chordata; class Actinopteri; order Characiformes; family Alestidae; genus Hydrocynus; species Hydrocynus forskahlii. The sequence goes on along the minus strand of JBBPCX010000135.1, from coordinate 8,960,617 downwards.
GCCAGTCAAGCTGTGCTGACATTAATATTGTATTTCTCTAGAGCAGTAGCTGGCATTCTGTATGCTACAGGGACTGAACACAGTACACTCTGTGGGTGCAAAAGAAGCATGAGATAAAGGCCTGCGTGTTGCCTGTGTGTGGACAAGATACTGTATGCTGTCCACATTCCCTTTACTCCTCTAGCAACACAGGGTGTGAGTGTCTGTGTCCGTGTGTTTGTTTTCATACATTTTCACAACAAATGTCCTGACTTTTTATGAAAACCAAAGAAAAACAAGACTGATCTACAGTATCAACCCAGATTTGTATATTATTACTGGATATTTGCTCTAACCTAGATTTGTATATTATTAGGATATTTCTTTTACAGATTTTACAATAAGATATTGTTTATTTATAGCACCACTGCACTGTACTGTAATACATTCTTTCAGAGTAATACTGATAGTGTAATTATGTTATACAGTAGCTGAAGTTTAAGGGAAACATATATTTCAGCTAAATATAACAAGTTAAATCCAGCAGTGTAATTTTGCCACTAATTACAATGGTGTTAAACTGTTTTGCAAGAATACCTTATACGTGACACATTATAGCACGCACTTTCATCAGTCACTTTCATTTACAGTAGTTCTTTAATGTGCATATTTCATTTTTTTGAGGTCAAGCCTTAAGTGAGGTTTAGGTTAATACTTTGAAAAGTCTTATTCAGTATACAGTAGGCAACTATTATCACTGCCATTTCATTATCATTTAACTTGTTCCTCTCATTTTATTTTTCAACATGATTTGAGCACAGTGCCTGCACTTTACATTATGGTTATAAAGTTACTATTTTGGGGATCTGAGGTTTCGCTACAACATATAATACAAATTAGCTCTGTCATTACAAAGCCTCATCACAATAAAAAACAAACAGTTGAGAGAAGTCAAGCTAATATTCTGCATTTTCACTTTTCTCAGCAGCTGCTTTTGTAGTCATCCTTACTAAGATGAAATGTGTTTCACCAGCTTAGATTCGTTTGTTCATACAATTTCAGGCAACCGGTAAAGTACGACATTTTTTAAGGGGAATCCTAGACCTCCGTTACTTTTATGGCATTTGGCAGAGACATTCCTGTCCAGAATAACTTAATTCTAAACATGTTACAGTGGAAAGTATTGTTGCATTAAGAGTCTCTCCCTGTTGTTTTCATCACTGGTACAGCATGGTTGCTTGCCTGGTCGGGAATAATAATATTTTATCGGCACTGGATGAACAAACAAATCATGGTTGGCAATGCATCATGTTGCCTTCATTTTTGTGGTTCTCTCATTTGTACAGTATATCTCTGAAATGGTCATTTTATAGGAGAAGAGAGGTTTCAATAAAGTAATTTCTCTATGTCTTAAAACGTTCATCCTAATGTTAAGAGCAATTTAGCCACAAAAACAGTCAGCTCATTGTTGAGTTGATGTTTTCATTTTGTTACATATGATGTTCTGCATCCTCACATTATATAAAAAAAACATAATAAAATTAAAAATCATGCTTGAGTGTGTGCAGATTCTTTTTTTGAGTGTGGCCCGGAGTCATACATATGAACATGCCCAGCTGGATGGAAATGTATGTTTAGACAGCTGAGGTTCAAATCTTCACATACACACTCACACATACAACACACACACACACACACACATAATCTCAGTCAGGCGACAGCTCTGTATTGTAAACCCTGAGCTCTGTGGAGACCCATCCCTCCATGCAGGTTAAGGATTATCACACACTCGGAGGATGATAATGCTTCTTTTTAATTAGGCATATTTTTAGAAGCTCCCTGGTAGAGAGACAGCCAGGCAGATGGACAGAGCAAGAGAGACGCTGTGAGCAGCTTGATTTGCACTGGCATGAATGTGTGTGTGTATGTGTGTGTGTGTGTGTGTGTGTGTGTGTGTGTGTGTGTGTGTGTGTGTGTCTGTGAGAGCCTGTCTGTGTGTCTGACTGTGTGTGTATGAGTGAGCTACTGTCTTGTCTGCGTAGTAAAGCTGTAGTAAAAACTGCAGGTCCATTATTTTATTCTAAGCTTCATTATTTATATAATTTTATCAAATTTGAAGTAAAGAAAATGCAACTAGTGCTGATGTCTCTGTATGTTTTTTCATTGTGGACTTCTGCTGTTCTTTTATCTACACAGTGAGCAAAGCTGCACTATTCTCCTGTGAAACTGAAGCCATGCAGCGTTACACCGTCAGATCCTGAATACAGATGCTGATTATTGATTTGCATAATTAGTGTTTGGTCTCATCAGTGCGCTGACAGGCAAATGCTAAAAATACCACCCCTCTGCACTCCGGATTAACCTGGCCCTCTTCTGTCTGTCATTTCTCTTCTTTTACCTTCCTGTAGTTTGTGTGCTGTACACTCAAACAGTGGCATCCAGGGAGTGGCGAGAGGTGAGTGTGTGTGTGTGTGTGGCCAAAAACTACCTGCCTCATCATTTATCTAACAGTGATTAAATGCTTACTGCAGCCAAGTGCTAAAAAGCTAACTTTAGCACTTCTATTAAACCAAGCTCTCTCAAAATAAGCACATGACACCCAGAATAGTATAAAGAAGTCTTTACCCCACACACAACAGCTGATGTGGTTAGGGATGTCACAACAAAATTTTGTGTCTTTTAAAAAAAAAAAAAAAGCAGTAAATTAAAGGTAAAAACTTCTAAAGAATGTGTTTGTCTACATTGTGAAATTAATACACGTGAAATGATCATGATAATCGTGATTATTTCCCAGACGATAATCATGCCATCAAAATCTATATTCATGACATCCCTAGATGTGGTGACTACTTGAGTAAATTTGGTTAGTCAATTAATCGTCAGAATAATCAGTAGATTATTCTGTTACTGGTGTAATTAATAGTGATAGGCCTGGTTGCAATGACATTATGATTATATATACTTTGTTTCGTCTGACTTTCTACCAAAAATGATCCTGCTATTGTCATAAACTGAATATACCGTGAACTTACTGCTCATTATCAATATCTGAATACCACGACAGATAATATTGTCACATTACGGGTATTTTGATTTCGGCAAAATGTTATAAACAGGTGTCATAGTAGAAATACCAAACTATATCGGATTTAGCACCCCAAAAAACATTTTTTTAATTTAATTTCTATTTTCATGAATATAGACACTCTTCACATGCAGACAAAATGAAACGTTAGTTGTGTACTATCTTATTTAAATAATTGAAAACGGAAGTAGCAACATTGAATTTCCCAACTTACAGATGATTTATCAGCCGACCCTTTTGAATTGTATCTAATTATAAAGTGCACCTATTGCTTCTGTTTTTGTTTTTGTTGTGTGCTTGGTGTAGTTTGGGAGAACAGAGGTCATCGATAACACGCTGAACCCAGACTTTGTGCGAAAATTCATCCTCGACTATTTCTTTGAGGAGAGGCAAAATCTCCGCTTTGACTTGTGAGTATCAGCAGTGCGTGTTTGTTTGTGTGTTAGTGTTTAATGTAATGTGACGTCATTTGGAAAATCACAGTTAATTTCTGCATGCACATGAAGTCCACGTATTTATATTAGGAACAGAACGAGACTATAAGTTAGAGTAGGTGTTTTTCCCCAAGAGTGTTCCGTCTTTAGGCATTCACATACACATACACACACATCTGTCAGGCTAAGGCTCGTTTGCACCCGCTGAAGTGTATTACATTCAGAACCTAGCAAATTACATTAATGCCTTATTCACTTCTGTCGCCATCCTTCATCCCACACACACCACCACAAGCACAGATATACATTAGAGCTTTTACACAGCATTCCTCTCACTGCAGATACAAAAGCATCCCTGTTTAGTGGCCAGTGTACACTACTACTCGCAGGAACAATTAAGTTTTGTTTCAGATCTTATAGTATTGTAATGAGGAGGGATCTAATCAAGTGAAAAGGAAAACACTGTTATTAAAATAAAGCAAAAAAAACGTATCAAATCCAGAGACTGCTGTATTGTGCTGAATTAGTATTGTGAATTTTGAGAACCAGCACATTTCTGCTGTAAGCGTATGCTTTTTGCCCACCTTTTGCCGTTCTATCAGAGCACTGGCAAAATCAAAGATCTGAGCATGAAGTTTTGTGTGTTTGTGTAATTCAGTGAGAGTGCATGTTCATGGAAGTCCGTGTGAATGTGCAGCAGCAGTGCGTGCTTCTATGTGTGTGTGTGTGTGTGTCTGTGTTTGTGTGTGTGTGTGTGTTAGGGGGCATATATATTTAGCAATATGTGTGTTGCGCACTGTAGCATGCAGGAGGGAGTGCTTGTGAACGAGTCTGGAAGAGTTGAATAGAACATTAGGCACATGTGCTTTTTGCCTTTGGTCACTCATCTAATCAGCTCTGTGCTCTTTCACCTCTACAGCCAGGATCAGACTCTGTGATGACAATATATGTATGTGCACTGCATGCAGTAACACACAGTGGGGATAATGGTGATGATATAGTATATTTACCCAAATGTCCCTGTATTGATTGTTTTTCTGGAATTTGATAGAATTCAAATTAAAATCTAGTTTCTTATGCCACATTGTATAAGACCAACATATGCTCTGTATACAATAATTAAGCAGATAAGAAAATGGTTGTTACTGCTGGTGGGCAATATGGCAATAATATTGCATGTATTATAATATGGCAATAGTATGGCATTTTTTTTTTTTAGTTTCTAACTTTTTATTTCTATCAAGATGAATAGATAAAGTTCTTTCTTAATATAACATCTAGGAAAAAATATATAAATGGACCGCCCTCCACATAAACCAGCTTATAAAATGCTGAAATAAAAAAAAATTACAGAAAAGAATTGGACAGCAGTTGTATATTTGACTAAATATTTACTGAACTCAAATATTATTTACTCATGTAAAATACGCAATATAAATGAGTAAATCTAAATCATATTAGTAAAATACAAGTGCTGTCTTGTTTTGACCCAACAATATCACATTGATATGTTTTATCATTACATAATATGCATCAGAACATTTCATTTTTCTGAGGTTTGAAAAAAGACCCTGTGATGCTACATTTAAAACCCATTATCCTTAACAATAAAAACAGTGAATTTAATACAGCGCCTCACACACTGACCTGTACAATATTCAGTTACCTAGGGATAATTGTAATGAAACAAGCAGTACTGACAATATCCATGATATGCTCAGAAAAACATACTATAATAAAATGCAATTTATCACTGTAATATAAATGTTATCATAGTGCCCAACCCTAGTTGTTACTTCACTCTTGTGCACACACACATAGTCATATAGCTCATCACGCAGTCATTAGGTAAGTATGATTACCCAGTGGCAGATTAGGGCATATGGTTGATTTAGTTGTGATCATGTGTGAGTATATAGAGCTGGAGTCTCTCCTGCTGCGGTTAAAAATACCTGCTCACTTCATGTGCTCACTTCGCTTCAGGATCCCTGTTTGAGTCAGCACCTCAGTGTGACAGGCCCAGAACAGGGCAAGAAAAGCAAGACAAAGGTATAAAGCTAAGGATAGTTCCCTTTTTGAAACAGATGTTTCGTTATAGAGAAGGCACTGATCCGATACCAGCTATTAGTATTGGCCCGATTTCAGCACAAAATTGTGGACAGAATATCGGACGGAAAAAAAAAAGAACAAATCCACTCGTTTCTCGTAACAAATGAAGCCTGAAAAATCCCACACTCACATTTAGTGAGGTCACGTTGCTAGCAGTGTGTTTTCTCCTGTGGGGAAGTAGAGTATATGAGTAATTTGAGCATGAGCCTGTGTTTCGATGCTCCTCTTAAATGAAGTGCTACAATTAAAAATAGCCCAGTTTACAGCTAAGTAGTTTTCAAAGGCAAAATATTGGATTGGTATTGCTGCACCTGCACAAACTTGAGGTTTTAATATCATTATTCATGTCAGAAAAGAAAAAAGTAGTGTCGTGCCATCTCCAATTATTAATCTTCAGAAAGACTTGAGATACAAATGGAGACAAAACACTTCCCCTCTGGAAACATACTGTACACTGACATTTATTATTAGGCACACCTACCTTGTACCTGCACTCTATTGGCTATTTTTAAAACTACACTTATCATGTAAGTGGATGCTGCAGGTTTTTAATTACTGACTATAGTCCACTCTGTCAGTACTCATGGTCTCTCTCTACAGCTTGGTGGGGTAGAGAGTGACTGATAAATAGTGACTGTAAGCGAGGAGTTTCATTCCAATGTGCTGTATTTATTTGTAACCATTTAAAATGGAAATTATTAATAATAGTAACAGCTGATGTTTAATGCACAATAATTTGTTTCTCTAATAGGTGATCATAAATCTTTGATCATAAAACGGTAAGTGTACTTAAGGCTGTGTACTTCAGGTGCCCAGACTGGTACCCCAGAGCACTAAAAAGGCAGGCATTTCCATAAGGAGTGTTAGAGTAGTAGGTTTGAGTACGGCTTGGTGAAGGCTGTTACAGTGCTTGTGTTGGGGACAGGGAGGGTACGCTGACAGTAGCTGGCGGGGGAGAGTGCTGTGTGTGATGCTGGTGGACTGGGTGAGAATGTTCCAGACTTGACTGAGTTTCTTATCTTCCCCTCCAGGTACGACCTCGACTCAAAGAGTGAAAACCTGTCCAAACATGTAAGTGAGTGATGGTGCCTTACACTTAGCAAGAGTTTGTTTGGTGGTGTGTGTGTGTGTGTGTGTGTGCGCGCATGTACATGAGTGTGTGTGTGTGTGTGTGTGTGTGTGTGTGTGTGTGTGTGCGCGCATTCATTTGTCCATGATGGAAACTGTGCAGTCATTGGCTGTAAATGAATCGTGCAAGATATCCCTAGACTTGATGGGGTCAGAAATAGAGGTCACTTAATATCCACCAATGCCTCCAGAAAATTTGTCAAGAAAGATGTTCTCTTTCATCATCCTTCACTGGTAACTGACAAGAAGAAAACAACTATTTTTTGTCATACAGCTTGTTGGCATTAGGTGCTGTGGGACAAAACAGGCTCTGACTGTTAACAAACCCTTGGCAACTGAGGGCTGTAGGCTCCTTCTGCCAGACTGTGAATGCCATTAGCTGACACTCATTCTCGTAAAGCCTTTAGTAAATAATGAGCTTGTGTTACATTGTACAATATATGAAGGACAGTTTTCTGTAATCTAGTGTTGCTTCTGCAGCCTTATGATTATGAGAAAGAATCATAAACATAGATTTCTCTGTTGCTATGCACTGTGGAAATTACTGTCACATATCTGCTGTATGACTGACCCAAATTTGAATACTCAAGTATTAATTTTTTATACTGGTTATCAAGTCTATATTTAGTATTCAGTATATTTAGCTTTATCTTTTTCCATGCTATTTCCGAGCCATTCCAAGCCAGTAGGCTACAACATTTGTAGCCTAAACAATAGCAGAGGACAGTGATCATTACTAGATGCATTATAGCTGTTTTTTTACTTTTGTTATCCAGTTATCCATAAGAGGTTGGTATTAGGGACAAGTTTGATGATCATCTCAAAAAAAGTATAACAGTATAAAAATCTGACTAGGGTATAACTAGTTTCACGTGATGGTGACCCTAAAACGGGACCCGAGAGCCTCAGACATGTTTGTTATGTCAATAAATGAAAAGGAAAACTGTTGTTGCTTCTACCGCTGCTAACTAAAATCCTAACAGGAATAAATAAAATAATCATTGTAATATGTTGATGTTATCTCCTTAGCATCCATGTTGCCTCCAGAACTGTATTTGGATGAGAAACTACAGTCACTGCTTCTAAAGAAGCATGCTGAGCTTGAGCAGCTAACTACTGATGCAGAATTGCCTGATACTGGATATACTTTGAATTGCGAGTAACAAAAATACTCAAAATTATTTTAAGGGTGATTTTCAGAAACAGTAATTGAGTACTTGTTCTGAAAAAAAAACAACAAAAATTCAAAGCCTGTAAAATGCTTGATTAATTAATTATGAATTGTTCTGTTGTTCAGCCAAAGCCCTGCACTAAAACATATGCATGCGCACTTATTTAAACTAGGTGCTCACTGAGTTGTAATGAGCTATTACCAATAAAATGATGACAAAAAGTGCATACCAATGATGCTAATTAGCTAGCCAATTAACATTAGTCTTGTCAGACCGAGTCACTCAAAGCCCTTTCTGTTAGCTCTATCTTTGAATAATTTTGGCTGAAATAGTTAATGGTCATGAAGCTACATAGCTGCATTGGTTGCTATAATTTAGAATCAAATATAATATGCAAAATATTTGCCCTTCTTATTTAGTATTCATAAAACAGAATCCCTTGTCATGCTCTTCAGATTCTTGTCCTTGGAAGGTAACAGTGATGTTCAGTCTTGCCTTTGCTGATTTCTGCTCTTGGGTTTTGGTAGTCAGTTGAAATGCTGATGTAACTAAATGGACACCTAGTGTAATGCATGATTGCTAAATAGATTGTTCAGTTGTGTTGGAGCCGAGAAGTCTTGAGACTATGCAGATCAGAGGGCCCCCATGGCTGTAGTCTTAAATTAACTACCGGTGATTAAAAAATTCAGGACTGAAAGTTAGACTCAAGGTCCACAGTTCAGACCACTGTTCATACCAATCTTTTAGATGATCACTGTTCTTTTCTTTTTCATGATTTGTTTGGTGTTCTATATTCCACTGATTACTGATTATGCCTTCTAGATGGTTAAAAAGACATCCCCTGAGGTGCCAGAACAAAAGTTTTTTATGACATCTTATTTGTAAATTTGTAAATAAATAATTCAACAGTACACAGTGATAGCAATGGGAACAGCATGTTACATTTAGCAAACGCCTCCTGTTTGCTTGGATAGTGGTGGAACTGGCAGTTTTGGTACCATTTTCTGTGCTATTGTTTATTTTATGGACTAACCAGCTGTAAAATGGCTTTTATCAAAAATATGATTTTATGAGTTTATGCTACAGCTGCTCACATTCTGATGTGTGACATACGACAAGCAAGTACTTACACCTTCCTGTCCTTACTGGTTGAATGTTGGTGGCCCACATTGTCTCCTGTTTGTAGAGCTTTTTGGAAAAAGCAAAGGACTAGTTGATTTTGGTTATTAAGGGGACATAGCAGAAAGAATGAGGAAATTTAGGAAAAGCTCTTGATCCTGTCGTGGGACTGGTTATTGGAGCCTGGAAGGAGCAGATCTAACCCTGAAAGGCACAAAGCTAGCTGATCTGTCAGCTGAGAACTTCTGACAAAATGTTTTTTTTCTGAGCTTTTGGGTGACCAGATCTGCCATGACATCCTCCTCCGGAAACCAAATATGTGGCAGACACACAACTACACACTCACACACACAAGTCTGCCTTCATGCACGTGCAGATTTGTGTAAACAAATGCTGACATGCAGTAACCACAACAGAAGAATTATGTGGGAAAATGAATATGTATAATCTACATAAGTGTGTCCTAAATATGAGGGAAATCCTTTACAGAAGCCACTGTAAGTGAAGGTTAGGTTAAGACCCCTTTTTATAGGGGTAGAACAATGTATCGAAATATTGTAATACTGCAATGCAAAAATATACCCGTACGAATCGGGGACATGTGACACATGGAGAATGAATGTTCTGTTGATTGTGATTTTTTGATGTATCTACATTGTTTATAGTGTTAAACCAATAGTATAGTGTTAATCCGTTCAGCATCCCATCACATTCATGTCATACATCACCTTCTCCTTGCCCTCCAGCTCTGGTCTTATTAGTAAATTGTGCCACAGCTGAATACAGTCATAATTTTTCTTCATTCAGATTTCATTCTTAATATTGTGAGAATTGTGAATTGTTATCAGTCTTACACTCCTGAATACATCATATCAGACCATGACAACTGAAACGTCAATCAAACCAAATTGTAACTTGACTGAATGGCTACACTCTTATCACACTGTGTGTGTGGGGATGGGTGTTTTTTTTTTTTTAAAGGACTTCTTGGGCCAGATGTACTGCACTCTAGGAGAGGTGGTTGGTTCCCCAGGTAGTCGTATGGAAAGACCCCTCATGTGAGTAATGCTTTTGAGTGGGTATTCCACCATTGCCATCCCTGCTCTTTTCTAAAATGCATCATGCCTGCCCCTGCTGACTCAATGCTAATTTAATGTTTTCACTTCGAGTTTCCTAATGTGTCCTCATTCTAAGTTAAATGTACAGATGTTCATGCATGCACCGGTGCATAGGCGTATATGTGCATATTCTAGTTTGCTTGAGTGGTTGTGTGTGTGAGTGTGTGTGTGTGTGTTCCTGAGGCACTGTGTCTATAGACATGAATGAATTATAGGCTTAGTGTACAGTGACACATTGGGCACCACTAGATGATGATGTAAGAATGTGCCTCTCCCAGAGAGTTATATAACTGGAGATGGCTTCATTCACCAGCACCTACAATACATTCAGAACACACACATTCGTTCACTCAGCACAGTCTTAATGTGTTCATTTTTTCATAAAGCACAGCTTATGAACTCACTTGTCCATTGTGCTCTGTCAGAAATCACCCATTCATTCGCTCAGTAAAACCTGAATGCACACCAGTACCGTGGGAATAGGTTGCATATCTTCATTCATTCATTCATTCATTTACCACTGATTCATTCACTCATCTGTTATTCTTGCCCACATAGGAGATCTAAACATATTCATTCACAAATCCTTAAAAACATGTGGTGTGATTATGAAACACCAAAAAAGATTCTTCTTTTTTACTTTCTTCACTTTTAGTAATTTAAAGGTTTTATACTAATAAAGGTTTTGTGGTGGTGGCTATGTATCACATTCACAGAAATGATCTTTTAAGGAACCAAATGTCATTTTTCTGCACCATCACTCCAGATAACTTTTTTGGCATCTTTATTTTTAGGATTGTAGGCTAGTTTGATTGATGTCATGTACCTCTTTATCTGTATATATTTCTTTTTTTCAGTATTATTTCTTCAGTATTCTTTCAATTAACCAGACAAGCTTTGACTGTCCAGTCATTCTGCATTACATCCACTAAAATCAAGAGTCAACACTACCTTCTTCTGCATATTCTCTCTCTCTCTCTCTCTCTCTCTCCCTCTCTCTCTCCCTCTCTCTTTCTCTCTCTCTCTTTCTCTCTCTCTCCATCTCTCTCTCTTTCTCTCCCTCTCCATCCTTCTCTTTCTCGAGAGGGCTGGATGCTGTATGTGTGTTGTGAGTTAATTTAGGAAAGAGCCTCTCTCCCTGCACCAAAGGGGCTTGTGCAGATTCAAACCAGATTAAAGGACTTGCTTCAATTATCCATTGATTTCTGTCCACATCTATTTCATCATTCATATGACATTACACAGGGCTACTTAGCGAAATTGAACACAAACACTCCAGGCACAGCATAACTAAGGCATCAATTTGTCTCTTGGTGTATGGTATTCATGATCTTTCGTCATTCTTTTCAGTCAAGGCTTTGTGAGTCAGTCACGCATTCATGTATTCAAGTATTGACCATAACATTCCATTCTATCCCACATTAGTCATGAGCAGCTCAAGTAGCGATGTCTTGGGAAAGAATATGTTGTCAATGCTGCTCATGAGATATTTTTACTGGAGAATTATTAGAGTACTTATTAGAGTATACTGACATGTTTTACAGGGGCATTCCTGGTAAAAACTGTGGAACCATTATTATAAAAGCAGAAGAACTTGGAAATTGCAGAGTAAGTCCTCTTTCCCATTTTTGCCATGTAGTTTACTCTTCTTCTTCTTCTTCTTCTTCTTCTTCTTCTTCTTCTTATTATTATTATTATTATTATCATTATTATTATTCATCTCTTCCGACACATCCTCCTTTTTCTTTTCCTCCTCATTCCGCCTCTTTTCCTCTTCCTCATCTTTTCCTCACCCTCTTCCTCTACTTCTTCTTCTTCATCTTCTTCTTATTATTCTTCTATGTTCAGCTCTTCACAGCTGGGCCTGTGCCTCTGTGGTTTTCATAAAATGTTTCCTGTTGAATAATGAATGCACAACATGCTTGAATGCACACAAACACACTCGCACACATGCTGCGAGAGCCAGGGCCTGGGGACACTGTACAGCTGTTTATGTTCTTTATGGTAGGAGTCCGTATTGCTGCAGTTTTGTGGAAACAAACTGGACAAGAAGGATTTCTTTGGAAAGTCCGACCCGTTTCTGGTCTTTTATCGCAGCAACGAAGACGGAACGTAAGTTTCAGCTATTTTTTCAGCTCCTGTCTTAGTAACCTTAGTAATAACCATGTAGCAAAGAGTCTGAATCTCCTGGGTTCTCTGGCTTGAAAGTGGAATATATGAAGTGATCGTCTTTGCAATTCAGTCCTGTAAAAAAGATTGTAAATCACTCTTGTGGATGATGTCGAACAGATATACAATTTGCCATAAGACGGAAGTGGTGAAGAACACTCTGGACCCTGTATGGCAGGCCTTCAAAATCCCAGTTAGAGCCCTGTGCAACGGAGACTATGACAGGTGACTAGTCTAAAAGCATAATTTAAATTTTCTGTAACACATTATGAGCAGAGATTTTGTGGTGTGAAGGATATGGTTTAAAGCCTCACCAAATACAGCCTTTAAACCATAATTTAATTTTCTGATGGGAAAAAAGTTATCCAGTACCTACTGGCCTTGTGTCAATAAACCAGGTGACTAATTTAGTGTGTATATATATATATATATAAGTGCATTTATATGTAAACGGATACAGGATCAGTAAGTCCCAGGCCTGACTACAGACATCCCTTTTGAATAAAGGTGTAAAAAACTATTTCTGGTCAGTAAATGAAATTATCAGTTAAAACTGTTGCACATGTTCTCTTAATGTTAAACTGCAAAACAAATGCTCATGATCACAATAAAGATGTTGTTAGCCCATACAAGTCAAATCATTCTTGTCAGTCTAATTATGTTTTATTAAAATAATTTAAACATAATTACACACTTGGTTATAATGAATTATATTTATTAAATTAACATTTTACAGAGCAATAAAGATTGAGGTGTCTGACTGGGACAGGGATGGAGGGTAAGGAGACAAGGATTTGGTTTTCATAACAAATGATTTCACTGCACATTCTCTAGTATAATCAAAAAGATCATATGGTACTAAATGTGCCTGTTTCTTCAGGCATGACTACATCGGGGAGTTCAAGACTACCTATAGGGAGCTGTCCAAAGGCCAGTCTCAGTTCAATGTGTGGGAGGTGAGTCATACACATTAATATATGCAGAAACAGCTTATACATGTACCATACATACACACGTGTGTGTGTGTGTGTGTGTGTGTGTGAGTGTGTGTGCGCGCGCGTGTTTGTGTGTTTGCTTTTGCTTTGCTTTGCTGTAACTTTTTCTCTCTGGCTTTTCATTTCATTTCAGTTTCACACACACGCCTACACACAGACAGATATAATCAGACAGACACAGAAAGTGGGGTGAGAGAGAGAGAGAGAGAGAGAGAGAGAGAGAGAAAGAGGGAGAGAGAAAAAGGGAGAGAGAATGCACACTATCCCTTGTTTAGATGCGCATTAATGTTATTGCTCTGAAAAATTATTCATCTGGGAGTGGACTCAAAAGTGATAGAAGCCAAATGTAAACATGTATATTCTATTCAGTTGTCTAAAAGATAGTTTGGCCATAAAAAAAAATCCTCTTTAACTGATATCTTCAGTCGATCTTCAATCTGGTAATGGAGGCTAATATACCACCAGTTAGCTTTGTGCATTCCTGGATCATCACACATTCCTCAACTGTGTTCATCTCAGATAATTTTGTTTATTTGGTTTCTGACACTGTGTGACATATTCTAATCTATAACAATGTGCATAGTTTAAAACAGTACAGCAGCTTTCTAGTAGTCAGAATTTGATCTCTACTTTTGTCCATTTTTTTTAATAACATGACATACTGTGTCAGTTTAAGATACAACCCTGACTTTTCAGGCAACTGTACCATAATATAGACATACAGGTTGAATGATGGTATTTGTTATGTTTTAGCTATATTAGCCTTGTTATAAATTGGAATTTGATTTATGTTTGATTTTAAGACATTTATAACTAATGGACACATGTAAAATTATGGTTAATTAAGGAGTATAAGTGTCGTTTTTAGTAGAGTACTGAAACAAGTTATCATGTGTTCTTTCAGAAACACCAATGGATATTCAAAGCCTGTAAAATGCTGCTCGGGCCAGGGGAGAGGGATAGAGGACAAATACTGCTCTATTTCGGGGCATATTTCAAGGATTTCTTTTGTACAGGATTATTCTCTATATTTATTGACTTTCTAATTTAAACTGTTTTTTTTTACTTTCAGCAAAAATCTTAAACACATTTTAGAGACATTTAAGATTTAAATTCTGTAATGTGTTCGGTATGTTAGGTTCGTAGCTACAAGGCAAAACTGAAGAAAGTGTCAATTTAATTTTTGGCCATTGCTAAAGATTTATCGTGTTATTTATTTGGTCACTAGAAGACAAGGTCTTTGACCCATCCTTCCTTCCTCTTTCTTCCTTTCCTTCCTTCCTTACTTCCTTCCTTCCTCTGTTCCGTCCTTCCTTCCTTCCTTCTTTCCTTCTTTCCTGTTCTCTCTTCCACCTTATCACTTGTCGTGACTGATTGCCTCCTTGTGGCACCTCAGCTGTTGTTTCAGAATTCTTTATGAGCACCTGCTGGCTGGAGAATAAATCTATTTCGCCTGCAGAAGATAAGCTCTGGGTGCATACACTCCTCTGCCGAATGGGTCACAGTCAAGGGCACTATATGCCACAAGGACAAACCAGAGGTCTATCAGTGGCCTGTCGATCTTTGCTGAGAGATTTAACCACGATTGTTCTCAGCGATTAATGCCAGCCGTCTGCTCATTGTTTTTCCATTTCATGTCACCACTTTCATGCACCCTGGTCTTTATTAGTCTAAGTCAGATGGCAAAGTCTTGTTCTGTTCAATGAATCCCTGAGAAGTGAACAGCAGGTGTTTTCCTGCAGGTAGTAAACATGAAGAAAAAGAAAAAGAAGAAGAAATACCTCAATTCAGGAACCGTGAGTACATTTGTGAACTGTACTTATTTTTTATGCTTTCAAAGAAGAGTGAAAGGTTGAGGAGGGTGACACATATGTTCTAACAAATGTCATTATTGGTAAGACTTCTTATTGAAGGTCCTACATTATATCTTCATAAGCAATGCACAAAGCCTTCATAAGCTGTGTATTAACATTCATAAATGATCATGTATCTCACTTCTGAAATGCATAGGCCCTCTCTTTCCATAGTGAGTAACATCATCACTGCAGTTATGAATATTTATATGATGTTTATGATGCAAGTATGCATTGCTTATTGAAAGTGTAATGATGTCTTTGAGGACTGTAATAGGAAGTGTTACCAAACTCTTATCTCAACAGGTGACACTGCTGTCATGCCTCATAGACGTTGAAGTCACTTTTTTGGACTATATCAAAGGAGGGTGAGCATTGGAAGCATGAGGCATCAAGTCATGGCTGTGTGTGTGTGTGTGTGTGTGTGTGTTGATTTATGTTTGATTTTAAAACATGTATAACTAATGAACACATGTAAAATTATGGTTAATTAAGGAGTGTAAGTGTCGTTTTTAGTAGAGTACTGAGAACAAGTTATCGTGTGCTCCTTCAGAAACACCAATGGATATTCAAAGCCTGTAAAATGCTGCTCAGACCAGGGGAGAGGGATAGAGGACAAATACTGCTCTATTTCGGGGCATATTTCAAGGATTTCTTTTGTACAGGATTATTCTCTATATTTATTGACCGGCAGAATGACATATTATACACAATATACTTTTGTAAACATATTGTGATGTCAGTACTTTATTCAAATTGAAAGTAATTTTTAATGGATCTGTTCCTATTTTTGTATATTTCTCAAATACAGTAAACCCCCGCTTGTCGCAGGGGTTACATTCCAAGAGAAACCGCGTATAGTGAAAAAACGCAATGTTGTGATGCAGTAAAACAATGTCTACAAATGCCTATTTTTAAAGGGTAAACCCTAAATATTCCCCCAAATATGCTCCCACACTTGAATTTCATTTTAAACTCAGCTTAATACATTACCCTTAAAGAAAACGTAAAGGTAAACCTGTATCTGTACTGTACAGTTTATGCTGAACTGCTGTCTCGCAGTGCTAGAAAGTATAATACCGGTGTTACCCCTGTATAGACTGCACTGTAATTCATGCACGCGCGTTTTCTTTGGTATGCGCTGTTGTTTTCTTTGGTATAAGCAGGGTAAATACAGTAATAAATTAATTTTATTAACAGTAATAAAAATACAGGGCTTTAAGAACAACAAAACAAAAAACAGGAGAACACTCAAGACGCTCCACAGGGAGTCCCAGTGCGAAGAATTATTAGTTCGGTTCTCAGAAAAAATCCGCGATGGACTGAAATCGCGACTGCTGAGTCGTGTATAAACAGGGGGTTACTGTGTCAGAAAAAATAAATATCATGACATATTGTGTATCATGAACATGTCTTGAAGCATCGTGATGTATTTTTGCCATTTAGTTCACCACTAGCTGACTGTAGCCCACCACTGCATTCAGCCAGACCATTATTGTAGAACGGAGGCTTTAGTATGCATGGAAAATGCCCTGCCCCCCGCCCCTCTCTCCCTCTTTTTTTTTAACTTGTCCACTCACTGACAAGAGGCAACGCTACATTAGAGACACTGTAATAGCCCCAGCTAAAAATAGCAGTATCTATTCTGAGACAGAATAACATTTATAACCCACAACCTGCTTCTTAAAAAAGATAAGATTGTTTGGATAACCGTCCATAGTGAGACTTAGTATTCACCGTGGCTGATTTACCTCTCTAAATTTAGCACATGTGGTATGCATGAATAATGCATTTATTCAACCCATAGTGAATGTAGGAAACGTTTTAAGTTGAACGTTTCTGTACAGTGCATGTGCGTGACCACAAAATGGAATCTCTTCTTTTTATAGCAAGAAGGCTATTTTAGATCATATTACTCATTTTATGTTAATTAGGTGTTATCAAGAATAGAGGTTCTCATATATTCCTTCTCTTTGTATTCTTTTGCAGCACTCAGATTAATTTCACGGTGGCAATCGATTTCACTGCATCAAATGGTGAGCTTATCTTTTTGGAAGATTATGCTATAATTAAATGCTTTCATCTGATGATTTAATGTGATGATAAGTCTTTCTGAAGCCCCCTCAATGCGCTGTTTGTAGTTCACCATACTTCCATAGCAGACTGAGGCAGACTTCTCCACAAACTGTCCCCAACTTTGGATATCTAGCATTTATTGCAGAAAGAATGGCAATAGCCTCTGTGACGCAAACAGTGAACTGGAACAAAAAAACATCCGAGATCTTCTTTAATGCTTTGCTCACACAGAAGATCAGCCGTATATGTGTGGCAGGGAAACATGAAGGAGTGCTTATTATCTGAAGTGCAATGAATAATGCTTTGTTTCTGTTCTTGTCTATTTGTGGTCAGGCAACCCTTCACAGCCTACCTCTCTCCATTACATGAACCCATACCAGCTCAATGCCTATGCCATGGCACTGAGAGCGGTGGGGGAGATCATTCAGGACTACGACAGTGATAAGATGTTCCCTGCGTTGGGATTTGGAGCAAAGCTGCCCCCTGATGGCAGGGTATCGCATGAATTTGCCCTGGTGAGTAAACCACTGTGATGTTTACCAGTTGCTGAGGGTCTTTATTTACCAAGAAATTTACCCCTAAACTTCCTTATACTTCTTTGTACTTAGACAGCAGGTTATACCACTGCAGCAAGACGCATGCAAACTTTTGCCTTTTTTGTAGACTGAGTTGACTTTCTTGCAGTGAATCACTGGAAATAAGAGACATTTTAACACTTTTGTTCAAATCACTTCCTATACACGTATACATAGATGAAAGATTCAAATTGAATTTAAATTAAATTATTGTATTTTAGGTTTATTTATTGTTGTATTTATTCATCATTAAGATGTTAGTAATGTTAGTGAGTTAGTAAAATTAGGAATGTAATAGCTAACTTATAATTGGCTTTGAGATTTCCAGATCACCAAGCATTCTGAATATTAATTTCAAATAATGAATAATTCATTGTACTCATTTTATGTAATTAATTCATGTTATATTTATAACTTGGTTCATGATGGTACACAGATTTCTCCATCATTATTTGCTCATAGCTCAAGGAAACATGCTGAGAATCCTATGGATTCTAAGCTTTCAGTCCCTACCAAATTTGTGTTTGTAAGTAAAAGAGAAGATATTTTATTATAGCTGTTCCACATGTAGTCTTACTTTGTAGAAAGAAAAGCTTTAACCTTTTTGACACTGAAACAGAGAAGTCATAGATGCACTCTCAGACCTGTTGGTGAACTGAATGCAATAATTCATCACATAACTAAATAAAAAAAAGATTGAATGTACTGGAAAACAACAATACTATTGATACATGTGTATATACATCACAAATACTAATAAATATTTACTATAGTCAAATAATGATTCAAACTTATTATTATAAAAATATTCAACATTTTCTAAGGGTTAAATATGGCTATTATCTCTATTTAAAAAAAGAGTAAGAAAAATGATAGATTTTTGAAGTGAATTCTTGAGCTAATAGATAATCAGGAAACAGGAAGTGATGAGGATTGATTGCAGATTCAGAAAAATGGAAGCTGTTGCTTGAAAAGGGTGCTGTCTTTGACATAGCTCAAGACTGAATTAGCACTAGAGGACTCCCCAGCATATCCATCATACTACATAAATGGTATTCAGTTTCATATAGGGAAGACCACTTATCCAGGTCCTATAGGTCTTCACCAGCTACTGTGCTTACAGTCTGCTTGCCCGCAGCTATCTGCTGTTTACTGACATACCTCCCCTCAGGGCGCCAAGTTACACACTGGCTCCATATGCACTCAGCTGAGCATTAAGAGCTTACTTGAGTGAATAGCTGTGTTGTAAGTATGCCTCATTCAGGCCAGAAAATGGAAAAGCACTAAAGGACCCTTCTGGAACGACCCTGAGAACACATGTGCAGCCTCCAAAATGTTGACAACCACTTAATTTTGCAGTTGTTTTTGTTTTTGATATGCATGGTTTTATAAGAAGCTAGAGGCTTCTGGAGCATTCTTATCACATCCTCAGAGAAATACTGTACAAATACATGTACAATTTCTCAAAACCTAATTGTTTAAAAAAAGAAAAACCTATTGTTTAAAATGAAAACAGCTGAACAATTTATGGTGTCAAATATGTATATGGGGTGCCGGAAGCAGTTTTAATGTGGGGGGATGCATTGGTCTATGTCTTGTGGGGGGGGTGGGTGTTGGGAGCGTGTTGGATGGGTTGCTGCGCGCGTGCAAAGTCTCTGTCCTTTGTGGGGGGTGGGCACTGGAGTCTTGATCGTTGTCTGGGTGTAAAGAGGGTGTTACGCACATGCAGAAACAAAGAGTCGGAGGGACAAAACAAATTATTTTGATGTCCC